>CM058040.1:42773808-43097163 GCA_030169165.1 Centaurea solstitialis
TTATGTAAACTAAGAAAATCATATACGATTCATGCATAAAATCATATATGATTTATGAAACTGAAGTCATTCAAGTTATTTTTTTTATAAAATATATATGATTTTATTGGTTTTTACATTCTTGTTTTGTTTAAACACGCTTATATATATATGTGTCTATATTATAACGGGGAATTTAATCATGGAGTGAAGGAAGGCAGGATTGAATATAATAACATATAACATGTGGATGAGAAAAAATAATTACGCATGATAGCATTGAAAGAGTGGGAAAGGGTTGAAAACGCCATGGACGGTTTTCAAATCCTTATTTCAATTTTGGTCAAACATTCTATTTAAATCGTTGTCATTATTACCCCATACATCATCTCATAATTTAATGACTATATGTATTTTCAATTTCTAAACTTGTAGCTATTTTTATATTAAAAATCTAAGGCATTTACTATTAGTATACGAGACCTCCGAATCTTCGAGCCCCACTATCACATCTGTACTATATCAACGCCGTATATCAGTTTTTCTAAAAACCTTTTATAAACCTTTTTGGAGCCCTCTGGACCCTTTTTTGTCAGTACATGAACCCTCCTAAATCAAATATCCAATAAAAATAGAAAAAGAAAAAAAATGTTAAAGAGGGAGAGAGGAAGAGAGCGGTGTGGAGACACCGCCTATAGCCGCAGCCCGTCGACAGACGTGCCAGAGCTCGCTCAACCCCGGCAGCCAGCCATGTCAAGTCGCTGCAGCCCACATCATGGCTACGCATGGCCTAACGATATCAAATTTATAAATTTAATAAACATACTTGTTATTATAGATCTGCAAATTTAAGCTTCATAACTTTTAGTACAAATGAAAATGCTCAAGATGATCAAACAAACATTATAATTATAATAATATTATTATAAGGGTATGAGCAATTGAGCATATACATATGAGTGGGAAGGTGTATGGATTTATAAGATTAGAAAGAGGATAATAATAGCAATATCCTTATTAGATTTTATAAATATGGAAAAGTTTATAAAAATCAACAAACTATTTTATTTTGAATGGCTAAGTCTATTAAAACTATTTTTTGAAAATAATATATGTTTATATATGTATATAGAAGCAAGGATCGTTTGAAAATTTGAGTTAACATAAGAAGTTTAAGAGGTAGAACTGAACCCTTTATTCTTTTTTATCTCAAGCCTATCCATGAACTGCATATGATGCGATAATTGGATCTGGTGCATCTCATTGTAATGTATATTCTACAGTTGATAATCAGTTCTCACGTTTACTCAAATTCTCACTGAAACCCAACCACACACACACACACACACACACACACACACACATATATGGTTGAGTTTTGATAATAAGTCGAGGTCAACTTGAGAAGCATGAGAAGTGGTTATCAACCATTGGATGAGAAAAAACAGCACAATAGGATGAGATACATTGAGGTGCACCGGATCAATTCTTTTATAAAGCACAATTCATGGAGGGGGGTTGAATTAAAAGAGATCAAAGTTTCATATTCATATATATATATATTGAGAAGGTTCACTTAGGCTTTGCCCAGACTACATCCTTGGCAATTTTTACCAAGAGCTAAGACATGCTCCCCTGGGATTAATACTCAGTGGCCACCAATTGTGCATGCATGGATTTAAACCCGAGTGGGAGCTACCACCCTTTAGGAACTTAGCACTATACCACACCTTAATGATTTCATATTCATTTTTTCGCGTTCTCATGTTAACCTTAACTTCTCAGATGATCCATAGCTTACAGATTAATGGATAAAATAACCATATCCACTTAACAACAAACAAAAGGAAAAAGTAAGTAAAAGAAAAGAAAAGGAGACAAAATCATCTCACTTTCAAAGGAGAAAAAGGTTCATGAAGCTTTCCTCTTAGACAAAATAATTTTAATTATTCTTTGCGTTCAAGTTCGAATTTGAATCGAAAACTAATTGAACCCAAAAGACAAGTGTTGACTTAACTAGTCTGAGTCATTAGGCTTGAATCGTTCTTAACTTTTAAACCAAGGTCTTCCTTTGAAAAGGATTGAACCTGTAGATAATGATATATTGGTCAAAAAGTAAAATCGATTTTCAAAGATTTAGACTTTAGCATTGCTTTCGTGAAAATAACAAAAAAAAATTTTTGGGAGATATTGGGTCATTTAGAGACGATACATTTGTTGGCTATTTAGAGAAAATGCAAAAGGACCAGATATCTAGATCAGATGATGTACATCTCTATTTATACGTGTAAAACGTATAATAAATTTCAAGTTTTTAACCGATAAATACTTACAAAACATGCAACACAAAATTAAGAAAATTTGTAATATGTAAATTAAGAAAGCACGCAACTTTGTTAATTGAAAGTGAAAGGCGAAATTAATAATTTGCCATTAATCATGAGACAATGACATTAAGAAAGTAATTAAAATATATTTTTATCACAATTAATAATTATGGTGCATTATTAGACGATCATAGTTAGAAAATGATTATAAGGGTTGTTTATCAACCGAGCTTATCGAGGGTCATTAACTTTATCGGTTAGCATAATTAAGATTAAGAATTTTATCGGTAAGTAATGAGAAAAACATTTATCCAGTAAATAATTATAGAGTAAAAAACACTTACCAATGAGAAAAACATTTATCCGGCAAGTACTTATAGAGTAATGAAAACATTTATTTTGATGACGAGAATGTTGCCTGATAAAGTAACTAAGGTGTCGTTTGTTTTTCTTAGAGGTCTTAAGTTAGATTTTACATCTAAAAAACAAAAGGTGAATGATGCACCTTTTTAAAATTTTAGAGACATGTTTTCATATCTTTTCTTAAAAATAAAACAAACTGTCTTAGATTTACAAACCTCTTAATTTCTAGACTTAAGAATGTTTTAAGAGGTGTCTTTGAAAAAACGAACAGTCCCTTAGTGAGGGGCTAAGGGTATGATTGTAAACGAACTGAACGAGCATGAACAATCAGTTAATTATGTTCATTCGTTTAAGTTAACCGCATCTTTGTTTCTTGTGATAATCTTTTGAGAGTGCTCCAAATTTAAAAACTACACATTCTCTCTCAAATTTTCTTTAATTTTTAGAAGTTTTAGAAAATTGGTTAGAAGGAAAAAACATGTCTAAAATCTTATATTCTTTTATTTTAAAAAACTTAAAGAAGAACATTTCAACCATGAACAAAAGGTATAAAAATCTATCTCAAATTCACCTGACTCATTTCGAACGGAACGTAAAAATAGATGATTTTTCTTCACCAACCGGTCTCTATAGCACAAAAATAGGCATTTATAAAAGGGGATCGCTATCCCCTACTCGTTACTCACATAAATTCACTGAATCTCACTTTTAAGAGCATCTCCAATAGTTATGCTAAAATAGAAAATTGATGATTTTAGCATATTTGTTGCTCCAACAGTTATGCTATCATCTATGCTAAAATAGAAAAATGGGGAGAGAGATTGTAAAAATCTCTAAATTTAGAGAAATCTCTCTAAATGGAGAGAGATTAATGTTTCAACCAATTGGATTAATTAAAGATAAATATTTAAGAGAGAGAAATTATTATTTTAATACTTTAACCAATAGGAACAATGTTAGAGTTTTTATAATAAAATAGCTATTGGAGTTAGATGCAAATTTTTTTAGAGATTTCAATTTTTTTTACTCTATTTAAAAACAAAATTTAGCATAATTATTGGAGATGCTCTAGGTTGGTTGAGTAAGTTCCACAAGAAGACTCACATCACCTGTCCAAACCCTCTACCCACCTTCTGGACATAGAATTCACCTTATAAAATGTTACCTATTTTTGATCCAAGTAAAAATATTAAAGAAAACTAATTAAGTGGATATCATTGATTACAAATATCGAGTATGTTGACCATGACGTAAGATTCATATCAACCTTTACTCCTCAAATAGATAAATTTTTCGCAGGTAAATTTGTTTATGGCTTTTTTACCGGGAATCTTTTATATTTTAATATCTATATGTAAATAAAAAATGCAGATATTGAAACAAACACTAAAAACAATACAGACGATTATGTAATTTACTTAATAGGTAAAAGTTGACGGTGTCAAAAGGTAAAAACAGTGATTTATAAATCGTAAACCACATTTATATAACTTATTAATTTTTTGGAGAAAAAAAATTGATATAACAATTTCGACCAACTCATAATCGTTTGTCAATTTTGTAATATTGGAGATACATCTGACTCATCGACGGTTATTGTTATGTGAGTGCTTGAACTTTAAATCAGGTATCATTTGATTTTGGACAAAAACTACCTCAGCTCATTATCAATAGAGCTAGGCACAATTGGCAGTATAACTTATTAACTTGTAACATATTAACCATATGTAATGCACTTTTTATTTTATAAAGATTAAATTGTAATTTTGGTTACCATGGTTGTTTTTTTTCATGGTTTTATTCCTTATAAATTGTTGCTATAAAAAATCTTCATACTATACAAAAAAGATTGGTTTTAGTCTCTTTTTTATAATCTGATGGAAGTAAAATTTCATTTGCTAACTCACCTATGTATCTTGTACATGATAAAAAATAGTTTATTTTATCTTTGAAATATAAAATAAATACACTACAGCTTTTTTTTTTATCTATCCTCGTATTTCAAAGACAATATACTATTTTACACTTGTATACAAAGCATATAGGGTTAAGTACACCAAAATGTATTTAAGTTGTCACATTTTATCGTTGTATGTACTCAACTTAAAAAACTTACCATTGTAGCATGCTAAAATTGGCATTCTATGTACGAAACTATCATTCTGTGTATTCATTTACCTACCATTTAATGTACCGAACCTGCAAATATTACAACTTTTTAAGTTGAGTTCATACAATGTTAGGTTTTTAAGTTAAGTATATATAATAATAAAAGGTGACAACTTGAATATATTTTGATGTACTTAACCCAAACATATAAGATAGCTAATAAATGAAACTTCACTTTTTTTTTTTGGAAGGATGGTTGGGCCAAAGCCCGACTAATCTCCGGCAATTTTGGGGCTAAAACATGGCCCCACTTAAATGTCTCTAAGCACGCGTACGAGAAAGCTTGAATTCGGTTAGAACGCTATAAATTCCCCAAGCGATAACCAATTACCAATCCACCACGACACTGTTGACAATGAAAACCATACATTCTTTATATACCATGAGATTTTATACAATTAAAATTAGAGAAAATAATTAAAATAGCCATTATCAAAAAACCATTAACCTCTTACCCTTTCTCTTCCTCCGATCACTAAAATACCCAACTGTCCGCTCTCCGCCGGCCGCTATCCGGCGCCAGCGGCCGCTCCACGGCAAAAACCATCCTCTCCGGCAAAAAGGGTTTGGGCCGCTCCATATGTGTGTATATATATGGAAGTGAATATATATATATATATAATATGTATATATATCCATATGTGTGTCAGGTTGGGCCGCTCCAGGATTTGTAGTCCATATGTGTGTGTATAAATAAATCCGGCCGCTATTTCACACATACACACACGGCCGCTATGTATATATATCCATATACAAATACATATATTTATAGTATTTGAGCTGCTATTCGGGGGCGGTTTTGGAACGGGCGAATGGGTAAAACGATGATTGAAGGGAGAGAATGGGTAAGAGGTTAAATATATTTTCTCAAATAGCTATTTTAATTATTTTCCCTTAAAATTATACAGGGACCAAAAACAAGAACAACAATAAACCACATATACCAAAATTGCAATTTCCCCTTTACTTGATAAAAACAGTTTTTTGAAAAACAAAAAGAAGAAAAATGTGAAAAATACATAACAAAAAGGACCACCATCCAAGAAACCTCTTTTCAGCGCGTGTTACCAAAATCTCGTCTGAAAATATCGTCATAAAATATCGAGGTTTTAATTATTGATATGATTCTGTCAGCTTTTCCGACCACCAACACCAACACTCTCTTCCCTCTTCAAATTTCACCACCATTTTTACACATTTTCATTCTCTCTCTTTAAGCTCTATAGCTCACTGTTCATCAATTATTATCATTCATCAATGGAGTACGAAAGGATTCACAAGCTTCAGGTAGTAGTAACTTACTTGCTTCCTGAATCCTTCTGTTCATCTTGCTGCTTCAATTCAATGCATATCAAATCAAATACTGTTTTAATTGCAGTCAACCAAATCTGTTGTTTGTTTGATTTATGCACGCAATCTTCGTACTACTAGCATAGCAGACTTGATTGATTGATTTGAGTCATATCTTTCATTTAATTCGTCTTAATTTTGGTGAGATTTTTGTACTTTTGTATGTTACCTTTTGTTTTAAATAGGTTTTTTTTTGTATTTGTGATCATCGTGAAACCCTATCTATCCGTGTTATACTGTTTTTGTTACTTTTTCCCCCAATCGATTTCTGTTTTTGTGAAATCACTTCGTTTTTTGGGGGTTTTGTTTGTATTTGATACGTATTTTTCAGGTAATAATAATCAATGTGAAAGGAAATCATTAAATTGGGGATCCTTTGGTGGATTTTTTGTGATTCAATTTAGGTTTTCTAGGGTTTAGTTTTGTTGATTTTGTGTGTGTAATTGATGGAGAAATTGAAATGGAATGGAATGCTAGTAGTTTTTTTTTTTCTTTCCATTTTTGTTTATGTGTTTTGATTTTGTTTGAATGTATGTAGGTTGGGATAATATCTCCAAGTAAATTGAGGATGAAATTGATGGGTCAGAGGAAAAAAGAGGGAGGGTCTAAAAGTAATTCAGCAAGAACATCTCCTTCAAAACTTGAAGATACAGAGTTTGTCAACAACAGCTTGTTAGCTTCCAACTCTGATGATGAAGGTATTCATCACTTTCCCACTTCTTTTCTTCAAAAAGAAACCCTAAAATTTTGTATTTAGGGGAATTCACAATCAGATTCCAAGTGTCTTTGATTTATAACAAATTTTAATTGCTGTTTTTAGCCCTTCTTTGAGATTTTGATGAATTCATGCCATTTTAGGCCAAATTTGTACTGTTTTACTAAGAACCATGATATTAATGTTTGCAATTAAGCTTTTGGATTGTGATTATGGGCGTAAACTTGCAGTTTCCGGCATGGGGATTTCGTCGGTGACGTTTGATGGCTCGCTAACTGATCAGAATCTTGGGCAACCGAAGGATCTAACGAAGGAGAGTCGTGTGAGAACCCACCAGTTTCAAAAGATGGATTGCGGTAACTCGAGTTCGGTTCATCCGATAAGATCATTAGAAGATGAGAATCTTGATTATGATAGTAATGCCAGTTCATCTAGCTTCGAGTTTCATAAAGGCGAGCGATCGACTCATAATCACATTTCAAGATCCTTATTGAGACCCATGTCGTCTAAATGGAATGATGCTGAGAAATGGATAATTAATAGGCAGAATATGCAGAATCATAATCCAAAGAACTCTATGCAAAACCGGGCTAACCGGGCAGGGATGATAAACAACGGGATTAGAGGTTCTTTGGAGCCTGTTAGTTCGGTTAAACGTGTCGATTTTTGTCAGCCTGCATTACAACCTGGGACCGAAAAGTTTTCGTTTACCCCCTCTGGACCGGAGCACCACCCGGTTTCATCCGAGTCGATCCATCCGTGTCCCGAAAGTAACGATTTGAAAGAAGTCGACACCAGGGAGTCGTCCGACAATAAAACAGGTATTATGCCTTTCTTGATGTCAAATCTTGTGTATCACAATTCGCTCCTTCATTGTTTATGTCTTGTGGGACAGTGGGTCAGGTTCAAAGGAAAACCTAAAAAACACGGAAAATTGAGGAACACCCTCATAGTCCTTCATCTGAACCGTTTGCACTTAGGCATAGAAGTAATTTGTAACCTGCACAAGTGCATAAAAAACAAAAAAAACTTAATTTATTGCACAAGTGCATACGGGTCAGATGAAGGGGTATGAGGGTGTTTCTTAGTTTTCCCTTTTTTTTAGGTTTTTCCTTGAACCTCCCTCTACGCTCTTATTGGTTTATAGACTCAAGTGTATATGTTAATACGAGTATGAATGTAGGTTGTCATGAAGTAAGATCGGTGTCGATGAGAGATATGGGAACGGAAATGACTCCGATTCCAAGTCAAGAGCCTTCAATGACGTCCACGCCTGTCGGGGCTACAACCCCGCTTCGAAGTCCGAATTCCTCGATCCCGTCCACGCCTCGAGGAGCACCAACATCGACTCCTTTCGATCACACACCCAACAACGACACACGGAGCCCGAAAGAGTTGACGGAACAAGAAATGAAGGTTAAAACACGAAAGGAGATCTTACAGCTAGGGGTCCAACTCGGGAAGATGAACATCGCGGCCTGGGCAAGCAAAGAAGACACGGAAAAGAACGGGATGGCTGTTGAAGCCGATGCGGAGGAGGCACTGAGGATTGAGTTCGAGAAACGGGCTGCGGCTTGGGAAGATGCAGAAAAAACTAAACACAACGCAAGGTATTTCAATTAATCGTTTTAATTGTGTAAATTGTATGTTCGTATTCTTATGTAAAGAGATCGAGATTCATTTAATTGTGAATTATGACGTTCAGATTCATACGTGAAGAGATCAAGATTCAAGCGTGGGAGAGTCAGCAGAAGGCGAAACTTGAAGCCGAAATGCGAAGAATAGAGGTAATTTCTACCATTTGCTTTTTGATGAAATGTCATCTCTGTTTGGTAAACTAGCTGATAAACCGAACTTTTTTTTGTAAAAACTACTCTGTGGTAAAATAAATTTCTATGAGAAAAAGAGTAGACAATTTTAAATTTTTGTAATTGTTACCCTTTTTAATTAACTAAATAACAATTTTACCCTTAATTAAGTGCAAGCTGGAAAGTATTCATTTACTTTTGAAATTATACACTTATTTTCGGACGAATTGAGTACAAACCACATAATTCTATCAAACTATATGAACCTTATGAAATAATAGAGATATTTATTGACAATTATCATGGTTCATTAGTTAGACTGAGATATACCATTAGTTGATAATATCCATTCGTTACTATTATGCCTTTAAATTAGGAAACAAAATAGAATCAGATATTTATAAGACTAGATGAACGGCTATGATTGGTTTGTATAGTTTGTTAAAATTGTGTGGTTTGTAAATGAAACGTCCTCGTGATAACCTATACATGACAAGAATTCAATTTTATAAATACAAGGGGCATAATCGGAAAGAGATGCCTTTAAGTTTATTGAAACAAAGGTTAACCAAATAGGGTTTTTTCAATAAGCTCAAAAATTAAGCTAGCTTATAGTTAGCCAAGCCTGACCCTAATAACCTAGTTCAATCCTAGTGTTATATGGGTATTTTATCTTCATAATGATTTGACTGTGAAAATTAGTTAAAGATAACCGCAAGGGTTGTGGGGTGCTGGTTGAGACCCTTGGGGATGTGGTCCAATATCCCATCTTCCCAGGGTTCGAATCCAGACGTACGCAACAACTGTGGCCACAGAGTTATCAGCGGCTCATGTCTTAAAGTCATAAATTGCGAGGATTAGATTAGTCTAGGCATCGCCTAGGATACCCTTCCAAAAAAATTAGTTAAAAGATTTTTTTGATGATGAACAGGCTAAAGTTGAACAAAAGAGAGCCCATGCTGAAGCAAAGATGCTGAAAAAGTTTGCATTGACAAGGCAGAGATCGGAGGCGAAAAGGGCGGCGGCGGACGCCCAAAAGAGCAGACAGGCGGCCCGGGCGGCGGCACAGGCGGAATACATCCGGCAAACTGGCCGGATTCCGCCATCGTCCCCCAACAGCTGCTGTGGCTGGTCATGAAACAACTGTTAAATATGTGCAAAATATGATATATCCAGGATTGGAATAGGGGAAAGGAAGGAAAAGGATGCAATTTGAATTTGAGTGAGTGGGGTCCATGGTGGAGGGTAGAATGGTCCCATTGAGTTTGAAGGTTGGTCAAAATGGGAATGGGAAGCATGTGAGGTTGTACTTTCAAGAAAATCTCTTTTTTGACCGCCTACATTGCTCCTTTGACTCATGTTTTTCAGAATAATATAATCATTAATCATCAAAAATTTCATTATTCCTTTGTCCTTTTTATTATACTCGTCATCAAAACTTTTTTCTAAAATTTATTTTATATAATTATTATGAAAAATGATGTCTTTGATTTAATACTTTCTAATATTTATTCTTAGTTTCTTGGAGCATCTTCGAGAGTTTCGAAGAATTTTCTTTAAAATTAAAAATTAAAATCTTTTAAAAACATATTCATCTCTAACAATTTTCTATTTTGAGACTTTTTGTATCAACTTTTTTTTTTTGACACCAAATAATACAACTTCCTAACAACAACCTTAAAGCAAGTATGAGGCAAAATAGCTTCATCCTCCCACAATCCGGATACAATGCTATGGTCTACCATATTTGCATATCGTTATACAAAAAGAATCGATACATTTTGGATATCAAGAAAAAAACGTCTTACAACTCTTGATTATATCAATATTAATATTAATAGTGTGTTGTTATCCTTACCTCCTTCTACCCTTTTCAACTCACATGCACCTAAAATATTTCTCTCTATATTCTTATTTTCAAGGTTTTATATTGGTTATTCTAAACGGTAATCATTTTTTAGGTTATGTTGATATCTAGAAGAAAAAAAACTCATTCTTACTCCTTTCTCTATTTTGGAAAAAATTTTGAACAAGCTGTTAGAGCATAATCTAGACTAAAAATCCTCATATTTTTTATTTTCTTTATTTTATAGAAGCTATTGAAGATGTTTCTTAGAGTTGTTAATTAGGTGTTTGATATGGATTTAAATCAATGGTCGTGTCTTGTAACTTTAACTTAAGATTTTATTGGAAAGTTAAAGTTGAACCTTGCTAGACAATGGTTTATAGCTTATCAATGCAGGGACGGACCTGAAGAGGTGTCCACGGTGGCACGGGCCACCGTATTATTCCTTCGTCACAGTGTAAAAAAAATAGGTGTCACCGTACTAATTTGTTCTGTGCCATCATATATATTTTGAAACTATAATGATGAAACAAGCTCCCCTTAGCTTAGTTGGTTAGCTTCCTGCCTTTCATAGGAAAGGTCATGTGTTCAAGTCTAGTTAGACACATTTTTTCTAGTTTTTTAGCTTTTAATATTATATTTATTATGTTTCTAAAAAATTAAATTGTTAACAACAAGACTTAAACCCTCAATTTCCAAGACAAATAAACACTTCCTTACCACTAGACTATTAATGGCATTTGTTAATTTTTTTGCATACTTTTATTTAATTACGTTTCTTGTGAATTCATTTTTATTTTCTATAATTCCTTTTTTCAACTTTTGTTTTTTCATAACAACACTTATTAATTTTAGATAAATAAAATCAATCATATTCAAGTGGTGACAAAAACCGTAGGACTAGCCCTGACAAGACTCGAACACACGATCCTTCATTTAAAAGCAAGAAACAAACCACTAAACAAATATAGACTTTGTAAAAAAATATTTATATATATATATTTATAGTCAAGTGGTGCCACCGTTTGAAAATTTCTCTGGGTCCGTCCCTGTATCAATGTTATACATCATAATAATTAAAGAAGCTCTAGATATTCTTTTTAAATGAATATCTTAACGGTCATAATAATTTATTAAGTTACAAATAATATTCTACACTAAATAAAATTTATATTTATTTAAATAGGCCGTTAAATACTTTATTTTATCTTTTAAAAAGTTACTAAATTAATATCTATATATAATAAAAGAGTAACTGGTCTGCCACGTGTCGTGCTCAGGTGAGCCGGTTGACACGTGCCGCGCTCTGGTTACTATTTGCCACATCATATGCATATGTGTCATGTGTCATATGTTAACACATGGCACTGATTCAAAATTTAAAATTATTAAAAATTAATCCAAAATTATCTATTAAATATAACAAATTTTATCTCTATCTATTGGTATGAAGTCATCTATATCTCTATCTCTCTCCTTAAATTGATATTTAAATACTAAACAGATTCAACAAAACCCGTATAAACATTACCTTTTCCATTTTAATTTTTCAAGTTTCTCCATTACTCTTTTTGCAAACGTCTTAGGTAAGTTCGTCAACCATTTTTTCGAAGAACATTCATGCATAAAATTTATTTTATTATTTGTTTTTACAATTATTTGAAGAATGGTAAGAAAATTTGTGTCATTGTTTTCTTATGATGAACTAAATCATATGGTTTGATTTTCTCCTGATTTATGGCTTTTTGCTTGATTACTTTTTTTTAGTTTTTTGATCTACATCAGTACAAGCATAACTAAGTTTTCTTCTCCACATTATATGATAATTTATATTTATATTCATGTAACTAATTGATAAACGTCATCAAATAGAAAATAAAATATTTCATTTTAAATATAATAAAGATAATCATTGAGTTTTAATATAATAGTTAATTAATATTTTTATAACAAATTATTGTTAAACGTATCCATTATTATATTTCAATCCAAGTACATTTTGTATGTATACCTTTCTCTTTACATGTGAAAGTATATTAACGTCATTTTAAAGTCAAAGATAGTTTATAGTTTGATCTATAAAATATTGATATCAATTGAATTAAATTAAAAATAAATAAAGTTTGTAGTTTCTTTTAATATAATTAATGTATTTGATAGAAATATTTTATCTCTGTCAATTTAAATATTAAATTAATTTACCTATTTTATCTTTATCTCTCTCAAATTACTCATGTGATTTTTTTAATTAAATTACCCGTGTATTACACGGGATAAAACCTAGTTAGTTAATAAAGTAATATTTTAATACTTCAATTATATTAAACAAGTTCGTTAGCAGCCTTTATTATAATTAATTAAAATCTTGTTTTTTTAAAGTGATAGATATATCAACTAAAGCTATTCCAAACCACTACATAGAAAACCTTAAAATAGGATCCAATTAACCCAAAAGTTTATTTCAACTTCAACTAAATAATATTATTATAATAATCAGCTAGTTATTTTACCTTTTATTAAACATAATTATTAACTACAATTAAGCTAAAGGGCTTGTAGTCCAGTTGTATTTGGTGTTTGGTAAGGTCCTCCTCTCCTCCCTCCGTTGTGGTTGTGGGTTCGAGTCAATTCGTGGACTTTGGTGTTGATTTAGAAGTAGGTTTAGGTTGGACGTTGGTTTAGTGGGTGCGCATGTCTTCTGCCGTTCAAAAAATTACAATTAAATTCGTTACTTAAACTTCCTATACAAATATTTAAAAGTAAATTACACCTTTGGTCCTTATGGTTATCACATCCTATCAACTATCATCTCTCTTTAAAATTAATTATAGTTTTAATCATTTTGACTGTTGTATAATTCTTAATATTGTTATCAATAAGAATTAAACTAAGTCAAGAATTTGCCAATGGGCTTGTAGCCCAAACGACATTTGGAGTGTTTATAAGGTGTCCCCCTCATGGTTGTGTTCGAGTTCCGTCGTAGACAATGATATAGATTTAGAAGTAGGTTAGTTGGGGGTGTATATGTAATCTTTCATTAAAAAAAGTGAAGTCAAGAATTTTTAATTACTTGTTGAGTTATTACCATCACATTCAAGACCAGAAAAAATAAATAATGAATAGCTATATTTCGAAAACACTAACTTTTTCAATGTATGGCTCGCGTTCAAGCTCGAATATTTTTCTGAGTTATCGGGTTTGAGCCCGTAGCTCGTTTATAGGTTCGAACTTCGAACTCAATCGATTTACTCATTTATCGACTTGAGGTCAATAAGTTTTGTAATGTTATTGCTTGATAATAATTATGAGTATGTTTGACTTAACAAAAAGGCATGCTCGAAGGCTCAACTCGAAAAGTTGAATCAGGTATTCAAATGAGCCGGTCGAAAATTGGTGTTATAAAGTCCACCTAATTAAGTTAAACAAGTTATGTTTTGTGGTTGAGATCGACTCGAGCTTGAGTAGCTCGTTAAACAAGACCACATGCAATGACACTATCAGTAGACTACAACCACTCTGTCAACTTAAGTAAACACACATCAGAATAAAACGAATAAATCTCTAAAACCCTAATTTTTTCTCTCTTTTACGGTGAACGATGAAACAAGGGCACGACCAGCCACTATCTCATGACTAAATGCGGCCTATGATTGATCTTTCAAGCAAATCAGGTACACAACAACCCGCTAGATAGTTGGCTTAAGTCGATCTTAATCCTCAACCAGGGATTAGGGTCAACGACATGGCTAGAAGTCCCGACCTCTGCCGGGGTTCCTTAGCATTATAACTTCCTAATGGAAAAACATTAAAAAAATACATAACCTCGGAAACGAGTCTCGTGTATCATCGAAACCGAAAATAAAGACGATATCATATTATAATTACAGTTTCGGATTGCATAAATGCCTAAAGCGCTTAGAATCAACCGATCCTCGAGAATCGGTTGAGGTGCGGCTAATCATACAGAAAACAGTGAATCTCGAACGGAGCCGGCCGGGTTCAGTACTCGAGCGAACCCACGGACGCAACCCGTTGCTCAGATTCATCGATTCTTGGCGGCTCGGGGCGTAGTTTTCGTAGGTGGTGTCGGTGGGCTTTGGTATCTGGACCGAGTTAAGAAGCTCGAGCCCTTGTTTCCCCATTTCCTGCACCTCCTGTGGCGAGAGGATCTTGATGCACCATACGCTGCTCACGAACTCCCTGTTTTTTTAGGGGCAGAAAAACACGATCGGTGGCACAAGAAAAACGAGTAAATGAGTCGAAAAGGTCCAGGAAGCGGTTAAGAACGAAGAAAATGAATCGAGCTTTTGACGAGCTACTCGAGATCGAGCCAAATAAAGCTAACGACTCGACATACGAGATGTTCGGCTTGGCTCGGCTCATTCCAGAGCTCGATTAAATTGTTGTGAGTCGAGTCAAGTCGAGAGGAGCCGAGCCATTTAGGTATACATTTTTAGTCGAACATGTTCATATGTTCATAAATTATACAATCAAGATATAAAATAATCAAGTTCGAGCCTGTAAACGAGCTTATGAGTTTGAATAAGTCTCTTGTTAGTTACTATTTCATCCGTCCCAAAATAAGTGTCAACATTAATATTATGTTTGTCCCAAAAGTGTCAAGTTTCAAAAATAAATAACTAATTCCCTTACTATGATGTATAAATGTTTAAGAGTTAAATTAACCAATTAATTAAGGGTAAATTTGTCATTTGGTTAACTAAATTGTAATTATACATTTCTATCAAAGACACTTATTTGAGATGAATCAAGTATCCAAATATTATGTTTTATTTTTAAGATCAAAACTTTCATTTAGTTGAGAACTAAGTAACCAAATATTCATTAATGAATGTCATGAATTCATGATATTCATTCATAATGAATACACATCATTTCAATATGAATAATCATGTTATTCATTATGAATATTTGACAATTTTTACGGTTTTCAGGTGAACCTACCCCTACGAAAAATAACGGAGAGCGATTGTATATGGTAAAAAAAAAGGAAACTTACGGCCAAGGGTCGTCACCGAGGAGAAGAACGTCATTCTCCCGGTCAACGAATACAAGCTGCCAGCCTGATCTCAAAGGGTCCTCCAATTGGCCTTCAAGGCCGAACATTTGAGCAAGTTCACTTCGCAGCTCGTGGTAGCTGCTAAATTTCCCTATATCCACCGACCTCCCGAAACATCCCGACTTGTAAACCTGTTAACCAAAAACCCGACACTTACTAAACAAAAAGTTCACCATCACAACAACAAAATCCACATTTTCCATGCCATTGTTAACAAAAACAACCCAGAATCGAAAGAGGGAAGAAAAAAAAAAACTCACCTTAACAAAGGTCCTGGTCGGCTGGTTCGTTTGGCTCGTGTTTTCCGGCGAATTCAGAAAACCCGACTCGTCAATACAACTCGAAGGCGTCATATTCGGATTCATCGAAAACTCGTTCCCGGTCGCACCCATGTTGTAATTGGAGGACGTGAACGGCAGAGTCATTGGATCGGAATCATTCCCCACTCCCCGGAGGCTCGAGATCCCGCTTTGCATCAAAAGACTCGAGTTATCGATGTTGACCCCGAACAAAAGATGGCTCTGCGGATCGTTGTTGTTCGGTGGTTCGTGATCGATCGAGCACTCTCTCCCCGGAAACGGCGGCAGAGAAACCGCGGTTTGCGAGAGGTTGCCGTTTTGCTGGAGGCCCGTGTGCGACGGCGGGCCCAGCTGCTCAACTTGGTGGAGAAGAGACTGTGACCCACCGGGCACAAGAAGCGGGTCGACAGCGACCCTCTTCGCTGGCGGCGGCCAACCGGCGGAAGTCAACAACGAGGTGGACCGAGGCATGTTGAGAAGGTGAGAACTTTCGTCGTGTGAAAACGATCCCAAAAGACTCTGGAAAGACGAGACGGTGGAACCGGGATTCCCGTTAGAATCGGGAAATCCCGGGTGCTGCATCGAAGAGATCGTTTGCGAGCTGGAACCAAACTGCGGCATCGAGGAAAGTAAGTTTTGTTGTTGATTATTGAAGGGAATTTGGTGTTGCTGCAATTGTTGCGGAAGATGCGAAACCGGCAGGTTTTCGAACGAGGGTTGAGGCTGCGATTGGTGCATCATCGAAGGCGGCGGCACCGCGGCGGCAGAACCCGTTTGGTGTTGTTGGAATTGGAGGAGTGACGGGTTTGGGTTTGGAGATTTGGCCGAATCGATGGTCCGCATTTCTTGGAGGGCGGCGGCCGCCATCGCTTGGTAGATGTCGGTTTGCATCCCAAGCATGCTTGCATCGAGCCTCGGTTGCATCCACGGTGAAGCCCCGAGCCCTTGGAAGTTGAGCGATTGGATTCCGCGGTCACCAGGGAGCCACATTAACGGTGAGTTCATTCCTAGATCGTCTTCTTTTATTCCTGATATTGAAAAACGAATCTTTGAGCATGAAAAATGCAAGTAACGTGCGTTTTTTTTTGTTTGTTTAGAAAATTACCGTTAAAAGAGGGGAGCCCGGGTGGCCATGGTCGCTTGAGTCGGAGAGGGAACTGAGAAGGGTACATCGGAAATGTCGTTAAGGGTTCGATTTCCCATAACGAAACTCTCGGTTGTCGTTCTCCGGCCGTAGACTCGTCCCAGCCAACCTTCACGGACCGCCAGTGTGAGTTAGGCCATCGAGGATCGAGGTCACTGATGCCCGTTATCGTGCCCATATAGCTACAAATTATACGATTTGAGTAGATACAAACTCTTTTCAAGATAAGAAATAAGACTAACGATAAATATCATGAATATTCATAACGAATTACGTGAATATTCATTATGAATTACGTGAATACTCGTAACGAACCAATGAATATTCTTGTAAGTCATAATGAATATTCATTGCTTCTTTGTTTTTCAAAATATTTACAGTTCTCAAATGAACCCATGATCAATAGCATAAATAGCACAAAATAGCAATAGCGACCATGTACTGCTATTTGGTATATAGCGATAAATAGCACAAAATGGCATTTTCGTAATTTTTTTTTTACTTGATAAATACTAGGGTTTTACCCATTATATTTTGTTTTCTAATATATATAATAGTTTTACCATTATAATTTACAGTTCTCAAACGAACCCATGATCAATAGCGATAAATAGCACAAAATAGCGATAGCGACCATTACTGCTATTTGGTATATAGCGATAAATAGCGCAAAATGGCATTTTCATAATTATTTTTTTTACTTTGATAAATACTAGGTTTTACCCATTATATTTTGTTTTCTAATATATATAATAGTTTAAGACTTAAGACGCTTAGTATTATGTTTCGTTCTCTAATATATATAATAGCTTAAGACTTTTAAGATAATATGTAAATTATAAATATATAATTTATCTTTTAGAAGCTATTGCTATTTTATAAATAGCTATCGCTATTTGCTAAGTAGCATAGCAGTAAGCTATCGCTATTTTGTGCTATTCGCTACTGACAACTATGAACCCATCGTTAACTAACAAAACTTTATTAGGTGATATATCTTGAAGAACATAAATGAAGCATACGACGGACGCTTGATTCTTCGGTTCAAACAACATCCGAAACCGCATGCCGACGGAAACTCGTGTATGATAGACCGCTTTAAGAAACCTCGCCAAAGGTATGACAAATTCCGATGGACTTGCCTGCAAAGAACCAATATTTATTTATAGAAGGTTTCGCCGAATACGAGAGTCAGGTTCAAACAAGAACTGTAAATATTTTAAGAACCGTAAGTATCTGAGAACATGGGAACCAACTATTTATGAATTATTTATGAATATCATTAATAATATTTTAGGATTATTCGTCATGAATATCATGAATAATGAGCGTGCACGATATTCATAGTGAATAATATTCAATTATTCACAAGTATTTTACGGTTATTCATCATGAATAATTCATGAAATAAATGGTTTACAACATTTATACCTCGGATTATAGAAAATGGTGAAACGGCTATTAGTTGATGCCGCATGTGCAGCAGCTGCAAGTAGCCCCAAATGCATGCTGTCACTAGATAAAACCGAAGAGGGCATAACGGTTTGAGGTCGATTAGCACGCCGAATTCCGAGTAGCAACTGGTTTTTCTCATTCCTGACAAAATATTCATGTTAGGGGAGTTTGGTTTGTTTTTCCATTAATATCTGTATGGATTAAGTTGTCTATATGAATTAATGTTTGCTTGTTGTAGCTGAATAAACTGTCTGAACGACAAAAATGACCATTTTACCCCTCTGTTTAGGTTAAATGTTGAGTTAAAACGATTATAAACAATTATATAAATCAACGGGTTTTGCCTACAAGACTTGGTTCCCTTTGAAATACTACGATCGCAATCTTAAAAATCGGAAAAATGCATAAGAAACAATAGTAAGATGGATACAAAGTGCTTACCATATAAATAAAACCGAATCACCTGCAACGAGTCTTTTTGCGCTCACAAAAACGCTCCACCCGGTTGTGAGAAGATGCCGTTTCGGTTGTCCTGAAATAGTGTAAAAAAATAGATCATCGTTACCGGTGATTGAAAACTTCACCCGCAAACCTTTTACAACAACCTCTTAAGTACTATATTATAAAGCCTTTTTTTTCTCAAAATCTTAAAAACAACCCCTTTAAGCGTTAGTCAGTGTGCGTAAGCTGGCTCAGATACCCACGGTTACCCCCAAAAAAAAAATTAAGCATTTTACGGTTGGTTAATGCATATTTAAAATTTAAGGGTACATTTACTTACTTCATGCGTACAAGTTCAACCAACAGATAAAAAACTATAAATACTAAAAATACTCTCGATCGTTATCTTCATCCAAATAAAATACTATTCATTTAAAAAAAATTAAAATAAGTTACATTTTTATTTCTAAATCTATAAAAAAATTGAATTAAACAAACTATTCCAAAAGAAACGAGATTTTTATAAATTTATTTGACACTCGTATAGATAAGTTTTCGGGTTCTTTTTACTGGTCCTATTTTGTTCAAACAAAAATTCCGGATTCTTATTTTTAACAAGTTGCATTAGTAAAGAGCGTACCGCGGAAAATATGTCTAAACTTCCATTCATTGTCGTGTAAATCCCTCGCGATTAGTTCTTGGGCCGGAGGTTGTTGCGAGAAGTCCTGCAAATCAAACAAAAAAATTGAGTCCCATCGGTCGAGACTTTTCAGCCCAACGAACCACAAAAAATCTAGGGTGTGTTTGGTTGTGGAAAACTGTTTTCATCTTCCTTGAAACGTTTTCAGAAAATGGAGTTTGAGTTTCATTTTCAATTTTCTATGAAAATATTAGAAAACACATTCGGTTGAAACGGTGGAGTTTTCATTTTACATTATAGAAAGAAATTAGAAAACACGGTTAGAAAATTCTAGAAAACTACTAAAATTAGTTTTCTAATTTACATAAAAGTTACAAAACAGAAAATTTTCATTTTCTTGGAGAACTTTTGGAAACTAAATCAACCAAACGCGTTTTCTAGATTTTTTTTTTCCTAGGAAAATTTTCCAAAACCAAACGCACCCCTAACTTACCAAGGGAGGAAACACTTTCTCGGCCGCACGACGAGGGACCGAAAATCCACCGTGAGTGCTCGTGTCGCTTGCCGTTAACGTTTTACAAAAATAGTTTGTGGGTTGTTTGCTCGGGGCACCAAGATCTGCAGGAAGAAACGCCTCTTTTTGCTCTTCCTATATACATCACAAAAAAAAGTCACCATGCAGAGCATAAAAAACATTCCGTAATGTTAAACATCTGAGCAATTTATAAAGAAAGTTTGACATACGGAGTTTAGGGGTTGCAATGTCATCTGAGCGTAAACCTCGTCGGTCTCCAAGTCTGCCTGATGAAAAATGGAGTCACTGAATGAAGAAACATCGAAACAAAACGAAGAAAATGGAAACTCGGAAAGGAACATGAAGGAGACAAAGGATCGGTGTGGCTGCTTACATGCATGGTGACGTTGTGGAGTTGACATACGAGTTGTGGAGGCAAGCTCGGGTAGTTTGGAGTATGAGCATCGACTTCTTTGTTCGTTGATGCGGCAACCTAAATCGAAAAGTTAAATCGAGTAACATTCAATGAACAATTTGCAAAACGAAATCGTATAGAGTGTCCGTTTTTCCATTTATTGTTTTGTTATAATAGTTGTAGTCCCACATTTTTGTTCAATATATACCAGGGTTGGGTTCACATGAGACCAACCTGTTTTCGTGAGACCTGTGATGAGCAAAACACTGTGAAGGTGGCCTTCACAGTGTTTTTGTTGTGAGGTCAAAAACACTGTGAAGGTTACCTTTACAATGTTTTGTTGTAAAGTTTCAAGTGTAAAAATGTGATCTCATGAAAACAGTTTGGTCTCATATGATCCCAAGTCATGTGAAATCCCATGAGATTACTCTCATAAAACCGTTTTGGAGGGAATTGATGTTCCAACATATATTGAACAGAAATGGTCAAACTCTAGCCGATGTGGGAGACCAACACGCCACCTTCAACGACGGCTAGAGGGGCACAGAGTGTCAAGTTTCTAGAGCGGTAGACATTTGCTCCGATACCATATAAGATATTTGGAAATCATCGAATTACCGTTTTTAAAGGCTCTTTTCAAGAGTAATTTGATAGGTTCCATAAATCTTGCAATAAAAATCCACCAAAACTAACCTGCTCACTATGACCCTGTGGGAAGTATACCACACGACTTCCAACGGTGGGTAAGGAAACAAGAGGACCAGCACAAGCATGCCAAAGTTCCGAATTCAAACATCTTTTCTCCCCTACAAAACAAAATTGCATGCCAACAACAATTAGCGTGTAAACTATCTCGACTAAGAATCTTTCATTTTTCTAAATGATGTTCAATCAACTACTAGTTTTTCAGCCAACAGCTAACATGGTCTAGGTATAGTTCATTTTTACAAAATGATGTTCAACATATGTTGCCATGGTGAAATGTTGATAAAATTTTGCAATAAACCATATGATCAAAAAAACCAACTACACCGATCACCAAAGTAATCCACAAACCCAATGAGCCATGGTTCACTAGGGTCACCAAAAGTAACTAACAAAACCAATCAGCCATGGTGGACCAGGGTCTACTACTAATTCACAAACCCAATGAACCATGGTGCACCACCCAATGAACCATGGTGCACCAAGGTCACTAAAAGTAACCCATAAGGCCCATGGTGCACCAGGGTCTACTAATCCACAAATTCAATGAACCATAATGCACCACGTCCACTAAGGCTGTGTTTGGCAAAAATAAGCTAGTACATGTTTGGATGGACCATAAGCTAGTTTATTAAAACGCTAGTTGAGTAGCGTTTCAGGAGCTTTTTGTAGCTTTTTCCAATTATACCCTTATTAATATTAGTTAATATAGCCCAAGATACCCTTTTTGGTCATTTTACATACTCATAAGCTAGTTTTTGCCAAACATAATCTACTCATAAGCTTGCTTATCAGCTGTTTGCAAAACACAGCCTAATTCACAAATCTAATGAACCGCGGTGCACCAGGGTCACCAAAAGTGGCCCATAAGGCCAATGACCCATGATGCACCATGGTCTACCAATTCACAAATCCATTGAACCATGGTGCACCAGGGTTGCACATTTTGAGAACCGCAATTGCATATCCGAAACTAAAACCCGAAAATTAACAAACCTTCAGGCAATTGCTGACCAAATCCAACAGCAGACAGCTTCATTTCCACAGCTTCAAAAACAACAGTTCTTTTGTTTTTCTTTTCTATAAACAGTCAAGAATCTCAACAGTTAACCACAAAATTCCTTAAAAAGGGACCACTGATTTCTTGCTTCTATTTCAACAATCCATACAAACAAAAAAAAAACCCACCAAGATATTCAACCGAAACCGGTCGTACTACAAAACAAAAAAGACTTCCACTTCATTCGCCCCTTAATCTTCCACACCCAAAACCCCCCAAATTAACACACACTAATCAACCTTCATCCAACCACAATCTTGATTTCTTGATCTTTGCAACAAAACCCACCACCAAATTAAGCTAAAAACACAAAAAGAAAAGCTGGTTTAGCTACAAGAAACAACTCCAGATCTCAACCCTAGAAAACCCCCAAATCTTGTGACCTTTTCTTTATAAAATCTTGAAACTTGCATAAAACTGAAACCCTAAAGAAAACCCAGATCTTATTTACCAAGATTCATAGATTCAAGTCAAAAAGCAAGCATCTTGGGAGGTGAAAACACTTGGGCAACAATGGGTTTTTCTTCAATTGGAAATCAAGATTAGCATATAGAAGCTGATACCCACCATAGCTGCATACTGTTTGTTATCTGTGTGTGTGTGTGTGTTTTGTGGGTGAAGATTTGAATGAGATCAAAGCTAGAGCTTTAGGGTTCTTCAAACAGTTTTTCCAGTAATGGAAATGGATTAAACACCTTCTACTTTTGCTTGCTATTTTGCTACTACTGTACTGTTACTATTACAAGTACTCTACTCTCTCACCTCCTTTATTAAAAAAAAAAAAAAAACTTTCTTTTTTCTTTTCTTTTTCCTTCTTTGCCACCAATCAATCATCAAAAACCACCATTCAACCTTTTCCTTGGCCCAAGTCTTTTTCTAGGACAAAAAATTTAGAAAATTAAGCACTTGTTTCTTGATCATTAATAGTTTTGTACAGAATGATTAAATAGTTAGATAGGTTTTGAGAATTGTTTGGGATTAAATTATGATGTTTAATGATTAAAGAATACCTAAAATATAAAATTATTTATAAGATTTGAGAATCACTAAAAAATATGTTTTCTATTAAACAAGATTTATCTTTTAATGATTTAGGCTTTCTTTGGCAAACTATGTGAAACTAATTGGTAGTTGATAAGCTAGCAAGCTAATGGATAACTAATTAGCTAGCAAACTAACAAATAGTTGATAAGTTAGTTGTTAACTAATAAGCTAGCTTATAAATAAATTATATTTGGCAAAAACTAGCTTATGAATATCTAAATTGACCAAAAATACTATCTTAGGACATAATAATTAATACTAATGATGGTATAATTGGAAAAAAAAAAAAAACTACAAAAAACACTTGAATTGCTACTCCAACTAGCAAATCAAAAAGCTAAGTTATAAACTAGCATATGGTTCATCCTAACATGTACTGCCATTCGTATTGCCTTTGCTGGCTTCATGATGTGGGCTAGGCGGGCATCCGCTATGCCACTTTCGATTTAGGGAGCTGGCTTGGTGATCGGGTTTGGGAACCCACTCCTACCCGCTCTCTTTCCCTCTCTCACACTCCTTATTTCTCTCTCTCTCTCTCTCTCTCTCTCTCTCTCTCTAATTTATATATATAGGGGTGGGTTCAAATGTGAACCACTTTTTGGTTATGAACGTGAGGACAACCGAGAGCACGACACGTGGCGTATGACTAGGCGTCACGTCAAGTCCACGGTGGATGACTATGCGCGATTCATGGGAGGGCATTGAATTAAAAGGGGGGGGGACCACACTCAAAGCCGTCTTTATTGACTAGTCTCCGCCACGTGTCGCGCTCTCGGTTGTCCTCACGTTCACAACCAAAAAGTGGTTCACATTTGAACTTTCCTCTCTCTCTCTATATATATATATTGGGTATTCGAGTTTGTGGATGGTTGTACTCCTATTTAGTTATTTCGAGCTTATTGTGGGTAAAGCTGATGTAACATCTTTGACTTTATGAGCTTATGTGTTAGATACCAAGGGTCTAAACTAGCTTATTTTTGTCAAATACAATGTTAAGGTTGTTTTTCAATAAAATCATGAAAGGGTAATTAAGAAGCCTTGTAATAAAATTAAAAGCTCATAAAGAAAGTAGTAAGAAAGTGATTTGATTAAATATTCTTATTATTTTAAAGAAAGAAAGAAATAAAAGATTTTTATTGATTTGGTGGATGGTGTGGAAAATGGAAAGAGAATGAGAAGGTATACATACATACGTAGTTGAAGTAGGGGAGTCGGATTTTATCGGACCCAAGAATCTAAAGTTAGATTGAATTCAAGTGTGGTCCTAATTCGGTGCCATCCATATCATTTATATCACAAGTAGCCAAAAGTCTTCTAAAACTTTTTTTCTTTATTATTCATTTATTAATAATAATTTAATAATGATATTTATTTAGTTCATCAAACATTAAATATCTTTTAAGTTATTGGAAATAGATTGAAGGATATATAGTTGTTTTTAATTTTCAGGTATAAAGATATTTTGACCCAACTTTGATGAATATATATAGTAGGATTTGTATTTTAAATGATTAAACTTTGGACATTTTATTAACAATGTCTATTTGTTGAGGTTCAATGGATTTAAATGGATTTGTTTGGATTTGATCATTCATGAATGTTGGATTTCGACATCAAATCCAATCCAAATAACATTGGATATCTGATTTAATCCAATTCAATGAATGATTGAATTGGATCGATTTTATCTATTGGATATTGCAATTGGTCATCTATTAGATTGGATTGGATTCATCCAATATTATGATGCAATTTTCAACCATTTACATTGATTATTCACACATTTTTTAATATATTAAAAACCACTAGGTATAAATATCAAGTAAAACACAATATTGTAGAATATTAATAACTAGATTATACCCGCGCACCATGCCGCACAAAGCTTTTTGAATCTAAAACTGGGGAAAAAAGGTAATAAACTGTAAAAAAGAAACGTATTGTTTAATGCCCTTTAGTTTATAACGAGATATTACATAGACAGATTACTTTCTAAGCAGATATAATGAAAATATTGGTCAATGTTGCATTTTTATTTAGAGTGGCTAATTTAACAATAAACAAAAATACATACAACTACAACAAAGGCATAAAAAAACATAGAACCATTGTTTATTAAAAAAAATAGTTGATTTGATTGTTTTTCTTATGTTGTGTCTTATCTTTGAGTTTTGACCACCGTTGTTTATGCAAAATTGTTTGTAACCGACAATTCTTGAACCAACCCACACCGTTATGTCCAAAAACATCATGTGAAAAGCAAATTGACTACAAAATGATTCTTTAAAATGGTTTGCTGATCAAAGATTTGTTACTGTGTTTGTGAAGAGGAAATGAGGCATCTCTCCACATTTTGTTGTTGTGAGGATAAATAGGAACTCTATATGTTTATTACCATATGTTTTATTATATATTATATTAGTTCACCTTGATCTTTTATACAATTCATATATCTTGCACACAACTAGTTGGGGCATTCATGTCTTTTTTTAACACGATTAGATTGGAGGCCATATTTGATGTATTAGTCCAACGTTTTATAATATATAATATGTATGTATCTATCTTAATACTCTAACCAATGATGGATAAGAAAAAAGCATACTTTATTAGCAAAGATTCCTACCTGTGGAAAAGGATGGTTCATTTGGATCGACATGGGAGATCCAACTACGCTGAACGAAAAAGGGATTAGTCACTTTTCCCCACATTTAAAATCGTGCATGAGGCTTTCATCTCATACGACTTTTACGAAATAAAAACGTTTCTCAAATGTTAGAGAGAGAATATGATTTGAATACATAAAATGATTTGTTAGCTAGTGCAGATTTAAATTATGCGAATTGTTTGATGTACTAGTGAATTGTGAAGTTTAGGCTCTATTAAGATCTTGAAATGATTTTGAGACAATTACCAACGAGATTTTTGCAACTAATCTTGGCAATTGGTTTCATTGTTTAGCTTGACTCGAACTCATTCTTTGATTATCCAAGGTAAATAGTCGATTGTATTTTGTTTTCTTACAAATAGATATACACAAGAGAATGATTTTGTTTACTATGTTGAATAAATAAGAAAATTCTTTAAAGACACTGTTTGAGTAGTGCTTACCGATATTAGTTACCTTACTAATTGAGCATGAAAAGA
This sequence comes from Centaurea solstitialis, assembly GCA_030169165.1. NCBI lineage: Eukaryota > Viridiplantae > Streptophyta > Magnoliopsida > Asterales > Asteraceae > Centaurea > Centaurea solstitialis. The sequence continues at coordinate 42,800,310 of CM058040.1, forward strand.
AACGAGAATCTTTCCCAGTAAGAGGAATATTAAGAACTGACAGTCTTATCCGGTAAATAGGAGAAAATACTTTTATCGGGTTTAAGACACTTACTAACAATCCATTTTGATGACCGATAATGTTACATGCTAAGTTGAATGGATGTCATGTATCTTTTTGGTAAGCACTTACTCAGTTACTCAGTAGATGTTTAGTAAACGATCCTTAGTTCCATCTTAGCTTAAGGCAATCATTTATTCATCATGGGAAGTATTTTTCTCAGGTGACATTGCAACCATGCCTTTGTTGAAGTCTAAAAGTTGATTTCACTTCTGATTTTTGTGGTGCTAAAGTCTGAAAACTGAGTTAATAAGACTGTTTGTTTTTGTAAATTGACAAAGCTCTGAATATGTATAATTGTCTATTTTATCCCTAAAAAATTCAATTTAAATCATCGATGATCGAGGGACAGAACGAGAAAAAAACAAAGAAGGATGCTTGCAAATTTGCAGTTCTGTGGAGTTTTAATCATATATCATACAATGAAGCCCCAATGTTGAACTTGTCTTACTTATTTATCAATTTTATTGTCAACAAGATTTTGAAGTTGGTATTTATCCTCATTTTATTATTTTATGATCTATTAGACAACATAAAAATGGAAACATTCTTTTACATTAAATCTAAATATACAATCAAAAGCAAATGATGGCCAATTTAGTTGGTCTGATGCACGGCGAAGGTCAGGAATTTGACTCCTACTGGGGATTTTCCCTGAACGAGTGTCGGGTTCAAAATCCAACTAATACCTTGAAGTCCTTTAAATGGAAACTGGATGGCTAGGCTGAGAGTGGTTATTCTCTTGGAGAGGTTTTGAATTCGGGCCATCATAACTTGATGTCATGGTGATACGAGAATATTCCGTTGTACCAAGATGTCGTTCAAAAGAAAATAGACAATCAAAAATGGAAAGGAAAAAAAATAAGGGTTGTTGACGGATTTAAACCCAAATAAATTCTGTAAAATAGTAAAAATATGAAAAACTGTTGTTCTAACTATACATTTTGTTGAGGTAATGAGAGTTTTTATTTAACTATTTCAATCAATAAAAAGTCTTTGAAACCTATTGTTTTAAATAATACTTTATTGAATATACTAAATATTTTTATAATATAAATAATATGATAAGCTTTAAAATAAATAAATCGTTCAAGTTAAGTATAGTTTTTTTTTTTTTTTTTTTTTTAACTTGATATGTTGTTAAACTGTATAGAAAAGAAGAAGAAGAATACTTTGATAATAGTTACCGGATCCAAGGAATATTTAACTACTTTTTACTTTCCACTTCAGAAAAACAAGCAATAATTTCCATATTAGATTTTCTTAAAGGATAAATTAGTTCCTTTTTTAGGCAAGTTTTTACTTGTCTCTTTTATCCGTAAGGCATTAAAGTGAATTATTTTTTTTTTTTTAACCAAATTTTAAAATCACTTATTAAATTATAACCTTCAAATATTTTTTTCTTTCTTAAACTAACCACATAGATAAATTTCTTACTATGGGATCCATCCAAACCTAAATTTTGAATAAAACATGATAATTCGAACCTACTTTTACCACATCACCCAAATAACAACAATTTAAATTTCTTACTATCAAGCCCACTAACTTTTGTTTTTTATATTGGTTTTTATTCTTTAACAATGCAATGTTTGACAAATAATTAACCAAACCTCCATATCTTAGTTGTGTCTGCAACAACACGCACGTCATCTGAGTTCCTTCAGCCCCGCTAACAGATTGCCATGAACCTCCATCAAAAACTCGTTCCTTAACTTTCTCCATGGGCGTCAAAATTTCTCTATACTAATGATTTTTGAAGTGTTTGATGTTTGAAATTATAAATATTTTGTAAGATTCATAAGAAGAAAATCCAATAAATTAGGTATTATTTTAAATTCCTTAGCTTAATAAGTTAAAAAATATCAGTCACCATATTGCATTGCGAACGAACAAAAACCAGTATAAAAAACAAAAGTTGGTGGACCCGATAGCAATAAATTTAAATTTTTTTTTTTTTTGAAAGAGGTATCCTAGACCACCTTGGGCCTAGACTAATCCTCGGCAATTTTGAGCCGAAACCCGACTGCTAAAGCATGCAGCCCGGGGTCGAAGCCCCCGTACCTCCAGAATAAATTTAAATTCTTACCCTCTAAATTTCTTGCTATTTGGCCCACATCACCTGGTAAGAATAAATTTAAATTCTTACTAGGTGATGTGGGCCAAATAGCAAGAAATTTAGAGGGTTTATGAGATTGCTTTTCAAAAGTGTTTATTAACTTTTTTTTTTGAACGGCAGCGGAAAGAAATTTATTAAAACGGGCTAGCAAGAGACTAGCAAACAAAAACGAGCAACAAGCATTACAGCGAAGAGAAAGGCAAACTACACCAACTGACCCAAACCAACCTACGCTTAAGCTTATTTCTAGAGTTAATCCAAAAAAAGGTCGTTCCTTGGATTAAAAGGAAGATCCTTATAAACGGAACTTTTTTCTTAGCGTGAACCAAGTCATTCCTTGCTTTCCAAACGTGCCAAAGATAAGAAAAAATTACCGCCTTGAAAACATGTAGATTATTTCCAGAAAGACCAATAGCTTCACCCCACGTAAGAACCGAATCCAACGAATCACCGGGAGCTGCAAAATTCCACCAGCTAGCCAATTCATGAAGAATACTTCTAGCAAAAACACAATCCGCAAATAAGTGATCTTCTGATTCCGGGGCCAAATCGCAAAACGGACACATCTTTTGCTCCAACATTATTCTTCTTTTGAAGAGATTATCAAATGTTGCTAATCGTCTGTGTTTATTAACTTATTAGATTCTCAAAAAGTCAATAAGTCAAAAATATTTTTGACAACATCAAAAGTGTTTCTAAAAATAGCTTTTTGATTCCATTGAAAAAAGAGTTTGAAGAAGTCAAGAATTAGTGACTTTTTGGAAGGCTTTTGACTTTTTGATAACAAAAAGACATAAATACCCCCTCCATCTCTTCCATCGCCTCCTACCTCCCTGATTGCATCTGTGTGACGACCTGCTCCCTCCTACCGACGGCGACCTGCTCCCTCCATCGGCGACGACCGACTCGCTCCAACAACCGGCGACGACCGACTCGCTCCAACAACTGGCGACGACCGGCTCCCTCCTACCATCGGCGATCATTCCTTCTCCACTCCAGCACCGGCGACATGTCTTCTCTTATCCGGCGCCGGCGATTCAGTCTTTCTCGTCTCTTCTCGTCATCAGGTAAGGATTTGTGGCTTGGCAAAAGTCATGGGGAAGGCGGCGGACAGCAGAGGAGAGACAACGGTGGCACCGGATGACGGTGGTGGTGGAAGAAGAGGATAAGCCCTGAAGGGCTGTGTTAAATAGTCAATGTGTTGAAGGTGGCTGCCAATTGCCAACCCAATAAATGAAAAGCCAAGAGGCCTTTTTGGTCATTTTAATCTAAAAGCTAATCCAAACACTTTTTAAAATACAACTTATTAACTTGTTGATTTTTATCATCACAAAAGCTAATCCAAACATCTTTTTCAAAAAATCTTTTTCCTACAGCTATAAATCAATAAACACTTTTGAAGCTAAAAAAGCAAATCCCAAACACCCTCTTAAATTCTTGCTATTTAGGTGATATGGCAAAAGTAGGTTCGGATTATCATAATTCAAATTTTAGATTTGGGTGGGTCCGATAGAAAAGATAATAATTTCTTGCTATTTGTGTTGTTAGTTTAGGAAAAAAATATATTTTGATGTTAAAATTTAATAACTGATTTATAAATTTGGTAAAAAAAATCGCATTAAAGTAGAGCCATTTAAAATAAATAGTTAAATTTGGTTTTTTAAACATATAAAAATTGTCAATATTTTTAAATATGCAAATAGTTAATTACCGGTCTTAATTCATTGCATAGAAAACATGTTTTTAAAGACACTGACGTTAAAAGTAATTTTTGGTGCCATCAATGGCTAAGGCTAGTGAGAGAGCCTGAGATCAAACCAAGTACCTATTTTGTTTTGGACAAAATCATCGTATTCCTTTGCCGACAATTTTATTATTTTCACATTTCAAATCAAATGTCGTATCTTTTAATAAATAAAATGGATTTTTATTTTTTATTTCTTGGCCATATAACCGTCATTGCTTAAGTTAAAAAGAATATATCGTCTCTTTGATAATCTTGATAGAATTTCTTTTAGATAATACTTGACATATTTTTAACATTGTATATTTTTTTGGAAGGGTGTCCGGGTCAAAGCCCGACTAATCCCCGACAATTTTGGGGGCTAAACATTCTCCACTTAAATATCCTCAGGCATGCGCACGGGAAGACTCGAACTCGGTTAGGCGCTATGAACCCCCGAGCGATAACCAATCCGCCACAACAGTAGAAGACTTTAACATTGTATATTTGTATGGGTTATTAGAAATGCATAAAAAGTCAAAAACAAATTAGAAATCCTTTGCTTGCTCCTCTTGGGCTTGATCCAACTAGCACGAAAAGCTTAACCCGTCCTTAACCGACCGATGTATGCCTAGAAATTCGAACCTATTTTCCACAAGGCCTGCTTTATTTATTTATTTTGTCACTTCTGTATAAACAATCCAGACATTCTAAATTTCAAAACTAATCGTTCTAGAGGGCATTGAATGGTCTTAACTCAACCATTGGCTAAACCAACTAACTGAATTTTGAACCGATTGGCCCTTAACCGACTATGTAAACAACGAGATTGTTTTAGATCCAAATGACGGGATTAGACCCATATATATTGTTCTTGAAGGACCATACCTTCAGGGTTTGGCCATTAAGGCAGGAAGTAAATTTGGGTCGCTGCCTTTAAGGATCTCAATGGACCATTTGTCAAAGTCAAATAATCATTAGACTATATTAAGATCAATTGAATAATGATAAGTCATTTTAAACATATATAGAAAGTTGCCATCATTCATTTTTCTTAGGGATCATATGATTTTTTGATGTCATTGTCCAATAAGATTATTTATAACATATTCAATATTTTGTATAAATTTATCACATAGTAAATCAGTAAAACACAAAATGATATATCTTTGCACTTCAAGTTTTCCTGCTATCATACCATGTCGAATATGATTTTTATTGGAAATACGTACCGTGACATTTTAGGCTTAATTATAAAAGTAAATTCCTTAGGCCATACGTACCGTGACACTGTGTTGGGTGGGCTCGTGACATCGGCTACGCGGCCCACGGGCTGGGCGTCATCAGGGTCAAACGGTGTGCCCAGCCCACACCGTCCCCAACCGCTGTGTCGTGTGTGGTGTGTGTGGTGTTTGTATTAATCTATATATATATTAAAAGAAGGTTAGAGGGTTGAGAAGGTTCGAGTATTAAACAAAGAGAGTTTCAGAGGGCTTATTGTGGATTTATGGAAAAACTGATGTGCCGCAAATATGACAGTGGGGCTTAGAGGGCTCAGGTACTAATATTAAGGTTACATCAATGGATTATATATATATATATATATATATTATATTTGAATGGCTTTTTAACTCACACACACGTTCCGGAGGTATCCGGATCCATACGGGCACCGACTAATCCCCCGCGCCCATGAGCCAACCCGAAGGCCAACCCATGGACTCTCCCATGAACCGACCCAAAGACCGGTCAAGAGCTGGATACCGCATAAGAGGTCTAAAAGGCCTTTGGCCTTTTTTGTACCGAGCGGGGCTCGAACCCACGCCAACCTATCTTTCAAGGCAAGCGCAAGGATGTTACCTACCACCGCTGGGCTAGACATTCGTTGGTTCAATGGATTATATATGCCTAAATTGCATTCAAGTCGCATCATTTGTCTTTTCATCAAATTGTTATATTATAAAAATAAAAAGGGAATTCATATATTTGATAGTTGACAATCGTTTTCATCCATCTATTTAGAATTTTATTTTGATTCGACTATTTTAATCTTATGAAAACCATTATTTTATTAGGAGATAAATTTTAGAATGCATTACATCATGGTCCTTATGGTTTGGTGGTCAAAATGATGTTCAACATATGTTGCAATCGGTGAAATGTTGATAAAATTTTGCAATAAACCATATGATCATAAAAACCAACTACACCGATCACCAAAGTAATCCACAAACCCAATGAGCCATGGTTCACTAGGGTCACCAAAAGTAACTAATAAAACCAATCAGCCATGGTGCACCAGGGTCTATTAATTCACAAACCCAATAAACCATGTTGCACCAAGGTCGCTAAAGATAAGATCACTTCTCTATTAGAAATTATATTTTCTCCTATCTTTTTAGCCTATTCATCATCTTACCTATTTCATCATTTGACAAGTGTTAAAGTTTATGAATTATATGAAGAAAGAAAATAAGTGCATTACACATGTTAAATGATGAAGTGAGTAGGAGTAGACATACACACAACCGGTTAAATAACCTAATTGGTTATTTTAAAAATGGTTAGAAAAAAAACCGAACAAACATATAACCAGTTATGGACCTCGAATACAATACTACATGCAACCAGTTGGGTTAGAAGAATAACTGGTTAAGACAAAAAACCGGTTAGAGAAAAACCGGTCCGATAGGGCTTTTTTTTTGAGTTTGGGTTAAAAATCTGATTTTTTTGGACTTTTTCTTTTGTTTAGTTGTTTTGCTTATTTAGTTTTATAATTATATTAATATAACTATACAATATATATAATTATAAAATAATAAAAACAATACATATAATTATATAAATACCATTATACCAAATACCAATCATTACTATAAATATAAATTTAAATAGAAATACATATAAATAACCTGTTATATACCAGTTAAAAACCGGGTAAGGAAAAACTGGTATCCAAACCGGTAATCCTCCAAAGTTAAAACCGATTAAAAGAATAATTAGTTCGTTTAGAATTATAACCGGTTATTTTAAAATTGGTTTCGGTTATTTTTTTTTTTGATTATTCGGCTTTTTTGTGCACCTTTAAATAAGAAGATAGATAAGTTAAAAAGATAGGATGAAATATAATTTCTTCTTTCTCTTTTTGTAAATTGTAAGGCTTTTCTTTGACCATATTGCCCCTGGAAAAAAAGAAACCTAATTTCAGCGTATTTCTCTCACCGACGACCTCAGTCTCTCTCGCCGGCAACCATCTGCACGTGCGTTCTCTCGCCGGCGACTACAGGTAAGCATCCTCGACCTTCGACCCTTGATAATCGACTTCTTCTAATCGATTGTTGTTCGATGTAAACTGATATAAAAATTATTGTTCATCACTGTTTATTCTTCACTGATTGTTTTTTCTTCACTTGGAAATTAACCAATTATAACCCACTGTATGTGTGTTTTGTTTTGATGTTGATGATAAAGTATACAACTTGGTCTTCCAGTGCTATGGCGGGTTGGTTATCGCTCGGGGTTCATAGCGCCCTAACCGAGTTCGAGCGTTTCCATGCGCATGCCTTGAAGACATTTAAGTGGAGCCATGTTTAGCCTCTAAAATTGTCGGGATTAGTCAGACTTTGACCGGGACACCCTTCCCCCCCCCCCCCCCCAAAAAAAAAAAAAAAAAAGTATACAACTTGTTTTGTCCTGTACTTTCATGTCCTACCAAACGAAATGCTGGACACCTATCCTGTCTGCATACCAAACGCACCCTTTAGCGCCTCCATAGTCCATACCCATATCTCACTCTCTCGCTTGATTTTTTTTCGTTTAACAAGGTCGCTTCTGCCATCGATTTATTCTCCATCTCTGTTGATTATTGAGAGTTTGTTTGGCTGAAATGAATCTTCTGTGTTGTTCAATTTGTTTGGCTATCCTTCTCTGTTATGCAATCTGAATAAGTTGGCTGAATACAAGTCAACAAGAGAATGGGGATTGTGTAATCCATGGCTATCCTGCAGTCTGCTAGTATTTTGTTTTTTTTGTATGGAGTCTTCTGTATTTTGGTCTTTTGAATTTTGGTTCTATAAAAGTTTTATAAGTTTTGGTTTTTTGTTTGGTAAAGCTTATTAAGCTCTTGTTTGGATTGTTTTATAAAGCTCTTTTTATAAATTTTCATATATTTGGAATTTGTTGGATTGTTCTATAAAGCTCATTAAGCCACTGAGTTTTATAAAGCTCATTAATTTGGATTGTCTTTTACTTGTTTGAATTGTTTTGGACTTGTGACTTTTATTAGTGATGGTCTGATAGATGATAACGCACGACTAAAGTGGACACCTGAGTCTATCAAATGTTTTCTAGAGAGTTGTATAGCAAACATCAATTGAAATCTTCATGACGTGTGCAGTATGAATGTAACACAACAAACAACTGAAATAGCGACACAATTAATGCAAAACGGAAATTGATTTTAGTTGTTATGAGACTTTGTTCAAGTTTCTTATTGTATTTGATTGAGTTCTGTTGATTTTAGTTATTATGAACTATGATTTTAGTAAAATAGTACCTTAAAAATCAGATTCAGATGTTTTGACAGTTTACAAAAAAACAAACAGTCTAGTCTAGTCTAATCAGATTCAGTTTCAGTCTTCATCCATGGCAGAAAACGGTAACGACAGCCCTGAAATTCAAGAACCGAAACCAAAGGTTCAGAAACTCGACAATGGAAACGAACTCCCTATCTTCAAAGTGAAGAAGCTATCAGAGAAAGCCGTTTTGCCTTCCAGAGGTTCATTTCTTGCTGCTGGCTACGATCTCTCAAGGTACGTACGTTTTTCAATCGCTCCATTTTTCCTTTTATAAATCCATAACCAGATGAGATCTCGGTAATATGACTGAAAATCGACTTCGTTGCATGTAATCTCAAATTGAATCCAGAAAATCATAAAATTAGTTTTAAGACGTAACTCAAATGAAATCTAGTTTCATTTTTTCATACGATTTCGTATTCAAATTTTCAATCTGTGTTTGATTTGATCTCAGTGCAACCGAAACAAAAGTTCCAGCAAGAGGCAAAGCACTGGTTCCCACAGATCTAAGCATAGCAGTGCCAGAAGGAACATACGCTCGGATAGGTACAAACTCTAACAACTATTTACATCATCATCATTTTTGTTCACAAATTACAATAATTTATCGTGTGATTTGTAGCTCCGAGATCTGGCTTGGCATGGAAACATTCGATCGACATCGGTGCAGGTGTGATCGATCCGGACTACCGTGGTCCGGTTGGTGTGATTATGTTCAACCATTCAGATACTGATTTCGAAGTGAAATCTGGTGATCGAATTGCACAGTTGATCATCGAGAGGATCATAACTCCTCAAGTGATTGAGGTTGATGATCTCGATTCAACTGAAAGGGGTGCAGGTGGTTTTGGATCAACTGGAGTTTGATGCTTGATTGAATCCAAGTAAGTATGTATGTATTAGGAAAATGGAATTGAGATTTTAGTTATTGTTTAAAAATCCTTTTTTGTTATGACATTGAATAGGGATTCTAATGAAGCAATTGATGACTGATTACCACATTATTGTGTTTGTTTCAATTTTTCTCATTTAAGTTTATTCTTTTTTATAATTGTAGAGGAGGCCTAAAATGCAAAAAAAATCCAATAATGTTTTACAATTCTGAAGGACTAAATGCAATGATAAATGGCAATGGTTGTTGGATAGATGTAGGGAATGTTGGTTTGGTTATATTCACATGTATTTATGTTATTAAATCAAGTTTGACCATATATTGAAATGGTTAAATATTGTCATGGGGTTGATGTGTGTAAAAAATATATTGATAAGTATGAATATTAACCAAATGCATCCTATACCAACAGCTCGCCTACAAGGCCGGCACCTTCATCTACACCCGCTTCGTGGCCGTCTGCAGCGGCCAGGACGCCGTCGTTCCGGCCACCGTCCGACCTCGCCAACAAGTACAAAACCGGCATTCTTTCCGAGTAAATCGATCGTCAAGATGGACGATCGATCGCTGTTCACGATGCTTTCGACGGTGAAAGGGATCGGGTCGTGGTCGGTCCACATGTTCATGATCTTTTCGCTCCACCGTCCGGATGTTTTGCCGGTTAGCGATTTGGGGGTTAGGAAAGGGGTTCAGCTTTTGTATTCGTTGGATGAGCTGCCGAGGCCTGCGCAAATGGAGCAATTGTGTGTGAAATGGCGGCAGTATAGGTCTGTGGGGGCGTGGTATATGTGGCGGTTTGTGGAAGGGAAGGGAAGGGGGCGGTGGTGGGGCAGTTGGTTTGGAGGGGAATGGGTTTTCGGGTCAGCGGGAAATCAGGCAATTGGAACAGCAGCAGCAACAACAGCATCAATTGCAGCTTCTTGAATCGATTACGAGCATTGGGAACCTTGGGTAGTTTCGATGTTGCCTTTGTTGTGTTTTTCTTGTTGTTATATATGCATATAAGTGTTTATAAGTTGGTGATTTAGATGTGTTTGTTTGATGTTGGTTTAGTTAATACTTGTTATCGGATTCGGATATAAACCAAACCAAGAGAAACGCATTTGGTGTATACGAGAGTTGAAAGTAGGGTCTAGGAGAGGGTAGAGAAACTGTTTCGGTGAATTGTGGAATTCTTATCTGATATAGAGTTGATAAGTTTAGTAGTCTGCTAATCTTGTTTCGTATTCTTGGTTTTTGTTTCATCTATTTTGAGGCGCTGACAAAGCATTTATAGCCATGGAGGTTTATCTGGATTAGTTGTGTTGCAGCTGGTCTTGATAGTTGATACCCAATGTTATGCCAAAATTATGAATTTTTGTCCCACTTAGTTATGTCCTGTAGCAGGGCACTAAACGTGGGACGACAAGTTTTTGTTCTGATTAGTCTTGCTTGCTGAACAAACCTTTAGAGTTGGTGTTAAGCACAAATAGCCTACAAATGAACTATAATTGTGGATGGAAGTTATTAGGAGCTTGTTACGAAGGTCTCTTATTAGAGGATTTACGTTCAATATGGAACACCCAAATTCATGACATTGTCGTTGGTATGAAAGAAAATACTAAAGCGGAATCTTTAAATCATCACCCCACAAGAGATAAACTGTATATCTTTTCTAATGCCCAAAGAAAAAAGCAGCAAACTCACCATAGAACCTCCAAATAGAGAAAACTCATTTGGCGAATAAAGGCTTGGCCTCACAAAGGTCATCAGTTCTCTATCTCCTTGGGATTTAGGGGATATTTCTGGCCGTTATCTTTAGGGTCCCATGGGATTAGCAAGGTGTGTGCAATCTACCGAAAGAAATTAACAGTTACACAATAGTTACCATAATCTTGGATAGTTTGGCTTTTTAACTTTAAGATTCTAATCTAAAACAGCTTGATTATTGGGAAACATTATATATGAGAATGATATCCAAGTTATAACTTTAAATAACAATGACTCAGTTTGTTTAATGCTATAGTCTTGGTTCCTTTTGTCGTAGTGTAAAATGTCTTAGAGTCGTGAAAAGCGCATTTGGTATACTATACGATTTGGGTTTTTATCTAACACGTGTAATTTAGTAATTTACCAATCTTGTCCATTTCCTGTAAAAAAAATTCCATCTTTTTTCTTGGGTCAAACAAATGCATTTTTTGTTCTGTTTAATCACACGATCCTTCATCTTAATAATAATACATTCGTTCGTTTATAGGGAATGCATTTGGGGGCAATGACATGAAGATCAGAGAAAAACTGGAAGAATACGGGTTTCGAATTTGGTGTTGTAAATTGAATACAAAATAATAATTATCGAGATCGAGGTTCTGCATTGAGATAGATAATAATTAACTAATAACAATTGAATACAAAAAACTCATCGGCCAAATAGAGATCGATGCTTCATCTCCTTGAAATCGACTTCGACTTCTGTCTTGACCCGTTCCGACAAAAGTATAGTCGATACTTTTATTTTTTTCAGCTAAACTTAATTAGGAAATTACGTGGTTTTCTGTTCTAGTTTTGTCATATAACAATTATATAAGAGATACCAAAAGAATTTGGCATAATCAACCTTCATGTATATTTTATCGTATAATAAGTCATTCATATTAAATTCATTGTATAACATGTCATTGGGTTCTTCCACTCAAGTTGAGTTTAAATGACTCTATCCAATTCTAATTCAATATTTACTTACATATTAAAGATTTTATAACTTGATTAGATATCTAACTATCAAGTACTTTTGGTTATATTGGATTGAGGATTGATGGATTTTTGAGCACCCTTGTTACATGTATTATATATGTCGGTTCTTAGCAAAATATTAAAAAAAGTTATTGGTATTTTTACAATACTGAATATAGTTATTTTGTTGGAAAGTGGGGAAAGATATAAAAATAGAATTAGTACCCTTCTTTGGATTTAGAAATTCTTACAATTCGGATCTAGGTCCCATAGAATGTTGACAACACCACGAGGGAATAGAGACATAAATGCGAGTGTTTTATTTCTATATTAATATTACCTTCCTCTAACCCCCATAATCAACTCACACCCTACCTCTACCTCTATGCAATTTGTAAGATATACATATTACATACACGTGCAGAAAAAAGTTCAAATGTAAATTTATCTTTCATTGTTAGCATGAGAACTATTAAAATCGCGTCATGTGGTAATATTAACTCTGAATATCATGTATTATTCAGAGTGAATACAACTTAGACGCCTTTATTCACTCTAAATAATGCATGATATTCATAGTGAATATTACCGCATGACACAATTTTAGTGGTCATCACGTTCACAACTATATATATATATATATATATATATATATAGAGAGAGAGAGAGAGAGAGAGAGAGAGAGAGAGAGAAATGTTCAAATGAGAAGTGCTAAAAAATGAGAACTAGAGAAGTGATCTCCATCACTCATCCGGTCAATAAAGGCGGCTTTGACCGGTTACACTGGACGCCATCACGGAGGATTGACGCGATTCATGAAGGGTGGAGACGATTAAAGGAGGGTGACCCGGTCAAAGCCGCTTTTATTTACCGGATGAGTAGTGGAGATCACTTCTCTACTTCTTTAATTTGCCAAAAAGACGATTATATGATGAAATTGGTTCATGAAATTGTTTAATATGATGAAATTATATTATAATAAACATTTTTTTATTGAAATTGTTTCATATTTCGGTGTTTTTTACGTAAAAATCAAAAGGTTTCATCAAAATATATGAAACAGTTTCATAAGAATGGAAAAGTGTATGAAACTTTTTGATTTTACTTAAAAAACACTGAAATATGATACAATTTCAACAAAAAATGAATCATATATATAATTTCATCATGTTAAACAATTTCATGAACCAATTTCATCATATAATCGTCTTTTTGGCAAAGTTCACACCAAAATTATGGTTCATAAAAGAAATTCCCTCATATATATATATATATAGGCGAAAGTTCAATTGCAAACCACTTTTTCATTGTGAACGTGAGGACAAACGAGAGCGCGACACGTGGCAAAAAAAAAATCTGACACTCGCGACTTTTCCCGCGACTTAGTGTTATCCAGTCTGAATAATACGGCTTTTTGGTTACAAGTCGCGCGTGTCACTCTGAATTTCGGCGACTTAGTGTTATTCATACTGAATAACGCTTTATTTAGTCTGAATATAGCGTTATTCAGTCAGAGTGACACGTGGCACGCTCTCGTTTGTCCTTACGTTCACAATGAAAAAGTGGTTTGCAATTGAACCCACCCCTATATATATATATATATATATATATATATAGAGTCACCTTATTTTGAAAACTCATTATTTTGTGGAAACTTTGGAAACTCATATAAACCATTGATTAGAAGGATCAATGGACAAAATTAATTGCAAAATTCAAAATCATAACCACCAACTCCTATAATTAAGCATCACAAAAATAAAATAAATAAAATTACCAAAAATAAACAAGAAAATGGATTATGATTGGTGGAAAACATGGTTTCCAAAGTTTCCACAAATTAATGAGTTTTCAAAATAAGGTATAGAAGTAGATTCAAACAAGAACTATTGCAAAAGTGTAGGAACAAAGAAACTATTTATAATCACATATGATGTGGGCCCATGTGGGTCCCACACATTAAAAAAATCATATATGATTCAGGTGGGTAACTATTGCAAATTATATGAGCAAATAAACTATTTATAATCACATATGATGTGGGCTCATGTGTGTCCCACACATTAAAAAATCATATATGATTTATGTGGGTCCAACCACTGAATCACATATGATTTTTTAACGTGTGAGACCCACATGGCCCACATCAATTTGTGGCTAATATTAGTTCCTTTATTCCTACAAAGAGGTATGATATATTGTATGAATTTGCCCCCCTCTCTGTATATATATATATATATATAGAGAGAGAGAGAGAGAGAGAAAGAGAGAGAGAGAGAGTGGAAGTGGGGGGGGGGGGGGGGGAGATTCAATTCTAACAAACTATACAAACTAATCATAGATGTATATAGGTTCCAGTTAAAAATTGAGGTTAAGGGGAGAAGCGTGAAAAATGGGAGGGGATCGGATGACATTAAAAATTGATCAACAGTTCAGATCCACTTTTCACGCTTTCACAATTTATTGATAAAAATTTGTCCAAACGCGTCGATAAATATTTCATTATAAAGTCAACAATTATATTGTCGGGTTTTAGCGTCGGTAAAGGGGTTGAGCAAGAAATACAATTAACTTTTGATGAGGGGTTTTTGAGTTGGCAAAAACGTGATCAGAACTGTCAAATTTGACTTTTGCCAACGAGTTTTTGCCTTAGTAAGAGGTTATACATAAAAATTAAAAAGATGTTCTACCGTCGGATTTTTAGGCCGGTAAATGTTTGACCAAAAAGTCAAATAAAACTTTTCTCAACGGAAAAAAATATGTCGACAAAAGTATCTAGTCGTCGGGGAAAAATTTTTATACGATTATTTGAAATAGGTTTTTGCCGACGACTTTAGCTTTTACCGGCGACTATCTTTCGCCGGCAAAGATGTCTTTACTGGCGGCCCATGTTATTCGCCAGCAAAAACCCTTGTGGCGGCTAGCTTTTCACGGAAACGTTTGCTGACGGAAAATCCTGTCGGCAAAAGGTTTTGAGCTTTTGCTCGCGATTTTCGTAACTTTTGCCGACGACATTTTCCTACGACAAAAGTAGTTATTTTTGTAGTGTATCAACTGTTGTATGAAAAATGGAAGAATATTAAAAAAGAAGCACCGAATTAATTCCCTTTTAATCCACAATTCATGACAGGGTAGTTGATTAAAAATGATTAACGGTTTAAAAGTACTTCTCATATTTTTCTCACCAATAATGACATTTCTCACATGATCTCTCTCACACACACACACACACACACACACACACACACACACACACACACATATATATATATAGAGAGAGAGAGAGTTGGGTTCTCACTGCTAAATATGTGAGAAACGTAAGAAGTATTTATCAACCATTAGATGAAAAATTGGACAAATATTAAAATAAGATGTACTAAGATAAGATTCATTGTGATGCCCTGAATCAATTTCATGTAAACCACAATAATGAAAGAGTATTTGATTAAAAATTTATCAAATGACAATTTTCTCATCATGACATGCCCCTCTCTCTAGCTATATATATATATATATATATAGAGAGAGAGAGAGAGAGAAGAGGGGAAAGTTCAAACGTGAACTTAATTTTGGTTGTGATTATGAGGACGAATCTCAATCACTCATCCGGTAAATAAAGACGGCTTTGACCGGTCCCCTCCTTTAATAATATCCACCCTTCTATGAATCGCGTCAATCCTCCATGATCGCTTCCACCGTAAACGAAGATATGTGGCTAAGATTCGTCCTCACGTTCACAAACAAAATTGAGTTCAAATCTGAACCTAACCCTATATATATAGGGAGAGAGAGATTTTAGGAGAGAGGACCAAATAGTAGGAACATGTACATCCTTGAATTTTGCGTACCAACTCCTGTACCATGCAAACGACTTACTTGGTTCATAATCATATACAATTATACATACAACCCCCCTCCACACACACACATATATACACATATAATATATAATATCACACAACACCTACTACTTCTGATAAACTTAGAGCACAAAATCCCATTACAGATCCACTAATTCTGTACACTTTAGTCATGGCTTTCCGTTGGATTTCAAAGAACCTCATCTTCGCACTGTTACTCATCATCTCTTCCTCCTCCTTCAAAACAACCACCTCATCTCCACCACCGCCACCACCACCACGGCGGCCGCCACCAACCAACTCGGCGGCGATCAAGAACAACCAGAAACCCTCCTCCTCTCTTTTCTTGATCTACAGAAAACAACAACAACACCACCATGGAAGAAGAAGAAGACAGATCTTGTTCACTAACAAGAAGAAAACAACAAGATCAGAAAAGATGATGAAAGTTGATCATCAATATCATCATGATGATCAATTGGATTGGGGTAGTAGTAGTAGTAGTAATTCTAGGGTTTTCTCAGCTATGCTTCCAAAGGGTAATGTGCCACCTTCTGGTTCTTCTTCTTGCCATAATCAATACCCTAACTCCATCCCTAATCTCTGTGTTCTTTCTTCTACCCATAAACCCTAAAATCTTTGAAAACCCTAAAAATCTTGAAAACCCATCCATGGATCTTGAAAGTTTCTTTTTGCCGGTTTTTGTATATGGGCAATCTGCAGATGAAAGAAAGAACCCTAAAAGTGTATGATTTTTGATCTTTTAATTTTCTTGGTTGTTTAATTTTTGGTGTTATGTAATTCTTGTCTGTGAATGGAATTGTAATAAAATGAAATGATGAATGTATTTGATGTATTTTGTGAATTTTTTGGTTTTTATTTTAATTTATTTTTTTAAATATGAATTTGAGAAAGAAATTATGGCAAATCCATTTGAAGATGTGGTTGTACTGTTGAAGTTGGTAACTTTCAAGTCTCCTCAACAGCAACATTTCTGTTCTCTTTCTTGACGTTTAATTTAATGTGTTGAGTTTTAATAATTAATACACGAAAAGTGTTTTAACAGATATTTACGTCTTCCGAACTTGAATCAAGTTTCCATATTCATTAATTAATGATGATGATAAATTAAGAGTTGATTGGGCTCATGCGGCAGGCTCGGTTGTGGCTCGATTGGGCTCAGCCCGAATGTGGTATGAGATTTGCGGGCTCGTTGGCCGGGCTCAGGGACGGGTTTACGAAACCGTTGGAATTTGCTCTCTCTCTTCTCTCCTTCTCTCTTTCTTTCTCTTCTATATATATTATATTTAACTAATAAAATGGTAAAAGGGTATAAAATGTTGATAATGGTTTGAAAATGAGATAGTGAGAAACTAATGTGGTGGTATTGGGTGGAGCCCAAAATTAATAGTGATACTCATGGCTAAGAAGGAATTTCTAGTTTCTACCATTGGATGGAAGTCTATCAATAGAAATTTTCATTATATATAAGCTAATTCATGGGGTATTTTGGACTTATTCTTAATCACTAAATCAACGGTTTAAAATGATCAACAATTCAAATCTCTTCTTATACTTTTCACCTTAACTTTTATTCTCATGCAAACCTTCATCTATATATCACACGAAACCTTTTATGTATTTTGTTTATATACTTTGGTACTGAAAATGGTATATGCCTATTTCATAACTTAATTCGTACGGGTGTTTGGTAAAGTTAGTGGGTGTTTGGTTTGCAAGATTCCAATGAAGTATGAAGGAATTGGAATCAATTTCGTTGACCAAATTTCAATCTTACGTTTGATTTATCTATGGAATGAAATTGAATTCCACACATTGCATTATTTATAGGTTTAGTCATTTCATCACAATTGAGATGAAATTCAATTCAATCCCATCCAATCTCTAAAGAAACAAGTTTATCCCATTTTCCCTACTTGATTTAACCAAACACATATGAACCTCCATCAACCACCACCGACCATTGCCGACCATCGCTGACCACCATCATTCTAAACCAATATTGACCATCACCGGTTCTAACCCACCATCAACCACCACTAATCTGAAGCACCATTTACCACCACTGTTTTGAACCATCGTTCATCATTGTTCTAAACCACCATTGTTTTAAACCACAATAGGCCACCATCGACTTGAACCATAATAGTTAGATTTCGGTTTCAGAAATGGTATTTTGGTTATTTACAAATGTTTCATTTCAATTCCAAAGTTACATTATGTGAACCAAATAGACATATTCTAATGTCTTTAATAGATTCATTCCAATGTTAGCCAACCAAACAAAACATGTGGTCAAGTCTGATAACGTTTCATTCCAATTCATTCAAAGTTAATATTCTTTTGCCATATTTCATTTCATCCAAAAACATTTTGCAAACCAAACATCCTTTTATTCATTTTTCAGACCAAATCTTATTGTCAAATGGGGTTAAGCCTTTTGTTCAATCATCGGTTTATGAACCATAAAATATCAAAAACAAATTTATAATGTATTAAATGAATAAGTTTTCTTTGAGTTGGTTGTGTCCCTTTTTTGACTTGAGTTAATTTATAGCGAGTATGTTAAAAACGTTTGTAACATTCTACTTTTTATTAACACGCCTTATATCCGTCTCATATAAGGTGATGTGATGCGGACCGACAAAACTAGTCTTGTTGGTATCTTAATGTTGATCTTAGAACTTGAAAACTACTTTTATAGTTAAAAGTTTTCCTAAAACAATGCACAGCACACTACAAGATAACAAGGTTTTTCGACGTCGAATAGTGGCGGAAGCCAATGAAAGTTGACTTTTTTGGTATTTATGAAATCAATAGAAAACCCATCGGTAATTTTGTAGCAGAAATAGCAGTGAGAAAAGTCTTTTTTAATAATGGCGATATTCGGTGGCGAATCTAGAACAGAAAATTACGTGGTTCCTTAATTAAGTTTAGCTGAAAAAAATAAAAGTGTACATTAACTATACTTTTGCCGGATCGGGTCATTAAAATTAAAAATAAAAGTGTCAACTATACGACCTTTTTTGTTTGGTATTTGAATCAGACTTATAATTGTTGGGCCTTAAACAAAATAAAAAAAAAGAGTTAAATGCAAATTTAGTCCTTGTGGTTTACAAAAATTAATGACTAAGGTTCTTCTAAAAAAAATTTAACTAGCAAGGTCGTTGTATTTTTGTTTTTTATAACACATATAGTCCTTCTTATAACACATATAGTCCTTCTTACAAAAGTACAAGGACTTTGTTAGTTAAAAATTTCTTAGAAGGACCTTAGTCATTAATTTTTATAAACCACAAGGACCAAGTTTGCATTTAACTCTAAAAAAAATAATGAGTGTAAACATATTTGAACCTACAACCTTATATATAGAACAATAAGTGTAATTATCCAACATATCAACATGGTTTTTGTTTTCCTTAAGCTGCTAAACAAAATTTTAAGGTAGTTTTCAAAAAAATTCTATATAACTTCTAATAAAAATGAAAAAATTAAGTAGGTCCAAGACGTATATAGACTACATTAAATTCCCCTAACCGTGCATGAAGAACTAAAAGTATTTGATTGGATGTATTTTATTATTATAACCTTGAAATAATTATTTTCATGATGGACACATAACCATGTGTTTAGAGATATGGCCAATTAATTATAACTTTACGGTTTTACTCTTAAAAGTTATTTATTTTTTATTATTATTAACATTTACTATTTACTTACTTTTATAAATTCACTACAAGAGAACAAAGTATATATTATATGACAGATTTTTTCAAACAAGATGGATGTTGCAACTGTAGGTACCGAACGTTGTGTTCTTGAAAATTAAGAAAAAAGATAGAGGAAAATAAAATTTTTGTTTGTGTTTTAAAAGGGAGTTAAAAGGAAAAAAAGGAAAATATTTTTTTTTCTTCAAGTTTTTGAAGATGAAAGAAAGAAAATAAAAGTTATCATTTTCACAAATATATCATTTGAAAATATATATTTTATAATAAAATATTGAATAATATTGTAATTTTAATAATTTCAGTAATTTGTTTAATTAGTTTTAATTTTCTTTCCTCCGATTTCCTCCATTTCCCTCACTTTCCTTTTCTTTCCTTTATAAAATGAGTTTCGAGAACACAATGTAAGATTTCCGACATATTGATGCATTTTTAAAATTAAATTAATTACGAAAATTCAACATATTAGGCACAACAAGATTCGTCATTCCTTTCTTGGTAATACCAGCAAACAACCTCGTATAAGTGATGAATCTGAAAGTCATCGGTTTAATTTAGCAATGGATTTAACAATGGACGTTTGTTTTTAAACTTTCTTAGTGGTTTTTGAATTCCGTCATTAACTTAAGTGTCATTTGTTTTTTAAGATGTTTGAACTCTAAAGTCTGATTTCACATCTAAAAAATAACAGGCGATGACTGAACTCTAAATGAACTCCTTAATGAATAACGAACATTCGATTGAGTGAAATGGCAACCCATTTTCATGTGTTATATATGTGAAAATACCACGTTTGAAACATGGCGTGTTCAATTCACACAATGATGTTTCATATTAAAACTTTCAATTTTTTTTGCCTATGAAAAAGAACATGAAGCTATGTTTACATATGAAACACACAAAAGAAAAACATGTAAAACAATACTAGTAAATTAAAATCAGGGTCGTTTCTATTCTTTTGGATGTCTTCTTACACTTGTTACAACCGTACTAATACCATAATCCATTTAAACAAGTAATAAACCAAACACAATATAAAAGTTCACATCTGATAAAGGTAAAATAGTTACCCTTATTTAGGCACTTTTAGCGTCATTTTAGGATATAATTTTATTAAGAGTAAATTACGGATTTGGTCCCTGTGGTTTGGGGATTTTTATGGATTTGGTCCCTAAACTTCAGTAATTACGGATTTGGTCCCTGTGGTTTGCAAATTCATTTGGATTTGGTCCCTGGTAGTGCAAATAGGCAGGGACCAAAACCAATAGAATTTGCAAACCATAAGGACCAAATCCAATAGCATTTGCAAACCACAAGGACCAAATCCAATAAAATTTGCCAACCACAGGGACCAAATCCGTAATTATTAAAGTTTAGGGACCAAATCCATAAAACCCCCCAAACCACAGGGACCAAATCCGTAATTTACTCTTTTATTAATTATAGTAGTTTTTATATAGATTTTGCTATAATTAGTAGTTTTTATATCGTGACGTAACTTTCGTGCAATCCTCGCTTTTAACGCTAAAAATGCCATGTTTTTGATCCTTTTTCGTCTCAACTGTTTCAGGTGATCTTTTTGGACCCGAGATGGTGATGGGTCGTTTGTAAATATGAGATCAATAGCTAGAAGATGGTGATACGATCGGACCAAAGCTTGGAATCGGGCTAGGAGATAGACTTGAGACAAGGAGATGGTGATAATCATGGGCCGTGAAGATGATGGGCTGCCGAGTTGTTGCTGTTGGGCCGAAGACTTGGGCCGAAGAGGTTGCTGTTGGGCTGCTGCAATTGGGCCATAGCAACCGGATGGGTCACAAGTGTTGGAAGTCTTGGGCCGGTTTAATTGGTTTCGTTTTGGGCTCGTACATTATAAACACTTCTCGTTGGATTTATTTTATTTTGTTGCTTGGCCGATTACACTCTTGGGCCGACTGATTGGCTATTATTTTGGATCGTTTTGGGCTCGTTTTATCATCAAACTTTCGGGCTAATCCATTAGTAGGAAAATTCTAGAAACGGGCCGTGAGCCCGAGACATTTTATATGTATATGTATGTAAGGCTAGCTTTTCTAGTGTAACATCCCGAACCGTTATCTAAATTAGTTATGATTGCGATACCCTCGTTTTTAGTTATTTGTTTATTTATTTATTTATTTACTTATTTATTTTAAATTTTATCCTTTTTTTTGTGTGCTGTTAATTAGGAAAGTTGGTGATGGATAGCTATTGGGAGAGTAGGTAGTAGAGTTAGTTGAGACTAGGCTAAGTTATAGGATAAAGCCTATCTATTGTATAAAAGAAGCTTAAAACCCCTCTTTTTAGCTACAATTTATTAATCTGACTTTTGGAGAAGAGAGAGAGATCGGGAGATATCAGTCACCGGAGTTGGTTAGAGTCGCCGGAGAGAGATCGTCGGAGGGATCGACCATCGTTTTGTTCGTGTAAGGTAAGGATCTCAAGCCTTGTTTTTTTAGCACTTGTATAAGCTAGGGTTTGGTCCTCTTGCGTTTTTCCGGTGACTGGTTAGGCCGGTGACGTGCGCCGGCCGTGGTCGGCGAGGAGAGAGGCCAGCGGCGGTACGCCGCCGTGGTGGTCGTGGTGATACGGCGGCGCCGTTAAAAACGGCGTATTTTCCGCCGGTGGTTATCAACGACGCCGACAGAGGCTGGGGAGGGGGACGTCGTGAGTAGTTTGCGCCAGCGTGGGGTTCAGCAGGTGGTGGAAAGGCTCGGCGATGCGGCGGCAGAAGCTGCCGTGTTCGTTGGAGTGTTGGTGGCCGGCGGCAGCCATGGCTGTTACGCCGGCACTGTTAGCCGGTGCGCCGGTGGAGGGTGGTTTGACCCCTTCGGCGATTGCTGTAACACCCCGCTAAAGCGGAACCGCAAGGTGTGACAGTCAAGATTTCATCGCGAAAGGAGATAAATCACACCAATCATTCGTAACATAAATTTAAATAGTTTAATAAGTATCACAACCCAACCATAGTTTAAAGTTTACAGACTTAAACAAAATAAATATTGTCTTGATTGGTGTACACAAAATTCCACTAATGACGTTATCAAACCTTCGGATTTCCTGAAAAGCATGTTAAACAAGTGTCAACTACAAGAGTTGGTGAGTTCACAGGTTTTTATATGCACAAAACAGTTTAAATGCAACAAATTTTTAGTGAACCCTTTCGTTCACTCAGTTTTCCATAAGCCAGTTATAGTGAATCCATTCATTCACTCAATTTTTATAAACAGTTATAGTGAACCCGTTCATTCACTAAATTTTCGTAAACAGTTATAGTGAACCCGTTCATTCACTAAATAAACAGTTATAGTGAATCCGTTCATTCACTAAATTTTCATAAACAGTTAGAGTGAATCCGTTCATTCACTACCAACACGTGAGTAAATTTCCCGGGTGATTTGTTAATCGCATGATATTTATCCTGTGAGTTACTACAATCCTCCATTTCATGACATGCTACGCCCCTATCTTATCACAGCGGTGGGACTAAGTCCCACGTGTGTAAAATTTTTATTCAATACAGTGCACCTCTCACTCGTCAGTTTAAGGTGGGTATGTCAATCCAAATAGCGCTATCCACATGTATTATAGTCCCATTGTTATGAGTTAATAGTAGTTTTTCGGGGACTTAATCATTTTGTTCTCACTATATCATGCTTTAAAACACATCAAATTTAACTCACTATACATTTCATTTCATTTCATTTCAATTCATAACATTTTCACAAATCTATTCACAATCTTTCATAACATGCTTTTCACCCCAAAACGCATAAAAACGGTAAAAAGTGGGGCTGTGAATACTCACCTTGAGTGGGTTTAGCGTTCTAGGTATTCGTAAGTGCGTGTCCGAGATCCGGCTCCTGATCTACAATCGCCCCATAACATACGTAATTAACGTAAGTTCTAAATTCAACGGTCCAAGCTTAAGTAACCATGCCGATATCCTATATAATGCCCTTAATTAGTTTATTTAGTCAAATATAGTTTAAATTAGGTTTTGATAAATCTTAGGGACTTCCAAGTATGTGAGAAACCTTAAAGTTTATAAAAATTGGTCTTTAGTACATTTTCAGAATCTGCCAAAATTTTAAAGTTGTAAAAATGCTACCTTTGAGCTTAGGTCCACAAAAGGAATAATTCCCAAATTTTTACCTACTGATTTTGGGGATGTTAACATCATCTCTACCAAATTTCATAATTTTTAGAGGTGTTTTACATATTTTAAATATTTTTGCAAAATCAGTGCACACTTTTATTTTTCAAGGATACATGTCAGTAAAGTTTTGTTCATAGAGAGTTCATTATCCCACCAAATCACGAATTTCCAAAGGGGTTTTCTAAATAAAACATATACCAAGCTAATGAGACAAGATTCACATCATTTGGGTGATTTTTGAGAGAGATATGCCTTTTAAAGTTGTGCATGTGGATCTGCCATCTTGGGACAGCTTGCACCATCAACTTGTTTTCATTGGTTCATCCCTTTAAAATCCACCAAATCACATGGTTTTGGATTCTTTGGAAAGCTAACTCAGTAAACTTGAGTTTAGAATTAAAAATCAAGCATTTTGGACAAGTTACCTATGAGATATGCATGCATGAAGATGATAGAAGCTTTCTGACAGAAGCTGTTGCATACCAAAATGTTTCTAGATAGTTGAAAGGGTTTTACTCCAAATTTTTGAGTGATTCAAAATGGGTTTTCTTCCTAACTCTTAAAACTTTCATCTATCAAATTTTTGTAGCAAAATAAGATCATTTACTATACTTTTGAGTCGTCTAAACAACCTACAAAAATCGGACAGATTCTGTCCAGAAACCAAAACCCATTTTCACTTATCAAAACACATAAAATCATAAGATTCATGAAGGTTTTCTTGCTAGTAAACTAAATACCACTTTATGCAACAAATAAAAAGATGAGAAGTGTATTATCATCATCATAGACATGCATGAACTATCCTTTAAGTTCAGCCCCAAAATGCATAAAAAAAAACATCAATTATGTGATTTTTACTTCAAATCTTGTGTTCATAAGGAGGAGTCATGGAATTTCACCTTCTTTGAATGTTCTTACACATTTCTAAGGTTCATTCTCATCCTCAAACATCAAGAATGATATTCATCACTAAAAGAGGGTTTAATCCTCAAGAAATACAAGAAAAGAGCTTCAAAAATGCTAAAATCGAAGTTACAATGCACCTACAACACTTACCTTAATGAAACCACTACAAGAGCTTTTTAAAATCTTATTCAAATCTTCAAAAATCAGATTTTAGATGAAGAACTTGGCTGGAATTTTTGAGAGAAAATGAGAGAGAAAGAGTATGGAAGAAGAAATTTGAAAAGGGAAATGATGGTTTGAGTTGGAAAAAGAGGAAGTGATTAAATGTGTTGGGGAAAAGAAAAAGAGAGAGAGATGATAGGGGGAGGGGGTGGTGGCCAGCCATGGTGGGGCCCACCCCAACCTCTTATCTTTTTTTTTTTTTTAAATATGTATTCCTAATACTGTTTGCTCAAACGCAGTGTCGGGTTTTCTGTGATTTTTGGTAAAAATCAACTTTTTCGAAGGTGAATTTAGAATATTTGGAACAGTTTACTTTTATTTTAAACAAAATAACTTAAATTTCCAAAACTTACTTTAAATTTGGCATTTTAGGATTATCGGATGATTTCGGGCCGGTTCGGGCTTTTTCGGGCAGTTTTCGGGACTTTTAGGTTTTAGCCTAACTTTTTCACGCAAACTAACCTAGTTTCATTTAAAAACTTAAATGACTAAATTTTAACCTACGGAAATGCTACAGAGTGATTAAACGAGTAGCTAACCTGAAGGTCAAAACTGTCGGTTGTCACAATTGCTGTCGGCGGTGGTGTAGTCTAGACGGCGGCCGGTAGCCGCGGTTACCGTGGTTAGCCGCAGTGCGGTGGTGTTTGTGTTAATCTCGCCGGTAAAGATCGGTCGGCGAAGATGCGATGGCATTAGGCTGTTATCCACAGCCTGGTCGGCGGCCGTCTATAGGACCCAGTAACGGCTGTTTGGTGACGGCTCGTAGGGTCGAGCGGTGGCCATACGGTGGCTGTCCGGTGGGCTTTGCGGCTCACAACCAGCAGCTGTTTGGTAGTGGTAAGCGGTGCGAGTCGGCTTATGTACAAGCTGTATCAGACCCGCTCGTCTACCGTGTTGATCGGTTGGACCTTTAGCTCGAGTAGTAGGTTATGTTAGGAACGATTCGTGTGATTTGCGATTTGTCGTCAAGGAGTGTGGAGGTGGTTTATGGCTTAAATAAAGATCTTAATCGTAATTTATATTTATACAATTGCAGACTATTGTTAGAGTGTTCGAGTAATCTTCTGTGGTTTATTGCGTGTGAATCAGGTGAGTTACACCTATCTGTTTCGTATTGTTATATTGGCATGTACGCATGATTGTGTGATAAAGGGAACCACATGCCCTTGGTGAGTTGTGGGGGCGGACTCGCGTCCTAAGCAGGCGAGATAAAGGGAACCACATGCCCTTGATGAGTTGTGGGGGCAGATCCGTGTCCTAAGCAGGCGGATACAAATAATTTCTCATGAGATTATGCCTTTATTTATATGTTGTGTAACTTTGTATGTGTGATATGAATTGGCTTGATGATGGCACTTTTGTGATATATGCTTGTATGATGGTATAAAATAGGTGGTGCTAGCTCACTAAGCTTTGCTTACCCCCTTTAGTTGTTTCCTTTTTCCAGGTTCGGGCTCGGGGGTAGACAAGGGTAAAGCTCCGATGTGTGGCTAGCGACAAGGACGGTTCCGATAGTTGGACATTTTTTGAACATTTTATTAATAATTTGGGATTACTGTAATAACTCATTCGGTTGCATTCGTTAATCATCACGTTTTTACTTTTAAAAGCTTGTAATAACGTAGATTTATTATTAAAATGTTAGTTTAATCAGTATTTTAAATAATGGTGTTACATCTAGTCACTCCTTAACTAATCAAATATTTTAGTAGTTTAAAATTTGTTAAACTCTAGCTAGTTGCTCACCCTTTAGGTGTCGGGGTCGAGTTGGTTACTTTGTTTCGTTTTCGTTCTCTTGTAATATATTACTCTAGGTAATAAACCCTTGTAGTCTATCATAAATATTTGAGCTAGAAGGTGCCTAGAATAATATATTTACTCTATTCGACGTTACCATCATCTTTATATTTCTGTTCCCGTTATTACGCTTTCGTTACTTTACGTATAAGGATTTCGTTACTCTGTTTCGTTAGTTTATAACCAACAAACGTATTGTATGAATCCTTTCGTCTTTACTTTTCTTGCAAAATACTAACCATTTAACTGTTTTTATATTTCTTGTTATTGAAATTCCAACGCATTTACTTTTCTGTAATATTTACATTTTCTGCACCATTTACCGCTTTCGTTTACTGCTTTCATTTACTGCTTTCTTTTATTTTTATATAAATCTTTTATTTTAAGAAACCTAGCATGACAGACTGACTACCTGACTAGGGGTGTAAAACAAAGTTGGGAATCATACGGTAAAAAGTAATATGATATAATTATAGTTTTCGTCATTTTTTTTGAACGACATAGTTTTCGTCATTATAATCTTATTTTTAAGGTTTCATTGAAGATTATATATAAATATTATATTTTTATCTCGACGTATGAAAATGGGTCAATCTTTCAGATATTGCTTCTATCGGGAGTTTTGACCCGGTTGAGATCTGAGTCCAGATCTCTCCACTATAGACTATTAAAAAGGTCTATAAGTGGCCGCTTACGAAACAACCGTTACATTGAAGATTACGTCGATTTAATTATATAATTTTATATATATGAAAATGAGTTGGCTTTTCAGAAGTCACTATTAGCCTTAATCTTAAGATATTATTGACGATATCATTATTTTGGATTTAGATATTTCATTTTCAAATGTCTAAAAGTGGCTGTTTACGAAACAACTGTTACATTAAAGATTGCATTGACTTGACTATATAATATTCGTACTAGTTGTGTGCCCGCGCAATGCGGCGGGAAGCAATATTCAAGATAATGTAAACAAAAATGCAATATAATATAATATAGTATGATGATGTATTAGCAAAAAGCTAAACCACCTTATCCCATTAAGCTTTTATGATTAAAAGCTTGAATCAATATCAGAAACCAAAATTTTCCACATAATACAGGCAATGCAACAATCAATACAGAAACCAAAAATTGCCTATAAATGGAAACATTTTTCAGTCCAAATCAGCCAATCACGGCAGGCTAAATCATCAAGTCTTCTCTCAAAGTAAATTCTCCATAAAGCCATGACAAATGAAGAATCATACACCCTTTTACAAAAAAAAAATTGAAACTCTTAGTCTTTAACGAACGCAACTATGAAATATATCAACCCAATTCCACAAAGAAACAATCCCACGCACGATTGAGAAGTTTGTATCAACAATCGACCATGCAGCATCGACCTCGGTAGGTTTCGTGCAGTCTTAATCCCATGGCCAAAAACCAGGATATTATTGAGGTAAAACATATAAAACCACTACAACAAATAGCAATTAGTGAATGGAGAAGATAATTACTCAAAAGAGAATGATGTCGAAAGAGTGAAGTTCAATCAATGTGTAAGCAAATCATCCTGGAAATCAACCCTTACTTGAAAAAAAGTGCAGACAATGAAACTCCATGGATGGCTTATTTTTTGGCATTAAAAATTCAAAGTAGTTGGAGTCTTCTATCTGAATTTTAGCTCCAAACTGAAAATACTCCAAAGGTGGTTTTAGTCTTCAACCTCTTCAATTAATTTTAAAAAAGAAAAACCAAGCAATCTTGGGGCTCTTATACGGCAAATATTTGTCATTGTTGCTTCGTCAAGTACAACAACTGGTTACATACATGATACATGTGAGATGCAGCAAGTTGCAAAATTCGAACAAGTACAAATAAAATTGCATAGTACATAACTTTTATATCACATAAGATTGTGTTTAGTTCATTGGTATAACATGAAAATAAGTAGAACACAAATAGTGATAAGATTTGGAAGACATGTTCACTTAATGGAAATGTAGACCACGCCTCATGCATCAAACTTTGATGCTATTATGATCACAAAAAAACAAAAGGCATCCCCTGTTTTTCATGATATCCAAACAAATGTAGAAGACTAATAGATAATCCCCAAAGCTTACTATTTTACCAATATTTATTAAATTTGAACTAAAAGAAAAAAAAAAGCTAAGCTACTCTAATGCTCCAATATTTATTAAAATTGTGGCTGCAATTTGATATGAGTCTAATCACAATCTTTTTCTTTTATTAAGTATATTTTATGACTTCTAAGAATAGCCTTTTGCAACTTTTCAATATACAATGCACTTTAGTTTTTGGCTTTTGTTTACTTGGGTTCAAGAGATAAATGTTACCTCCCTCTAGAACCCATATTTTTATTGATTCACCTTGGGTTTCCCTTTGAAACCTACCAAACACAAACAAACCAAAATTATTACTTCCATATGTGTGTTATGCGTTTTAACATAAAGAAATGCATGTTACAACCAGAAGAATGATAAAAAAAGCTCTTTGATTTTTGAAAAAGTACAATTGATTGATGTTTCATATTTAAAACCATCTCTAAATTCATCAATTAGTGTATTGTGACACACATGGAATGACACACCACCAAGCAAAAATTAATCAAACAAAGAGGTTTCATCTAGCCATCTCTATATACCTACAAGCCATCTCTATATACCTACAAGCCATCTCATAGTTCATTTATCGAACCAAAATCAAACACATAGAAACTAATCGAAATAAAATCAAACAAAAAGACCGAAGTACAGAGCATCAAATTTCAGTTAGTTAAAAAGAACAACCAAACCCATTCTCGCTCTTCCTCAAATTCTTTATCTCAAAGCTCCTTAGTACTACACATTGTTGGGTTTTTGTGGGTATCCTCGGATCAAACTGACTCGAGGATTAACTCAGATCTAACTAACCTCACTGGTTTGATAAATCTCATAGGTTAATCAAACTGATAAAAACCTACGCGATCAGAAACTCGCTGTTTCCGATTTAATCATGCAGAAGCGATAAAAGCTAAAAACCCTTTATCAGCCTAATGATCTTTAATCGTTTCTAGTTTTAATCCTAACGGTTTAGATTAGGTCAATTTACCTGGATTGCTCAAGAATAGTCCACCGGTGATCGACCAACGAACGTTCTTCTAGTTGAACAGTATGAAACCCGAACAACCAAAACGGAAATCCGACCGAGGGGGGGGGGGTTTAGCGCCGGTTTGGAGAGAGATAGAGGAGGAAGGAAACTAAAACTGATTTTCTTAGCTGAAAAGCTTAGCTTTTTCCTTAACCCATAAGCCTTATTTATATGGAGAAAAAATACAGTTTGTATGAGATTCAGTTTCCTTTTATAATTATCTCTAATCCTTTTTCCTTTTTAAATAACTGGAAAAGAATTTGCATATGATAATTATAATTATATATATTTATCTAATATATATAAAAACTTATTAATTAACTATTATATATTTATTTATCTAATAAATACATGATATCTTAATTAATTAATAACCCTCCAACTTTGGTAATTCTGACTGTAATTACCCAATTGATTTATAATACACTATTATAAATCCTAACTCTCCATTTCTGGGTTTCATCTAACTTGTTCGACTTATAGGTCTTCACAGGTGTGACCCTCAAGTGTCTTGTAACATTGGGTGTGTAATCACTTGGTTTGTCAACTTCGCACATAATTTTTAACAGACTCCCACTTGTGCAAGTTGGCAATACCGCCTTGATTATACGAACCTAAGGAGGCCCCTAGACAGGCACTTAGGCTAACCAGGTTACAAGAACTCTTATACCCAGACTGGTGATATAAATGTTCCACAAGGAAATAGTATCTATGAAACTACTGTTCATTGATTGGGTATATCTTGGCTTTTCCCTTTGCATCGCGATATTTCATCTGTGAGTATGAGCTTGGAAAGTGTCAACTCTAAATACTCAAGATTCTGTTCTCTTGATTATCTGACTTTCACTGATAGGTAAACGACAAAGAACTAATCAGTTCGTTTGGGCATGGCCATGCACTTCATCAGTATACTTAGTCAGTCAAGATGGGCCCAGAAATATCTCTCTTCTGAGAAGAGGTGCAAATCCCATCTTGCATATCTGCCTTTAACACCACGGCTTCCGCTGAATCTAGTTACACCCTTTATAGCCACCCTGTTACGGCGTAGCGGTTGAGTGCACTAAGAATTCAGAAGTCCTCATGATATCAAATCAGATACCTCAGGTGATAGGGACAACCACTGTGAGATTCACTTATGACTTCATTCCAAGAAGTAATCTCAACCGCGGATCACGTCCGATATTTGCTACTCTATCAAATATCTGTGCAACTTTTAGTCTACAACACTTGTAGCTGTTATTCAGCAACTGATCATAACTACCTAAAAGTTCACAATGACTTTAACACCTTATCATGCTCCCACATTGATAAGTTGTCACGGACAGATTTTGAATGAAAAAACGGAGACTGATTTCATTCCTGGATATATTAAAACATGCAAAATGTGAAAGTAATAAAGAAATCAATTCTGTATAGTCCACATTACACGCTGTAATGATAACAAAATCAAATATCTTTTCTTTAGTAACTTTCATAACATCTATTCAACGTTTGTTAGATACTGGTCTAAAATAAAGTATCACCTATCTTTAGTTTAAACCCTTTGATTAAAGTTTACCATTTTAATCAAAGTGATAACCAAATAACACAAGTCTGTTTATACGATCTACTTGTATCTGCTAATTATTGTTCTGCAAACACCTTTATAAAAACAATAACTAGACTTTTATCATATTCCATGAACCGGAGACCTGGACTAACTTCCGGTTCTTGAATATGTAAGACTGCAACTTTCCTTATTGCTGTGTAGATGAATGATTTCTACCTGAAATCAGATTCCATTTGTAACACTGGCAAATCTACTGGAATCCTATATTTTAATCCAACACTTTAATTATTGATTTTAAAGTCAGTCACGACCTTTGTTTCAAGGATCTTTGAAACTTTTATCCTTTTAACAAAAAGGGTAAATTATATCCTATGAATTCTTATCCTATCTGGATTTATGAATTCCGAGATATATCAATAATTATATCTTTTATCTCAGAGAATAAATTGGGCTCCCACTTACTTATATAAAAACTAACTATTACTCAAAATTTACTATTGACTTAGTCAAAACTTTGATTAGTCAATCCTAATTTCAAGTAATGAACTTTGAGAATTTCCCTTTATGAAACTTAACTGGATTTGGTCAAATCCTAATTCCAGATCTTGGAATTTTCTTAGTTTCATAAATACTGTTACTAACTTTCGCTGAGTTAATATCCTAAATTCTCTTCTCAGAACATTTGAATAATAAAACTTGATCAAACTTGATTAGTTAATTCTGAGAATTTCTTTTATAAAACTTAACTGGATTTGATTAAATCCTGATTCCAGAACTTGGAATTCTTTCTAGTTTTACAAACACTGTTATTAACGCTATCTGAGTTAATATTCTAAATTCTCCCTTTGATCACAAAACTATTATTCATAAATGTTTTATTCTCAAAACACATTCCTATAGAATCTCGTGTGTTTTGATAGTTTTTATACAAATTACTTCAATTGTATTAAAGTAATTATAACAGGCAACAACTAGGATCATACAAATTCAAGAACACTAAGCACAATAAGATATTTCAATGTCAAGATAATAATTTTTGAAAATAAAACCATAGAATTATAAATTCAAAAATTACAATCATCCAAAAACTGTTTAAAACATAAAAACTAGAAGTAGCTGTTTTAAAACTTAAATCCAAAATATCTTGACTTAAATTGAAATAAACTTGTACTTCAGATCCTCAGCAACCTCTGGGCATTTCACTTCTGACTTCCTGCAATAATTGCTCTAGGTATCAGTATACTTGTAAACCAACAAGTAAGAAGTGACAAGTCAAAGCAATCATAAATTTTCTGAGGTTTACATACCTGCTTCATGACGCTTAGGGCAGTTTTGCCTCCAGTGACCGATCTCATTGCATATGAAGCAGCGGTTCTCGGTCCTAGCTTTGTTTGGCTTAACCTTCTTGCCCTTGCCCTTGCCTTTGCCTTTCTTGGGTGCACTCTGGATGGCCTGGGCTGGTCCTTTTCCTTTACTGGTGCTAGCTTGCCCATTCTTCTTTTTCACCCCTCCGTCTTTCACCATCAAGACATCCTTGGTCTTGTTCTTGTTCCCCATATTCAGTTCAGCTGTCTTAAGCATGGAGTGTAACTCTGCTATTGTTTTCTCCATGTTATTCATATTGTAATTGACTACAAAGGGCATGTAGTCTTCTGACAGTGAATTGAGTATGGTGTCTGTTGCTAGCTGTAATGGAACAGGATGACCTAGCCTCTCCAGATGATCTAAGTGCCGTTTCATTTTCATGACATGGTCACTTACTGATGTCCCTTTTACCATCTTGCACTCATTAAATGCTTTGGTGGCATCGTGGCGTTCTGTACGAGCCTGGGTCTGGAACATGTCCCTCAGCTGGCGGATCATGTCATATGCATTTGTATTTATGAGCCCTGCTTGCAGATCTGGGCTCATAGTTGCTAGCATCAGACAGGCGACATCAAGGAGATCATCTGAGTGCTTCTTGTGGGCATTTCTGGCAGCAGCCGGAGCGTTTGCCGGAGGTGCCTCCCCAAGTGGCTCTTCTAGCACATACCATTTTCTCACATGTCTGAGCACAATCATCAGATTGCGCTCCCAGTCGAGAAAGTTAGAGCCGGTCAGTTTATCCTTCTCTAGGATAGAGCGGAGGGAAAGATTGTTAGTGCTGGTAACAGTGCTTGCCATCTACACAAAATAAAACTTTTGGTCTTAGCAACTGTAAATAGACTAATTTCCAATAAAATATCAATAAACCCTTAAATGATCAATTTATTGGACTAGGATCCTTATTTCATACGTCCTGATGTGCGTAATGTTCTTGCTCCACCAGACCCGTATTTATTTCGGTAGGTAAGGACTTTTACCAATCATGTCTAGCTGACATGACTCCTAGATCTTTTCGGGACTATGGCAACTACTTGTGCATGTTGTTGATCCAGCTCTCCTAAGACCTGATGAAATGATAATGATCCTGAATCTTTACTTAGTGAATAGGTTTTTACTTCTGTTATAGCTTGAGGAATTATCACTGAGTCTGTTCAGTGTTATTCCATGTTACTTGTGCTGTAACTTAACTTTATAGATTTCAGGATCAGGATCAGGAGACTAACGAGCCTGTTCTACAGTCTACTGATCCTGTCCACTGAAGTGAAGACCTCCTCCTGAAGACATTAAGATCATACACAAAGAACCATCAGCGACGTCGAAGAAATAGCTGATGACAGGAACAGCATGCTCGTGATCTGAAGACGGAACTCAGTGATAGCAGTCTGTTCACTATCGTATGACATCCTGAAGACTCATCAGGATACATGTGACCCTGAACTTCCTCAGTTTCAGGACTCTAGTCACTGATCAGTATCCTGATCCTGAAGGATTAGAACAATGTCTTAGTCTAAATGCACAAAAGGATTATCCGCCTTTACTGACACAATAGTACATAAGGGCAGTTACTTTACTGTTCCCTCCGTACTTATCAGACCTCAAGGCAACTGTTTACAAACATCCTCTTTTGCACACCATGCAAAGAGTATTTGTTTATAGTAAATAGTACAACAGACCACTCACATTGTGACACGTCACAATAGTAGGTCTGCATGCATTTAATGCATGGAGTATAAATAGGACGTGAAGAGATGTTCTCCATACTTCTTCTTCATCCAAAAATACTCAAGTCCTTTCTCTCTTATTCCCTCTATCTTCTTTCTTTATTCTCTTCTCACTTAGTGCATAGTGAAAGAACTTAGATTGTTTAGTTTAGACTATTAGTCTTTTCTATTTCCGCAACAATCTGTAAATTCATTTTGTTAATACAACAAGAATTTAAAAGTGAAAAATTGTGTGATTATATTCAACCCCCCCCCCTTCTATAATCCCTAACACTATCCTTACTTGAAGGTCACCTACTTGGGACCAACAAGTGGTATCAGAGCAGATACAAGCTCTCATTTTCTTCTTAAGAAAAATCTTGTGATCCTCTCTCTTCTTATTCTATGGCTCTTCAAGCTAAGGATAACTACTTTGATACCGGCTCTGCTGGAAAGCCTCCTCGGTTTAACAAAGACAACTTCTCTCTTTGGAAAACCAGGATGGAACTTTTCCTCTCTGGTTCTGATCCCCAGATTCCTTACTTTCTGGAAAACGGACCACATGTGCCTACTCAAACCGTCCACCCTATTCCTGCTGCTGGTGGCCAACCAGCTGTTCCTGAAAGGCAGCTGGTGAAGCCCGTAACTGACTGGAATGATAAAGACAGACGCCTGGTCAACATTGACACCAAGGCTAGGTCCCTCATCGCCATGTCTCTTCCTGACGATGTATTCCACTCTGTCTGTCACCTTCGCTCTGCTAAGGAGATATGGGACACTCTCTGTGTTCAATATGAAGGTACTGCCGTACTCATGGAATCAAGAAAGATTTTCTTGGTTCGTCAGTACGAAAGCTTTATTCATCAGAAGGATGAAACTCTCTCCCAGCTACATCAGAGATTCAACTGTCTTCTGATTGATCTGAAGACCATCGGTACTACCTACTCTAACTCTGAGGTGGTTACCAAGTTCATGGAAGCTCTTCCTGAATATTGGGAAATTTACACCTCCTGCTTAACTATGTCAAAGGACATAAAGACACTCACCCTAAGTGAGTTGTACGGTATTCTTCTGAACCGTGAACAACAGAAGAAACTGAAAAAGAATCTCATAAGAGATTCTAAAGAATCCAAAAGCACATCTGTTGCATTGGTTTCTGATTCAGTTCCTCCTGTTGCTACCACTTCTTCTTCAGTAACTATTACTGAATTAGAATCTTCTGACTCTGACATGTCAGAAGATCCTGAATTCAATGAATCTCTTGCTCTTTTAACCAGATCTTTCAAAAAGTTTGCCAAAAAGGGAAACTTCCACAAAAAGAAACATCTTTCTATTACTGACAAGCCTAAGTCAGATTCTGTTGACAAGGCCACTGCTATCTGCTACAACTGTCAGGGCAAAGGACACTTTGCTAATGATTGCAGGTACAGAAAAAGTCAGTTTGCTCCCTCCTCTGCTAAATCTTCTTCTAAGAACCCCAAATACCAGCGCCTGAAAGAAAAGTACAAGAAGATGAAAACTCAGCGTAAAGGCAAAGGTTTAATCGCAGAAGACTGCGATTGGGATGATGTGTCTTCTGACGACTCATCTGATGAAGAGGAAACTCAAGTGGCACTCATGGCCATTATTGAGGAACCTATCTTAGCTCTCATGGCTAAAATAGAAGAGGTCCCTGAAGAGGTTCCTACTCCTGAAGCTCCCTCCCCTACTACTGAAGCTTCAACCTCTGCGACTGATTCTTCCAGTCAGGTACCTATTCCTCTCATCCCTCTTGAAAGCTTAACTCAGTTGGACCTGGTCACTCTCGATCTTTACAAAGCCCTTAATGGTAAAACCTCTGCTGAAAAAATGAATATTGATCTTAGAGGACAACTCAAAGAATGTCAAGAAAAAATAAAACAGCTTACCATTTTGGAAGAAAATTATAAGGACCAGGTCACTGTAAACAAAACTCTATGTATTGAAAGAGAATTGGCTCTTGCTGCCAAAGAAAAGGCCCTTGCTCAATTAAATGCTGAAAAAGTCACCATCAAAGGATGGAGTGACGCCTCTGAAAAAGTTGATGAAATATTAGCTTCAGGGAGGTCTGACAAAAGCAAAAGAGGTCTTGGATTCACTCGTGGATACAAGAAAGAAGAAACTAAGTCTGAAAGTTCCATGCTAAAATTTGGAAAATTTGTTTCTTCTATTCCCATTCCTAATGCTTCTGAAAACACTCCTTCTTCTTCTTCTAACACTCACCCTGAAGGTGCTCCTAAGAGCAAAAAGAATACAGTTAAGGATAAATCCAAAACTAAAACACCTTCAAAGACCAAGGGTCCTAAACCCAAGAACAACGTTCTGGGTGGTGGTCCTTCAGTCTCTGGAACTAAGTCTCTTTCTCAGAGTCCTGCTCCTAGACTGAAGATTGACCTGAAGCAAACGACTAAGGAGAAGACTCCAATTCCTCCTCTGTCAAATGCTAAAGGCATACTTGGTGCAGGTCCTGCTCACTTGAAGTTCAAAAACTTCATGGACCCCACTAAACGCTTTCAATATCGCAAATGTTATCACTGTGGATTAAATGACCATATTGCGAGTAAGTGTCCTGATGCTACCAAAGCTGAAAAATCAGCTAAGGTAAAGAAGATTCCCAAGACTGAGAAATCAGTCAAAGGAAAGAAGGTTGTCAAGACTGTTCCTTCAGTCAAGACTCCAGCCTCCTGTACTGATACTTCAGTAAAGGCTGACACTGACTCAACCAGTCCTACTGATACTTCTGGATCCATAGTTCTATGGGTACCAAAGAAAACTTAAACTCTAATCTTTTCAGGATAAGGGCATCTGGTACTTGGACAGTGGATGCTCTCGACATATGACTGGTTCTAAATCTGTCCTCACTAACTACCGTGAAGAAAGAGGTCCTGCTGTGACCTTTGGCGGAAACGGTAAAGGCCAAACCCGAGGGTATGGCACACTGACCAACGGAGTAACTACTTTCAAAAGAGTTGCTTATGTTGAAGGCCTGATGCATAATCTTCTGAGCATCAGTCAACTGTGTGATAAGAATCACAAAGTTTCTTTCTCTAAGAAAAAGTGCAAAGTCAAGAACAGGAGAAAGGAAGTTATTCTCACTGGTGTTAGACATGCAGATATCTACATCATCAACATGAATACTTCCACTGATAACTTCTGTTTCGTATCACGTGCTTCCACTGATATGAATTGGCTCTGGCATAAGCGTCTCTCTCATCTCAACTTCAAGACGCTGAATCAACTCTGCATCAACAACCTGGTTATTGGTCTTCCTGACTTTCGCTACACAAAGGAATCTCTTTGTTCAGCTTGTGAGAAAGGAAAACAGACCAGGGCTAGCTTCAAGTCCAAGCAGATTTCCTCCATCAGCTCTCCTCTAGAACTTCTCCACATGGATCTCTTTGGACCCGTTAATGTCCAATCCATTGGTGGAAAGAAATATACTCTGGTAATCGTAGATGAATATTCCAGATATACTTGGGTTTTCTTCTTACGTGCCAAGAGTGATGCTCCTGAAGAAATCATCCTGTTCGTCAGGAAGATGGAAAGACTCAACAACCTTACTGTTCGATCAATAAGAAGTGACCATGGGACTGAGTTCAAAAACAGTACCCTGGAATCTTTCTTTGAACAGAAAGGTATCTCTCAAAACTTCTCCTCTGTGAGAACTCCTCAGCAAAATGGTGTTGCTGAAAGACGGAACAGGACGTTGATTGAAGCTGCGAGATCTATGCTGAGTGAAGCCAACCTTGCCACTCAGTTCTGGGCTGAAGCCGTAAATACTGCTTGCTATACTCAGAACAGATCTCTGATTGTCAAGCGTTTCAGAAGAACCGCTTACGAACTCTTTCGTAACAGGAAACCATCAATCGAAAATCTCCATATCTTTGGTTGTGTCTGCTACATCCTGAACAACAAAGATAATCTTGGAAAGTTTGATTCCAAATCTGATGATGGAATTTTCCTCGGATACTCATCCATTTCTAAAACTTACCGTGTGTTCAACAAACGAAGACAAACCATTGAGGAAACGATTCATGTCAAGTTTGATGAATCGGGTCCTACCTTTCCTCACCCAAATGATAATACTGAAATCAATCAGTGGGCTGACTCTTTCTTTCAAGTCCCTGAACCTCCTATTGCTAATCCATCTCCTCAAGACCTTCCTGATGGTTTTGAAGAAATCCTTTACCTCCCACTGATATAACCACTCCACCTCTCATAAATGCCACCCTATCTCTCAAATCACACCACCTGAACCTGATCAACCCACTAACAGTGAAGACTTCTCTCAAACCACTGTTAGTGAACCCTCTCCTACCAATCTTCTTCCTGATCCATCATCCAATGAAGCATCTACTTCAGGACAGGTGTATCAACCACCTGCTCTCCGATGGACCAAAGATCATCCCATTGATCAAGTTCTTGGAAACCCTTCTTCTGGTGTGAAAACCAGACGTCAGGCTGGTAACGTCTGTCTTTATGTAAATTTTATCTCTGAAAATGAACCTAAAGAAATAGATGATGCCTTGCGTGATCCTGCCTGGGTCTCAGCCATGCAGGAAGAGCTAGCAGAATTCATCAGAAACAATGTCTGGCTTCTCGTCCCTAGGCCTCGAAAACGTACAATCATTGGTTCCAAGTGGATTTTTCGAAATAAACTTGATGAGATTGGTACAATCATTCGAAACAAGGCTCGCCTTGTGGCTCAGGGATACAGGCAGGAAGAGGGCATTGATTACGATGAAACTTTTGCTCCTGTTGCTAGGCTCGAAGCAATTCGACTCTTCCTAGCTTTTGCAGCACATATGAACTTCAAGGTTTATCAGATGGACATTAAAAATGCCTTTCTGAATGGAAAACTTAATGAAGAAGTCTATGTGGCTCAGCCTCCTGGCTTTGTAGATCCTAAGTTCCCTGATCACGTCTACAAGTTAAACAAGGCTCTCTATGGGTTAAAACAGGCTCCTCGTGCCTGGTATGACACCCTCTCAACCTTTCTTCTCTCTAAAGGTTTTGTTCGTGGAAAGATTGATAGCACGTTATTTCTAAAGAAATATCCTAAGCATATCCTTCTTGTCCAGATATATGTCGATGACATTATCTTTGGATCCACCAATCCCAAACTCTGCGAAAAGTTTGAGTTGCTCATGAAATCTGAATATAAAATGTCTATGATGGGCGAACTAACATTCTTTTTAGGACTTCAGATCAAGCAATCTGAAAAGGGAATCTTTATCAATCAAGGTAAATATGTACATGAGATGCTGAAGAAATTTGATCTCACATCCTGTACACCATGAAGACTCCAATGGCTCCTCCTCTGTCTCTTGACAAGGATTCCAAAAGGGAAACCTGTTGATGTGACTCTCTATAGAGGAATGATTGGCTCACTGCTGTATCTTACAGCGAGTCGTCCTGATATCATGTATTCTACATGTCTCTGTGCTCGTTATCAGGCTGAACCCAAAGAATCCCATCTGACCGCTGTAAAGCGGATCTTCAGATACCTGAAGGGAACTCCAAACATGGGTCTTTGGTACTCCAAGGACTCAGGGTTCGATCTAACAGCTTATTCTGATAGTGACTTTGCAGGATGTAAGATCGACAGGAAAAGCACTACTGGTGGTTGTCACCTTCTTGGTGGCAAGTTGGTGAGTTGGACTAGCAAGAAGCAGAACTCTGTGTCCACATCAACTGCTGAAGCTGAATATGTTGCAGCAGGAATATGTTGTGCTCAGGTCCTGTGGCTGAGAAATCAACTTCAGGACTATGACATACAACTCTCCAAAATTCCTATCTTCTGTGACAACACTTCAGCAATAGCCATCGCTAACAATCCTGTCTTACACTCTAAGACAAAGCACATTGAAGTGAGATATCACTTCATCAGGGATCATGTGATGAATGGTGATATTGAACTCCATTTTGTCCCTACTGAATATCAGCTTGCTGACCTCTTTACCAAACCACTGGATGTGACGCGTTTTAATATGCTCCTCAGTGAACTTGGGATGTTAAATCCTGAAGAATAGAAGTTCTCAGGACAAACAGTTGTTAAAGTCCTTATAAAATATTCTCACAGGACCTCTTTTCTTAACAACTCCTGAATAACTCTTCTTCAGGGGATAACTCTATTCAGTACTTACAAAATCTTGGTTCAAAATCCGAATACTGATGATTCTCAGGTAAGTATTTCTTCCCTCTGCTACTGAAACCTTATCGCATTAAATGTGATAAGAGGATTTTCCCAAAACAGTACTTATCTGATAAGTACTCTGATTCCAATAAAACATATCTTTCACCAAAATGGAATCATCCCCTGAAAAGGTGGTTTTTAGTTTTTCATATAAAACAAACGTTTCATCTGGGCTGACACGTAATGGGACGTTTCCTGTTCCCCACTACGTGTGTCAGGCGCGTGAACGCGCGTAGAACTCCCTTTTTCATCATTACGTTTGAATTTAGCCGCTCTTTTCTCTCTCATCCTTTTTCTCTCTCCTACCACGAGGTATAAAAACCGCACTTGTATTCCTTTTCACTCTTTACGCTCACATAATCTCTAAGCAATCAAGCAAGAAAAGCAAGAACAAGTTTTAATCGCTCAAGAACATCAAGAACACTCATCTCTTTCTTTCAACAAATTCATCGTAAGTGTTTCTTAATTTTTGTTCTTTCTACATAGTAAGTTGGCTTTCTTCACTTAAACAACTTAGTGTGATAAATCGTTTTTCAAAAACACTAAGATCACTTCGTTTGATCTTAGTTTCTCCAAAATCTTCTAAGATTTTTGTTAAACAGTTTACATGATATTCTTATTTCTTTTAAGAACAATCATAAACTCTTATTTTTGATATCTTTTCGTCAAAATAAAAGTTTCTTTTCAATACCAAAACACATTCCTTTTGTGAATTTTGGTATCTAATCTATTCTAAGTATAAAGGATTTCGC
Organism: Centaurea solstitialis; assembly: GCA_030169165.1. NCBI lineage: Eukaryota > Viridiplantae > Streptophyta > Magnoliopsida > Asterales > Asteraceae > Centaurea > Centaurea solstitialis. The sequence goes on from CM058040.1 coordinate 42,841,862, forward strand.
CATTTTTTATGAACATATTTTGTGTTCATTGAAAAATGAAGAAAAATGCATATTTTGGACTCTTAATCATCCATATATGTTATTTTTATGTTTTCTAACAGGATGGCTGCTACTACATCTACATCCTTGGACGCCCAGCTCTCATCTGAGGCCACACCTCTGCAAGCTACTGAGAGTTTGCCAATTATCATCCCACAACATGACGTCCAGTTCAAGCAGAACAACGTCGTAGGACTGTTTGACATCCCAGCAGACAAAGAATACCTGCTGCCTGCCAAAGAATTCTTGCTGAACAGCCCCTGAAGACGGCTTTCACCCTTGACCCTAAGCCGAACAAGCCAATGCTGCAACAACTATGGTCTACAGCCACTGTTGCCAAAGAAAAGAATACCAAAGGTGTCCTGCGAGAGGTCATCAAATTCCAAATCAAGGAAAACATCATTTCCTTTGGTTTCGGAACCCTAAGGAACGTGCTCAACTTCCCAAAGAAGAAGCGCTTCCCTCCTGTCCCCACCGCTGACGAAATCGTAGAATTCCTGGATGCCATAGGCTACCGATGGCCTGTGAATAAGGAAGGCGTCTTGCTACCTAAGACGGGTGCCACTGTCCATAAGTCAGGACTAAACGCTACGTTCTACTATATATGGAACACGTTTGGCCTGTGCTTATCGGGCAAGACGGGGAGCACGGAGCAGTTCCCTACGGTCATCCAGCACATGGTCTTCTCTGCGATCAAAAATCGCGAGTTTGACTATGCTCGCTTCATATGGGACGACATGGTGAAGAAGGTCCGGAGCAAGACCAGGGTCGTCAACATGGCCTTCCCCAGATTTTTCTCGGCCATCCTGGAGCTACATATGGGGGACAACTACCCCAAGGTTGGAAACTCCAACAACTACACTCTGGGACCCAGGTTCCTAGAACAGGTTGCTCCTCAACCTGACGACGTCCCTCTCTCCGCCGTCCTGGTCGTTCCTGAACCAGCTCAGGAGAATGCTGAACAACCCACCTCTCCAACTGCAGGTACGTTTTCTCTCGTCTCTTCCAAACCACATTCTTCTACTTCTATGCATGCTATGTCAGTAGCTAACCCCATACTGACTTCCCCAGCTGCAACCACAACTTCTGCGCTCCAGAAGCGCCCCCAACCATCTTCTGCCACTCCTCCACCTCCTCCAAAACGCGCCAAGTCTAAGGCGCAAAAGAAAAAGAAACAGGCGGCTGGTAAGAAATATTACATTACCCTGCCCCAGTACTTTAATAAACCATCTCCTTTATCTAAAAATTCTTCCACTGCAGATACTCCTATCTCTGCTCCTGCTACACAAGAACCTGAGGTTGTTCAACTCGAACACTCAGAGAATGAGGGGGGTAATCGTTCTGATACCCTCCTAGCCTCAGGTAATACTTCTAAGCAAACTGTTACCTTTTCTTCTTCTATGAAAGCTACTGAGTCTTCTAGTACTCATTTAGCTCCTCTTTTTACAGGTTCTTTAGGAGCAGGTTCTGAAGGGCATCCCCAACTTCATCAGGATGACCCCTTCAATGATTTTATTCTCACGGATGCCGAGCATCAGCTGAACACAGCTGAGCTTCGCAGGCAGTCCGCTGAACGGAACCTGCAGGAGGCCCGCACAGCCCTCCAGCAGAAGGAGGCAGAGCACTCAGCACGTCTCCAGACTTTACAACAGGAGCTTGCTGCTGCCAACGCTGCTGCAGCCGCTGCTGAAGCCGCCGCCGCCAGTGCCACTGCCGCCGCCGTCGCCGCAACTCCGCCGCCCATGGCCGTCACCCTCTCCATTCCTTGTCTGGATAACATCCACGACAAGGTTTCACAAGTTGCCTCCTCCTCCACCAACCTTCAGGCATCTATTGATGACCTGAAGGCATCGGCTCTCCCTGCGCTCTCCACAACAATCAACAACAGCACCAACTCTCTCACCACCTTCCAATCAACGGTGGTTCAGAGGTTGGATGCTCAGGAAGCCGCTCTCCGCGCCATCCAGGAGCAGGTGACAGGGCTCTCCTCTGCTGTCAACGCCCTCACCTCTGCTCCTGCGCCGCCTCCATCTTTCACCGCGGCGGACAGAGATGTGTTACAGTCCCTGATCTCATCATCCTACATCACGCGCAAAGTCCTCAGTGACATGGCCTCTCTCCTCCAAAGGAGTGTATCAACAACTGCCTTAGTGCAGGCACCTGTTGAGGGGGAGAGACAGCCCCGAGACCATTCCGCCTATTCCCCCTCCACGAACTGGAGAACCACTGAAGCCGGGGGGAATAATGAAGACGAGGATGATGATGATGATGATGATATAGACGACGACATCTTCGTCGAGAAGGTTCCTACCTCTGCGCCCATTCCAGGGCTCGCACAACCTCAGGGGGAGAACCCTGATGCCTCTGGTATGTCTCTACTACCATCTTCTCCCTCTTGCTCTGATAACCAACCTATATCTATTCTTCTTAAAACCAAACCTACCTCTGAAACCATCATCTTAGACACCTCACCTGAAGACTCCCCTCCTAATAACCTTCAAATGGTTATCTACCAACCTCCTAAACTACCATCTCCTGAACCATCTCCTGAAATCACCTCTCACACTGAACCTGAACCTAATACCCAAGCCTATCCTGAAGATGTCAACTATGGTTCTGTCACTGGTGACATTATTCGCCTAATGGAGAATAGTCCCAATGAACAGACCAGAGCTGAATTAGCTACTATGACCTTCAGGATCACACCCCTCAACCAAGAAACCATTACTACCCGTCCTACAACCCGTTTCAACCAAGAAGCCTCTTCATCCAGAACCCCTGAAATCCGAGCCACCCCTGATACAATATGCCTTTCATCAGATGATGAATTCATCTCTGATGACTTCTCTACCCCTGCTTCTTCACCCAGATCGCCTCCCTCAAACTCTCCTAGATCTGAAGGTGAAAATTACCCTGACAATTCCTTTGCCATTGACAGGGATGGGCGCTTAGACGCCGTGATAGAGCGACTCGAGAGTACAAGAGTAAAAATCCCTCTTCGTACCTCTTGTGACTCCGAGTTCGCCTATCTCTCGCAGGAGGAGTACAACGAAGTTGTACAGGCTCAACTAGAGCACAATAAAAAGCAGAAGGAAGCTTTCCTCTCTGCCCAAGCCGCTCGAAGGCTTGCATCGGATTTTGTAGATGAAGATGCAGAAATAAGTGCAGATCCTATCCTTGCACAGAAGGCTGTTCTGAAGGTCTTCAACAAAAATGCAGAGATACAGACTGGAGAAGTAAACGCTGAGCTTGACTGGTGCAGAGATCGGTTACACCTCCGAAAGCATGGTGCTGCCATCTCAGGAATCCATCTTCGCCGATCTAGAGGCAAGAAAGGTAATCCTAGCAAAATCTGGATCACAGTCAAACGCTCTGGAGTAAAGGACGCAGAGCACACTCTGGATAAGTTAGATCGTTACAACTTGTCAGAGTGGAACGAAATCAGATCCCTACTTCCCAAAGCCAACAAGAACTGTCGGGCTGAAGTAGAAGAAGTCATTGAAGGACTTATTGCTCGCATCAGAAGGACAACTGAAATACCTGATGACCTGCTCCATTACTCTTCAGTCCTATCTCAGCAACCAGTTCGAAGATCTGCAGGCACCTCTACAAGAAGACCTACTCCCTGTCTTCCCAGAATGGTTGTTAAACCTCTGGACCTCTCAATGCTTGATCTTTCACTCCCTCCTGGAATCTCTCTATCTGAAGGACAAGTAATCAGAGAACCTGTTCATGGCATCTGTGTTAGCGATAACTCAAAAATCCTACGCTTTCAGCGCTTCAGTGAGCTACACATAGCGCCCTATGAACATCTTTTGACAGTTCTCTTCACTGCACAACAAGATAAGAAAAATCCAGACAACAAAGAGATTATTCGCACTGTCAGAGCTATACTTGATCACAGACTTGCCTTCAGCGACACTCCTGTTCCTGTTTGCGTCAAGACTGAATACATTAGCGAAGAATCTGATAGTTAGATATTTTGTAATTTTTCCTTTCAGTACTCCTGTCATGTACTCTTGTATTTTCCTTACTCTTGTAATACTTAAATGAGATTAATGAGAATGCAATTCAGTGCATTGTACTTCATTCCATCATAGTACTGAAAAAGATCCCTCAAAACAGTAAATGGGACATGTACCTTTATGAGTTCTATTTCCTACTGTTTAGTTCTAGACTTAGATTTATTTCTAACTTTTCTAGATTAAGACAATTACTCTATTGTCTTATCATTATCATTTAGGGGGAGATTGTTGATCCAGCTCTCCTAAGACCTGATGAAATGATAATGATCCTGAATCTTTACTTAGTGAATAGGTTTTTACTTCTGTTATAGCTTGAGGAATTATCACTGAGTCTGTTCAGTGTTATTCCATGTTACTTGTGCTGTAACTTAACTTTATAGATTTCAGGATCAGGATCAGGAGACTAACGAGCCTGTTCTACAGTCTACTGATCCTGTCCACTGAAGTGAAGACCTCCTCCTGAAGACATTAAGATCATACACAAAGAACCATCAGCGACGTCGAAGAAATAGCTGATGACAGGAACAGCATGCTCGTGATCTGAAGACGGAACTCAGTGATAGCAGTCTGTTCACTATCGTATGACATCCTGAAGACTCATCAGGATACATGTGACCCTGAACTTCCTCAGTTTCAGGACTCTAGTCACTGATCAGTATCCTGATCCTGAAGGATTAGAACAATGTCTTAGTCTAAATGCACAAAAGGATTATCCGCCTTTACTGACACAATAGTACATAAGGGCAGTTACTTTACTGTTCCCTCCGTACTTATCAGACCTCAAGGCAACTGTTTACAAACATCATCTTTTGCACACCATGCAAAGAGTATTTGTTTATAGTAAATAGTACAACAGACCACTCACATTGTGACACGTCACAATAGTAGGTCTGCATGCATTTAATGCATGGAGTATAAATAGGACGTGAAAAGATGTTCTCCATACTTCTTCTTCATCCAAAAATACTCAAGTCCTTTCTCTCTTATTCCCTCTATCTTCTTTCTTTATTCTCTTCTCACTTAGTGCATAGTGAAAGAACTTAGATTGTTTAGTTTAGACTATTAGTCTTTTCTATTTCCGCAACAATCTGTAAATTCATTTTGTTAATACAACAAGAATTTAAAAGTGAAAAATTGTGTGATTATATTCAACCCCCCCTTCTATAATCCCTAACACTATCCTTACTTGAAGGTCACCTACTTGGGACCAACACATGTTTTAGTCCCTCTTAGTGCTTTTTGGCCCGGTACCACCCGGTGAACATTATAGTACCAAAACAGATCTCACCATTTTGGGGACCTGATCACTATACTCTGGCCGGTACCACCCGGAGATAATTCGCAGAGTTATGTAACCCCTTCAGCTTCAGTTTGAACACATACGTTGAATGTGTGATCACTTACAACGCCTATGTACTTTACGCCGAAGGTTCCCCTAGATGGGTTGCACTACTGATCTATGATTTTCGGGGTTTTGAAAAACTTTTACTTCCAGGCTTTTGAAGAACTGATTGTTATAAAGGCTACTTATGTTTTAAACTAACTGTTTCAAACATACACGTAATTTTAAAACCAACTGTTCTAAAATTACTTGCTAATTAAAACTAACTGTTTTAACAGCACACCTAGTTGATTAAAACTAACTGTTTTTGTCAACTTGCCTTTTGTATAAAACAATCATCTATAGGTTTTTAAATCAAAAATTATCGTTTTGAAAAGTTTGAAGAAACTGATAATAATAAAACCTATATACCTTTTGTGATACAACCTAGTTTTAAAATAACAACTCTATTTAAAACTACTCACATGCAAGATATCACAAATAATTAATCAGCCATGCAATTAAACAATAATTAATCACATAGTAGCTAATTATAGTTTTTGCCAACGTTTCCTAGGGACCAATAATGACCTATTTCACTAAAAGCTTCAAAAACTCGCGTAGCTCCCACTGGCCTCGCCATGTTTTGTTAGTACTCCGGTAAGATGAAGAATTTTAGTAGCTCCCACTGGCCTCGTCATCTCGAAAGAAAGAAAGAAAGAAAATTTCTATCCTAGGGTCATTATTACATAAGGGGTTGTAAACGGCACGCAGGCCTCCCCGTGAATATGTCAAGGGTCTAGGTTGGCAAATACTATAATAGATACAAACTCAAACTGAGATGTATATAAAGAACTTAAGCAATTGCAATTATATATATATATATGCAATATAACAAAAGCAATACGAAAAATAAACCTGGATCCGTTAAAATTATCTTGTCTCAATTATTGTAAGACTTAGTTTTAAACTGATTCATAAAAACAACAGTTTTATAAATCAAAACTAAAAACAGTTTTGTTCCTTTTATAGATATACTGTTTTATAAATAAAATTAATTTGTTTAGAAAAAGTTCCTCTTATCCAAAAAAATATATCAAACCGGGTTTTACCAAACAAATTGATCATCTTAAAATGTGTGAACTTTAAACCGTTTCGTGCTTGACTGGCTGGTCAGTTTGATCAGGCTGGTCAAAAAAACTGGTTTGATAAAACATTATATAAAATTTATTCTAAAACGATTAGTCTGGATAACACAACAAAACTGATAAAACCCTCTTGGGCCATAACATGATCCAAAGAACTGGGCTTTGGGCCTGATAAGGGAATTCAGCCCAAAACGAAAAAAAAAACTAGGTACAATCCGCGGTTATGAACCGCCACCTACCATCGTATTAGTGATTCGATCGTCGTATGGCCACCGTTACCGTCAGCCACCACCGTTTGGCGCGGCCTTCTTTGCCGGGAACAACAATAAACCGCCACCGCCACCGCCTTGCGACCACCGGTTGCGGTTTGGTCTTCCGACCATCGCCGCGAGCCATGGTTACCGAAAAACGCTGCCACCACCACGCTGGTGGTGCAGCCGTAGCCTGACGCCGCCACCGCCGATCTGGGGTGCGGCCGGTGATTTAATGTCCGTCGCCACCACCGTAATCCGGCCAAAACCAGATGCGGGTTAGTTCCTGGGTGCGATCGGGCTTCGGCCATCATCAATTGCTGTTTGATAACACCGACGTCCACCGCCGCGTTAGCGGCTTCTGGTGGTTGCGGTTTGCATTCGATGACCGGTGCCGCCATCTATGGCAGCCGTGGAGTCAACCACCACCACCTAACTGGTGGTTGGATCACATCCATCGCCGCTTGGCCACTACCGAATCGGTGGTTTGGCCTTGCGGTTGTCGTTGCCGCTCACGGCCGCAGCCGTGGTTAGGGTGGTACGGCCACCACGCTGGTGGTTTCACCGGTGTTCAATCCGGCAGCCAACGCCGCCACCATCTCTACGGTGGTTTGGCCAGGCGTCCGCCGCCGCCGCTTGATGCGGTTTGGTCGGTGACTGGTGGTTTTCCGGTGAATTGAATAAAACCCACTATCACCGCCTACTGGCGGCGATTACAACCGACGTCTCCACCACTGTGGTGTGTTCGGTCTGGACACGGCAGCCAGAAGCCGCCACCGCTATGCGCGGTGCGGCCATCGATCGTGCGAGCAACAACCAGCCGCCGCCGTTACCACCAGGCTGGTGGTCTTGGCCGGTGATTGGGTGGACAACCAACGCCGGCGATCGGCCTGGTGGCCTAGACACCGCCGATCATCAATTAGGGTTTACACGATAAAGACAATAACGATACAATCGAATTTTCATATGAATCTGGAAAAATCAAATTTTTAAAGAACTAGATACACAAGAGATAGATTTTAACGGATCACACGTAAACAGGTAAACTGATATGAACAGATAAAAAAAACTAAAACGATTATTAACAATGACTCTGATACCACTGTTGGGTTTTTGTGGGTATCCTCGGATCAAACTGACTCGAGGATTAACTCAGATCTAACTAACCTCACTGGTTTGATAAATCTCATAGGTTAATCAAACTGATAAAACCCTACGCGATCAGAAACTCGCTGTTTCCGATTTAATCATGCAGAAGCGATAAAAGCTAAAAACCCTTTATCAGCCTAATGATCTTTAATCGTTTCTAGTTTTAATCCTAACGGTTTAGATTAGGTCAATTTACCTGGATTACTCAAGAATAGTCCACCGGTGATCGACCAACGAACGTTCTTCTAGTTGAACAGTATGAAACCCGAACAACCAAAACGGAAATCCGACCGAGGGGGGGGGGTTTAGCGCCGGTTTGGAGAGAGAGAGGAGGAAGGAAACTAAAACTGATTTTCTTAGCTGAAAAGCTTAGCTTTTTCCTTAACCCATAAGCCTTATTTATATGGAGGAAAAATACAGTTTGTATGAGATTCAGTTTCCTTTTATAATTATCTCTAATCCTTTTTCCTTTTTAAATAACTGGAAAAGAATTTGCATATGATAATTATAATTATATATATTTATCTAATATATATATATATATAAACTTATTAATTAACTATTATATATTTATTTATCTAATAAATACATAATATCTTAATTAATTAATAACCCTCCAACTTTGGTAATTCTGACTGTAATTACCCAATTGATTTATAATACACTATTATAAATCCTAACTCTCCATTTCTGGGTTTCATCTAACTTGTTCGACTTATAGGTCCTCACAGGTGTTACCCTCAAGTGTCTTGTAACATTGGGTGTGTAATCACTTGGTTTGTCAACTTCGCACATAATTCCTAACACACATGTATATTGAAAATGTATTAATCTCCAAATAAATGCGGAGGTACTTTCTAGACTCACAATTCATTTTATTTAGGTGGAAATTTATAAAACTTGGGAATTTAAACTTACTTTTTAGCATTACGAACATTTGACTTGCTTGTCCTCTGCTTATTCAATTCTATGTTGAAACTTACTTTTAACACAAAAGAACCCTGTAAACATAACACTCGCGTTAAGAAAATCAAAAAACCCACAGACAATTGACTATCAAAGACAACAATCTTTTACCTATGAGAAGTTCAGAACCACTTTTCATGTTTCTCACCATAACTCAACTTCTCACACGATCTTTTACCCATGTGTGTGTATATATACATATACTAGCTATATATGTATAGAGGGAGGTTCATACAATAACAACCCAATTTGCAAGAACAAAGGAACCAGGGAAATCACATGTGATTTTGTGCTGTGATGGAAAAAGCGTGTGTAGGCCACGCTTCGACAAGGCGAGTGGGTGAGCCGCGAGTGGGCGTCCATGCACAAAATCATGTGTGATTTTGTTGGTTCCTTCATTCTTGCAATTTGGTTTTGTTCTTGTTTAAACCTAATTCTATATGTATATATGATATAAATACAAAATATACACAATGAAGTATAAAGACTCCTTGCTTGCCACTATATAGGTTCATGTGATTTTTAGTAGTTTTGTTATGACCGTGAGCAAATAAATTATAAACTTGGGTGGTCTTCGATTCGTTGAAACCCAATGGAATTTTTTGGAACTAGAATACTTAATTTCACTGGTCTAATTCAATTTTGTGTTTGATTCATTCATTAAGTTGTAGGGAATTCTAATTAGTAAATCCACATTTGGTGGAATGTAAAGGAACTCTAATTCATTCGTACCCATCTTCTATGAAAACAAGTATTAGGGGACGTTTAGTTATCAAAACGGAAATTTGATAGAATTAAATTCGTTGAAGGAATTTGACTTCAAAGTAATTGGAATGAAATTTGACTAAGCATTTGGTTGGGATAAAATGATGAATTCCTTAAGGGGGCGTTTGGTTCACGGAATGGAATTTGAATCCATCGAAGGAATTTGACTTTAGAGGAATTGGAATGAAATTTGACCAAGCTTGATAGGAATTCAGTTCATTCCCTTAAATCAAAAAATGATAAAATTCCTTAAATTGTTGAATTCAACATAATTCAAGAAATTCCACCAAGTTCATTCTGTGAACCAAACATCACTAAGTAATTTGATCAAAGGAATTTGTCATTCAAATTCCATCGAATTACTTTGAATTCCGCAAACCAAACAACTCCTAAATTATGGAATTTAGTGGAATTCAAAGGACTTCATCAAGTTCATTATGCAAAATCAAACAACTTCTTACGGAGGCGTTTGGTTTGCAGAATGGAATTTGATGGAATTGGAATCCATCGAAGAAATTTGTCTTTGGATGAATTGAAATGAAATTTAACCATGCATTTGGTTGGTATGAATTCAATTTTTTCACTTAAGCCAATGAATAATGACTTTCTTAAATGATGGAATTCAATGAAATTTAAAGGCTTTCATCAAGTTGATTTCGCGAACCAAACATCAATAAAGAATTTGTTGTTACCATTTCATTTCATCCTACCACGATTGACATCACCATCATGCCGTGGCCACCATCATCAACGTCACCATCACCACCACCGTTGTAACTGTAGCCGTTGCAAACCGCCATCACCTTTGTTACCACCATCGTCTTCAACCCGTCCAACATCGTTTCCATCACTAGCACCGTCATCACTACCGCTTTCATCCCACCACCAGACCATCCTTACCCGTACCACCCATACCACCTTTACCATTTGCCACATCAACTTTCCACTATCTTACCAACACCTTACCAACACCATACCATACCATCCTTACCCATACCAATTCCATATCACTCTAATTAATTAATTAAAAAAGAAAAGAAAAAGAAAAGAAGAGAGAGAAAGGTGGGGTGGGGTGGGGTGTAGGAGAGAGAACGGTGAGGTGGTGTAGGTGTCCCTCCTTGTCGGTCACCTATCGGCATCCAAGTGGTATCACATACGACCCCATAAAGATGACCTATATTTATAAAACAAAACAAACATATCATTTTCCTGACCGATCTCGAGTAGTTCGTGGTTTCTTGGCTCATTTATACCCTATCTCCACCAAATTCACCATATTTCGGTTACGGTAGGTGTTCGCGTGCGTGCGTGCGGATTAGAGGCCAAACCCGCAAACCAAACCCCCTTTATGCGTTTGGCATTTTTCAAACCACAAACCAAACGCGCATGCTAAAACCGCAAAATGCGGTGTGGTGCGGTGCGGTGCGTTGATCGGTTTTGCGGTTGTACCTAATATGTTTCAACTTGATCAACTTCCGACTCTTGAGATTTTAAGATGAACCAGATGGAGGCGCGTATTTCTTTTAGGGTTAAACAATAATAGTATGCAATTTATACTTTTTGTTTAAATTTTTTATATATCTTCTTAAAGATGACATTATTAAACTATTGTAATGATATATAACTAAATATTATATAAATTATACATATATATATAATATATAATTAACTAAGTGCGGTGCGGTTGAACCGCGTTTGGACACTTAAAACCCGCAAACCAAACCGCAATATGCGTATAAAAATACAACCGTAAACCGTACTGCAAGGCTCGAAACCGCAGGGTTTGGTGCGTGCGGTGCGGTGGCGGTTATCGGGTTTGCGGTAGTGAACACCCCTTTTACGGAACCTCCATCCAACGACTCTCCCTTGGCGCGTTGACTTTCGATTCTCTCTTCCTCTTTCTCTCTCTAGACTGGATTCCATCTCTCTCTACTCCTCAGTATACGTTGATACACAGATATAGATCTGAGGGAATCTTAAAACCCTAGCTCTTCTCATCCCCAATTTCTCTCTCTAGGGCTAATGTCTTCTAAAACATTGCCCTACTCAATCAAAGACATTCAATACGATAACGCCAAGTTTCGTCCACGATCCTTCTTCCAGGTATATCATCTATCTCTTTCTTTTTACTTCCATTTGATTTTGTTTGATTTTGATTTTTTGATCGGAATTGAATATAGTAATGCTCTTTGTTTACGTTTTGATTTTGATCGGAATTGAATATAATCTTCAGATCTGATTATGATCGGATTTGCTATGTTGTTTCGAATTTAGTTCGATGAATTATTAAAGGATCAAAGGAAAATTGATCTTCAAAACTGTGAATTGTTTTATTTGAATTGTTGATGTTTTGTTCTAAATGCAGTAGGAAAATTGATGTTTAACTGTATGTGATGGTGGATTCATGAGTATAATTGAGGATCTCGTGCTATTTCATGAATGATCAATCGGTATTGAAGAATTAAGTAGTGTTTGTAAATATGTAACTCAATAAGCATGTTAGTGATGTGTACACAGAGAAGTAGTTATATTAGTTGCGAGAGCGTACCTCTTGTCTTATTAGTTGTCCTATAAGATGGCAGCAAAAAGATCTTTTTATTCAGATGGTAGTAGGTTTGAGATCAATAAAAGAAATTAGGTTAGAAAGAATGGATGGTGTATGTTATAGAATTGTATAATATAGCTTAAGTAGCACACAAAGGTAATTTGTCAATGCAAATGGCAAATTGGATTCTTATATAGAAAGGAGTCGTGGATGATTTGCTTCACAGATTGAATCAAATGGAAAGATTCGAGTTGGAAATCATATGATTCCGACATACCGACAACTCATGGATCACTTATCTAATTATCCTTCAGCACATAAGGTCTTGAGAGGAAGGTCTTATAGACAAAAACATGATAGCCAAATTAAAAGTTTTATTGTTCAAAAGACGAGTTTTTGAGCCCAACACTAGTTAATAGGGTCTACATGCCCACTTGTAGGTTAAATCTATTTTCTAATACCATTGTTCGTTGGGTGAACATATATCTTAGGCTATTAAGGATGCTAAATGGCTTATAGATTCATTGTATTGCTGGATAGTAGAAAGATGAAAAATACTTTTTGAATTTGTGTTACAAATTCTCCAATTTCATGCAAGGACCATAGATAAAGCAGGCAATTGCAAATTCAGAAGCTACTAGGCCTGCATGCGGAGGATGATATAAAGACTAAATTATCACAAGTGCATTGTGGCAGATTTTTGTTTGTAAGGTTGCATTTGTCGGATAACAGGATCACGAATCTTAAAGGACAGTCTCTGAAACTTGTTATCTGTTTGTGACAATATTGGACACCTAAGTTTATAAAACAAACACCAACTATAGCGCGTTAGTAAGAAACTGTTCGTCCAATTTGACGATCTTTGCTTCTATGGAAACAAATAGGCTGGGAGCTAAAGTGTTTTTGCAGTACGTATTTTTGTAGCAGTCATATTCAATGAGTGGACGGCCTGCTTAGTAAATGTACTCAGCTGAAGGAAGACAATAGGACCGATATTTAGGCTGTTCATATATGAATGAATGGGAATAGGTCTTGAGAAAATGGTTGGCCATCTAGGTTTGTGTATCAATTGCTAGTGAGGAGTTCCTATATAACTGAAGTATGATCATGAAAAAGAGCTTTTGGCCAAAGCCACATAAAAAGATGACCATATACTGGTAAGTGATGGACCTTGACTTTCCATGCAATCAAACAGTTACTGTATAGAACAAACTAGGCATCTATTTTGGCTGAGGATGAAATAAAGAAGCACCACCAGTCACCAGAATTGTGTCAAAATCAGCTAAAGAGGGAGACCAATGACATAAATGAGCTTTTGTGCAGGGTTTGATAGTACCGTAGAACTTTTTTACCTTTAAGTTCCTTTCATGGAGGTTGCCATTTTCAAACCCAGGAATCTCCATATTTTTGTGGGGATGCGGAGAAAGATTTTTGGCCTATCATTGACTATCTGTTTTGTTGTTATGAGATTGTGGATTCTTCTTTGTCTTGGTTCCAGTAATTAGCTTCTCTGTATTGCAGGTTAGTAGTCTGTATTTTTAGGCAGTGCCACTTCTGATGCAAGAAATCGGCAGCCGCTAATTTGGAATGCCCAAGAAAATAGTTGTTGCATAATAGGATCAATTGGTGAAACTGGGGGTTTGCTTTGAGATCATAGATTCATAGTATTTGGTATTCTTAAATATTAACTATGATGCCTTCTTTAAAACCAACATGATAGGGCCGTGCCAGCATTTTCTTTACTGCTTCTCAAGTGAAACTGCAAGACAAATAGGGTTTTTGTAAGTTGCAGAAATTGAACATACTGTAAAATTGCACTATTTGAAGTAGCAAATTAAGCAAACTGCTCCTGTAACCCTTCCACCCGTTATTTTTTTTCCCTTCATAAATGGATTTGCAGTCACTTCTGTTTTGTGTTTATTGTTTAATGGTCATCCCTTATTTGTGCAGGTCATTTCACATACTTTTCTCACCAAAAGGATGAAGCGTGAATGTATGGCATGTAGCACAGGAAAGTTTCTGGCCTTACTAATGATCTGTGGTTTGACATATGTTGTGCTCACTCATGCAAGTCCCATCGATTCTATAACTAATGGTGTATCTGGAACTTTTGGGTCTAAGGAAGGAGATAATTCTATCATGGATGGTGGCATTGGAAAAAGATTTTGGAGAAAGCCACCCAAGCTTCCTCCTCGATTGTCACCTGATGAAGTAAATAGTCACAATACATCAATACATGGCCTTGCAAATCCAAATCTGGAATCTGAATGGATAGCTAGGCAAGAAAGTGTGCAGAGGGCATTTATCCATGCATGGTCTGGGTACAAAAAGTATGCAATGGGTTATGATGAACTTATGCCACTAAGCCAGAGAGGTGTTAATGGTTTAGGAGGTTTAGGGGCAACTGTTGTGGATGCTTTAGATACAGCCATGATAATGAAACTCGACGATGTTGTTTTCGAAGCAGGATCTTGGATTGAGAAACATCTTCCGGAAAGAATTTCTCAAAAAGGTCAAGTTAATCTATTTGAAACCACCATTCGTGTTGTTGGTGGTCTTTTGAGTGCTTACCATTTAAGTGTGGTACAACAAGAAGGAAATCCAACAAACAAGGGACCCAAACCATCAGTCTACCTAGAAAATGCGAAGAACTTGGCTGATGTTCTTTTAACGGCCTTCACTTCAAGTCCAACTGCTATTCCCTTCAGTGATGTTGTTTTGCAGGATCGGACAGCACATGCTGCTCCTGATGGATTGAGCAGTACTTCAGAAGCTTCCACTTTACAGCTTGAGTTCAATTATCTTAGTTTTCTTACTGGTGATCCAAAGTACAGCTTTGAATCAATGAAGGTGTTGGAACATATGAAGACTCTCCCGAAGGTGGAAGGACTGGTTCCAATCTACATTAGGTATGAATGCTATGTGAAGTTTTTTCGGTGATTATAATCTAAGCACAATAGATTCTATTCTCTTGAAGCAGACACCTCCAAAATATACCATATTCTATTGCATAATAACATTTATTTATTTGTTGTCATGAATTGGTTCTTGGGCATGAGTAATCTGTGCTTTAATCACTCACAACCTCCCTAGCATTACTTATAAGGGTGTATTATAAGATAACATATGTTTAGGTTGGAGTTTTATTAGCAATCTTACATTGTGTGATTCACATGTTTTTGTGATGTTTGGACTTGGATTTGCTTTAGGTCTAACCATCTGAGGACTTAAAATAATGTTGGCAACCTACAATTCAAATGTGAAGCTTAGCTGATCTACGCATTCTTAGGGTATTTTGTTCCAGAACTTCTACAGCTAAATTGCTATCATCCATCCTATATGGACCACAACAGCTTTGCTGAATAACATGAAGTGACTAGCTTTATCCAACTAAACTGGCCTCCAATACAATCTTGTTAACAGTCCCTACCTTATGTGCTCAGTTGCAACATCAGTCAGCTGTGGTGTGTCCTGCTAATAGGTAGCAGTGCTCATTGGTTTAAAAAGGTTTGAGGCGTAAGCCTTGAGGGGCTGGAAAATGATTATGAGGCGCCGCTTCTCGTGGGTTAGTTGAGGCATACTTCTCGCACCACATAGGCAGGCTTTGAGGACGAAATTGAGGCAGTGCTAAGGTGGGGGTTAGAAATTAGGGTTTAAATATATAGACTTACTAATATAACCTTTTTATAAAATAAGCTCATTTTCTCACTTGTCTACTCCTATTTCTCTTGTTTTCATTTGTCTCTCCAAGGTCTTCGCCTATCTCCCAATTTGAAGAGCATCGCATATATGTATTTTATTTCCATTCTCTAATTTCCCGCTTTGAAGAGTATCTGGTATTTGTATGTATGTATATATTCCTTCTATGGTCTCTAATTTTGTGTATATATATTGTATTATACATATGGGGGATATTCAAGTATTAATGAGAGAACTCTGTATTTTGTAAAAACTGTGAGATTCATTCACAGCCACACATGTTGCACACATACAATTTCACTCTGATTACTTACCTAATGCAAACCAATGTGTTCCATATATCAAACACTAAACCTGAACATGATGATTCATACTGTTAATTCTCATTGATCCAAGGCATAGGTGTTTTATGTCTCAAACATTAAACCCAGACATGGTAATTGATATTGTTTTAGTGGATATGGTTGGATCTCACATTTTTCACAAATAACTGGGTTCTCATATGATTATTCAGACTGAATATGCCACGTGGCGCGCTCTCGGCTGTCCTCATGTTCGCAATGAAATTTTTCACAGCCGAACTTTCGTCTCTCTCTCTCTCTCTCTATATATATATATATATATATATATATATATATATATCTGCCTTGGGGTACCTCAAGGCCTGATTCTGCTTTTTAAACCTTGGTGGAGCTTGATCATTGCTAATTTTATTCATCTTCGATTCCAAATTTCACCTAGTTACTCTTAGCGATTCGATGTCATCTTCACATTATCATCATTATCAGTGATAACCTTCACATCATGATTGTTGTTGTCAGTGTCCACAGTTACCATACCTTGCTGTATTAAGCCTTTGCTGACAATATGGCTCGCAGAATTGTGAAAATCATTGTCTGTGTAAGTCCATTGCCTTTGACACTATGAATTTTGCTTGACTGGTCTGTTTCTCCTTGAACAATTGAAGTCAAGAGATAAAACAGTTAACTTTATAAATGGGTCTATTATTCCCTTGAACTAAAAAAGAAAAAAACAGTGAATCAACTCAAGGGCCAACATCTAAATGCCAAACGAGTATGGCAATGAATATCTTATATCAGTTTGTAGACATAATCCTTTTCTGCATGCTTTATGTGATATAAGCTTAGGTACTGAGATAAAACATTCTTTCGTACTTTCTTGGTGCTTTTTTTATATGATCTTGATTAAGATTCTACTTACCTGGTTATACATTGGGTATTCTTATCGGTTTGTTTTTCTTGTATGTCAGCCCTTCCTCTGGTGAATTTTCTGGAAGCAATATTAGACTAGGTTCTCGAGGAGACAGCTATTATGAATACCTTATCAAAGTTTGGCTTCAGCAGAGACAAAGCAATCGGACGTATTTGCATGACATGTACGAAGAAGCAATGAAAGGTGTCAAGCATCTTCTTGTTCGAAAATCAAAGCCAAATGGGTTGGTTTTTGTGGGAGAGTTGCCTTCTGGGGTTGATGGTGGCTTTAGTCCCAAAATGGATCATCTGGTAAGTTATGCATTATCTTTTGATGTTTATATGTCACAGGAGATAATGCAGGAGGTTTCTAGATCTCTCTCTCTCTCTCTCTCTATCTATCTATCTCTTATGTAGTTATTTTTGAAGTTGTTTGACTGTAACATATTTTAATAATTTCACATGTTCAGGTCTGCTTCTTGCCTGGCACTCTTGCACTTGGAGCCACCAAAGGCCTTACCAAGGCTAAGGCCATGGAAGAGAATTTGCTCACCTTTGAAGACCTAGAAAACCTGAAGTTGGCAGAAGATCTTGCTAAAACTTGCTATGAGATGTATTCCGTGACTTCTACTGGGCTGGCTCCAGAAATTGCTTATTTCAATTCAGAGGTTAGTTAGTTCTTAAAATTATCATTTTTTTTGTGAGATTGTGTTTCTTATGTTGCCCACGCCCATAGTACATATTAATCATTTACCTTTGCTTCTAGAACCTTCTAGAGCCTACCCTTCTTATATCAAATATTCAGCCACAATGCCACTTGTTTTGATTTCTGCTTCTACTTCAATCAGGGATACTCTGAGGATGGTCTTGATGGAGGAAACAAGACTTCAGAGTATATACACGACATTGTTATCAAACGTGCTGATCGCCACAACCTTTTGCGTCCTGAAACTGTTGAATCGTTGTTCATCCTATACCGTATTACAGAAGATTCAAAGTATGTTCTAATACTTTTTCAGGATTGTATATTATTTATCATAAGCTGAACGTGGCCTTTCTAATATCTATTTAAATATATGTATGTTATCGTCGGATTCCTTGTTAAAATCCTTAAAAACAGGATATGCTGGCCTTACCATACCAATTTTGCTTATGCAGATACCGTGAATGGGGTTGGTCAATCTTTGAGGCTTTTGAGAAGTACACAAAGGTTGATTCTGGTGGTTACAGTTCTCTGGATGATGTTACTGTGCTTCCTCCTCGAAGAAGAGACAAGATGGAGACCTTTTTCTTGGGTGAAACCCTCAAGTATTTATATTTATTATTTGGAGATGTTAACGATATCCGTTGACAGAGTTTGTCTTTAACACAGAAGCTCACCCTATCCCTATTATGACAACAATAAAAAAGGAATGATTCTCTTTCGACAGCAGATACGTCATTTACATTACAAAAGGAACATGTATCACAAGAGGATTTAAGTGGGTACAGCATGAAATACCGATGTAGGCATACATGGTTCTCGTTTTCCATCTTGAAGTGAAGGATATAATCATTTTGATGCTCAAGTACACAACCAGTTTGATCTGCTTATTCGAAACTAAAGAGAACCCTATGATGCAATTTTTAATCTTCAATATGTATTTTCATCCCACAATGTATACGGTTTAATGAGGCTGTTTACGATTAGTTACCGAGTGAAAAAAAGTAGATAGACTTTTTGTTGTTGTAACAGCTTTTAAAGTCAATGATGAGTTAAAATTATTGTGTTGAATATAGTTACTGTCAAGCGCCAGTCAGTTTAATCACTATATCGAATGTGTTAGATTTTGATTGAATAGAAACTTGTTGACGCTACAAGCGCTAACTTCTCGTAATTTCTCTTATATTGCTTCTTATTATACACTCTAGGTCACATTGTAATCCCTACATTCACAATCATTTGGAATGAGAAACAAGTGGTCCCCATCTCGGATGACACTTAAATCATCTATTTCTGCATTCTCTGCGTTCACAACCTTTGCAAAATTTTGGCCTCCGAACTTTTGACCTGCAGTTCCACAAGGTCAAGGGTGACGAAGAGTGACAAAGAGATAAGGTCAGGAAGTTTAGTAAAATACACATTAGCAAGTTGGATTTTTGTGAGATCATGTTTTCTGTCACTTAAATCTGTTATGGTTAGAATATATAAAATAACATGTCTTGCAGTGTTCAGGTTACCGTTGGAGTCTACTTGGGTCAGATAGAGCTTACCTGCAAAGATCAACAATTCTTCTAATGAATCGGTAAGACCATGAGCTTCGGAAGCTGCTTTTCTGGTGCGCTCTCCTGGAAGTTTGCATGAATGGTAACCCTCTTCGTTAATTTTTTAACTTTTCCGTCTGTATAACTGGTGGAACTGCTTGAGCTCAAGTCTGCAAGTGAGTTGAAGAACTAGGGTCTTTGTTTATTGTTGGCAAGTACCGGCTTGTCAATGTACTATTTGTCGTTTCTGGCTGAATGAATTCTATTTTATGTTCGTTCCTCCTGTTTTCATGGCTTAATAGAAGGTCATATATGCTTTTGTTTCCTTGCTGTTGAGCTAGAGATTTTGGCGTGCACCCCCTTACGTCTGCCTTGTTTATGTTTGCTCCTCCTTCCAGAAGCAGCCTCGCCATTTCTAAATGGCCTTTCTTTACAGCAACATGAAGAGCGGTTTGGCCATCCTCTGCTGGTGAATTCCCATTCATCTCGTTCTTATTCGATATAGAGTTGTTTATCTCTTCTTGGCTCTCTATATCACCTGAATTTAAATAATCTATATCACTTGGTTCCCTTGTAACCTGATCCGCATTTGGATAATTACGTAAATCACCAGAAGCGTTTTCCATAGAAACCAAAGCTGGATTATTGGGCCGACTAGCATGTCCAAAGTTTTCTATGTCCAGGCCTTTCAGTTTCTGTAAACAGACACAGAAATGTAATATTTTTATATCATATTAAACTAAAAAAGATATTACGCTTCAAAATTAAATGGTGGGTGCATCACATATACATACCATGTAAAAATTGTTCATGATAATAAACCCATCTTGCGTATTTGTGTGAATAATCCTGAGTAGCGAAGAACCATCCATCCGCAGTATCTGAGAAATCTCGGTTGTCTGGAATGTGAATGGCTGAGGTGTATTATATAAAACTCCTGTTTCTCCAAACATTTCTCCCGACACAGCCTTTCCTACAATCTGCAGGTTACCGATTCAGAAGTCAGGTTGGTTTCTTGATTTTTGACCTGATCAATAAAAATACTATATACCTGATCCTGCCCATCATTATTTGCAATTATATCCTGCCATCGGAAAATAAATTACCAGCCGTTTATTTAATATTCCTTTTTAGTAAAAAAAAATTGAGATGCTATGTAATATGTATCGCGTTCACTTACCACTGCTCCGCTAACCAGTATATACAGATTTGTTGGAGTCTCGTTTTGTAGAATCACGACTTCCTTTGGCGGAAAGTACTCTGCTTCCATTTCAGAAACCTTTTCACAATACAGCACATTACATTACTAACCCTGAGAAATGTGCATTGATACAATTAATGAACATGGTTTGCATTTTTTTAGAATCACCCTTTTGCTCTTGAGAGGTTTTGCAGTGTTAATTTAGGAATCAGAGATAAAGAAAATTACCAGCTGGAAGAGGCACTCATGGGAAATGCCACGAAACAAATGGACATTTTGCACAATTGGGTAAAAGAGATGGCGTGAAATGCTTGCACGGATGGCTTTTGGCAGACAGTTTAAGGTATCTTGCTGTTTCAACCCCTCCGTTTTGTAATCTAGACAGATGTGCGACAATATTTGATCTTTTATCTGTGGAGGAAGCTGATTCCGTTTTGCAAATTCTGAAGCAGCAGCGACTTTATCCCTCTACAGTACCAAAATCATTGTCTCAGAAGTAGATTTCACAAGTTTGATTAAAACTTTTCTTTTGTCATCAAGCGTAGTATCTATTGTTATAAGTTTGACCTCTGATATGTGGGCCATTGCCCCACTTAAAATCAATCTAATCTTTTATGGTGAAATTATCACGATAGGTTGTTGTTCCCTTAAAATATCGGTGTCTCAAAATAAGTTTACACATTTCTATTGAAGTGCCTACTTCCCGATTCTTCCTTAGTTAGGAGATGGAAAAATTTATCACTTTCTGTATGGGTAAAGTTGTTTTTAGTTAATTAAAAGGTGTAGGGTCAGGTTCAAGGAAAACCTCACAAAAACAAAAAACTGTGGAAACTAGTAGCCCTTCAGATGGACCGTATACACTTGTGCATAATAGTTATTTGTAATATGCACGCATGCAAGCATAAGCACAGGTGCATACAAAAACAAAAAAGAACTTAATTTACATCTATGCACAAGTGCATACGGTCCAGATGAAGGGCTACTACGTTGTTTCTCAGTGTAGCAGTTACAAATTTCTAAAAGTGTGTCTTCTTCATTGTGGACATTTTATTGGGACAGAGGGAGTAGAAAGAAAATGTGTGAAACCCAAAAAGTAGCATAAACTTTAGAGGAATTTCTGACATCATAGTTATTTTTGCAAGGGGAACTTAGAATTTAGAACTTTGAAATCTAGACTTATCAAGAATAAGGACTGCTAAGTTAAATTTTTGATGTGCATTAGGATATTAAGCATGTCGATAGTCTCATGTTGCTATTCTTACAGGTTAATAAGCTATTGTTTGAACTCATCTTTTAGTTAAAGCATAGTTACCTATGAGAACCACAAATATTTTAAGAATTGGGGAACCGACCATTTCATAAATTTTTCATGATGAATAACCCGAATAATGAAAAATATTCATATTGAATGTCGTGATATCAATGATAAAGCGCATGAAATTATTCATGACAAAAATCATTTATAGCGTAAGTACATGATATTCATGATAAAAAGATACGACATCCATGATATAAAAATGCATAATTTTCATGCTGAAAAATATACATATAATTGTTCATTATGAATAATACATTGGTTCAAAAATACATGTGGTTCTCATTTGAAACAACCCATAGCTGTATATGAACAACTTGTGCTTAAACATTTAATGTCATTTTCAACATCTAGAACAGAAGAAGGAAGGATAAAAGAAGGCAGAAAACTTACAAAATCCCTTGTGTTACCGGTCCAATGGACAACGAGATTTGTCATGTTGCCAATGAGGTAAGCCGTCAATCCCAAGTTGAATAGCATGTAGAAGATATCGAACAACATCTCTCTCGTATTCTCAGCATGAAAGTCTCCGTAACCAGTTGTTGTCAAAGTTACGATCGACCAATAGAGCGCCGTTACATACCTGTTCCAGATGCTATCGTTTTTGAAATCTGGATAAACTGCACCTATCCAAGTTTTACTTGGATCTGGATATCTATCCGCTATCAAGTAGTTGAAGCATCCCGCACAGTGTACCGCAAAAAGAGTCACCTAAAATTTCAAATAAAAATAAGCAAAAGATATTATCAAATGACCTAGTTGCCCCTTGTTCTTATGCTGCGTTTGGTACACAGTACAGTTGCCCCTTGTTCTTATGCTGCGTTTGGTACACAGTACAGGACCAGACAAAAAATAGGTCCCGTATTTGGTGCGATATAGGAGGAACAAGAATCATGGTGATGAGACAGGATTGGTAAATTACTAAAATACCCATGTCAAGTTAAGATCCTAAAACCTTGTGCAATTCTTTCCTCCCGCCTACCTTACTGGTTTCCCGTCCAGTCCGGTCCAGTCGTGTCTGCCTACCAAACGCCCCCATAATATGTTCGAAAAAAGGTTTAGTGGCTTACAGAGGTGAGTTTCGTACAACGTATCCAGAAGTAGTTGAACCTGATGTCCTTCTCAAGCCTGAAAATGGAAGTGTATGGATTTTGTCACTTAGCGTAATTTCAGGAGTCCTTTATAATAGAAAATTTTGGAAGGTTATCATGTTTTGGTATTTGGGACGTACTCTCGGAAACAACCAAGGTTTGTCCTCATCGGATAAAAATCACAATTGCTTATTTTCCATGTGCCATTCATGTCCACCAATCAGATGAATACACATCATCAGAGAGAGAATGTGAAGTTAAAAAAGGTAAATTTAAAAATACATAAAAATCTGATTTGTCATCATTTGATTGGTTGGACAGGGATGAGACGGGTAAATTTGGTACATATGATTTTTATCTGTGTTGATCCTATCCCTTAACCTACCTTCAGGTGGGATACACTGGGTCGGTCTTGGACGTACCTTGCGAAGAGGGAGCTAACTCTTCTAAGACGCCATAGTCGAAGCATGCTGAGTACTTTGAACCCGAGCTCGGTTTTACGATCCGTGCAGAGGAGGCTGAGAGACCGAAATGGCACGGTTGAGCTCACGTCAAACATAAACCAGGTTGATAGGTACCTAATTAAATGCAACATTTTTGTCTTTAGTAACCTGTGAATTTATTTATGTATTCAAAGATATGGATCCATAACTCGGTGCATGCTGCTGACCTCATTGCTATCTTCTTGTGATCGTCCACGAGAACGTACGATTGGCTATCGAGATAGGCCACGAAGAAAGTCAAAACGATGTCAATGGCGAAGAAGCCGTTGACAATGTTGTCGAAGATGCGTAGGGCCCCTTCTTTATTGTCAAGAAACGCAAAGTCAAACGGAGAAATCCATGCGGAGTAAACAACCAAGATAACCAGAAACATCTCCCAGGTCCTGAAGAACAAGAAGAAGACGACGACCGAGATGACGACGTGAAAACGACGAAAACACCCTTTACTACAACAACAGGAAAAGGTGGTTGAATACAAAGTAACTCACCTGTATCGTCGGTCGAAAGGGCTGACGGTGTATTTCTTTAACGGAGCGGTGCGGTTGAAGTTGGCGCCGAGGGACGGGAGGAGGTCGGTGGAGAAGAAACCACTGTGGGACGACTTCCCCATTGGAAAATCTTCGATACAAAAGCACCGTAAGAAGTTCATTTTCGTTTTTTTGGGATTTAAAGAGGAGTCAAGGAGAGAAAGGGTGGCAAAGGCAATGGCATGATGGTCATGAGAGAAGGTAAAAGTGACTTTATATACTTGGTGGGTGGTGAAAAATCACAGGTTTTTCATGGGTATTCTCTCTTTAATTACATAAAGAGAAAAAGAAATCTTAGATTCTTTTTTATTTATATTTTGCAGGATAGCAAATGATGATATATATATATATATATAAATAAAGAAGAGAAAAGAAGAGAAGAAGGTGTTTGAAATTAAATGAAGTGGTGTGATGCAGTTGAGAAGATGGTCCTTTTGGTGGTGGGTTTGGGGTCGAATTCTAAAAATGGACCAGACAAGAGGTGCGATATAAAGAGAGAGATGGTAAGGTAATGGGCCAATGGAATCTGGCTTTCTAAGTGACATTCTCGGCTTCAATTCAACCAAAGATGCTACTCTAATCTCACTTCTACTAAAGCTTTTTTAACTTTGGGTCAAATCCACAATCCAAGAATATACCATCAAGATTTTTAATATTTTTAACTTTTGATATACGTGTTTATTGTACATACGAGTTTGATTGATAGGTGTAAAGAGTATAATAGAGCTAACCTGGAGCAATTGAGTTATACTTAACAAAGTTCCTCATTGCTGCGTTCCTCATTGTTGCCTGTAGATCGCAGTCTTCTGGAGCTCTGTACGTTTTACTTCGTAATGGGGCTGAAATGAATGCAATATCGTGGAGGGAATAGGGATGTTGGACTTGATCTTTATTTATATAACTTATCCTATTAGGAGTTTTAGTTTATCTTTTAGATTTGAATTTCAAAATTTTAGGAGATATACACTTGACTTAATTTGAATTGGATGGTTATCTTAATCTTGACTTAGGTTTAGGTGAGACCAAGACTTAACACATGAAACTTCATAATAAAACAAGTTAAACAAATCAAACATTCGTAGTGAAAAACATTGTCTGGGTAAAAAAAAACAGGAAAACATGTGAAGGTAAAAAAATTTCGGTCTTTCACAATGAAAATGCAGTAAATGTAAAAAAAAATCGAACCTTAAAAACGAAAAACACAGAGAATGTAACATTTACAATGTTTTTACTATGAAGGTTTGAATTGCTTTTTACCTTTACAATGTTGTGCTGTAAAGTTTCATGCTTAAAGTTTTGGTCACACGGAAACAACTTGGTTTCATATGAACCTAAATCTATAAATTAATTTTTCATTGAGAACGAGATGATAGCCAGAGAACATCACGAGACATATTCACTCTGAATAATCATGTATTGTTCTGAGTGAATAAGACACCATTGAATGTTATTTAGAGTGAATAATACAATATTATATATATATATATATAGTATTAGGTTCAAATGAGAAGTGCTAAAAAAAAAAGAACTAGAGAAGTGATCTCCACCACTCATCTGGTCAATAAAGGTGGCTTTGACCAGGTCACCTCCTTTAATAATTTCTATCCTCCCATGAATCGCGTCAATCCCTTGTGATCGCGTCCACTGTAACCGGTCAAAGCCACCTTTATTGACCAGATGAGTGGTGATTATCACTTTTCTACTTCTCATTTGAATCCTTCTCTCTCTCTCTATCTATATATATGTGTGTGGTCAGGTCCAAAGAAAAACTCATCTTTCATTTGTCAAAGTAGGGATAAGGTGGCATGCTCTCAGTTGAATTATAATTGATGCAAAAATCTCTTGATAAATATAAATACTAAATCAATTGTTCTTTTAACATTTATTAAAGATAATGTTAAAATCTAATATAAAACCAATCATTTTATTAGATAAAGTAAATTGGAATTTAGATAAAATAAAATGAAATAGATAGATAGGATGATTTTGTTGTGGAATAAGGTAGGTTAGAACCAGCCAGGGGGGGAGGAGGAAGGAGGTCGGACCCTTAATTGGTGCATTTATTTAGTTTATTGGCGGGGTATATAATATATAATAATATATATAGTGGCCCTTCTTTAAATGGCTCGTAATTTACAAATCCACCGACCTCCTTTGCACGTGCTTAGATAGATACCCCCAAAATCCATTTTATTTTCTTTTTAACCTTTTTTATTTAAAAAAAAAAAACTCATAATTTCCTAAAAAGGGATTTTATGTCTTATTAGGAAAATTATATTTTATTATTGCAAATATTTTCTTAACAAACTTCGAATACACTTGTGTATGTGTGTGTATATAAGTTTGTTTTTCTATAAAAATGATTAACTTCTTAAACGTTTTTACTGTGCTAATATTATACCATCATGAGAGAGTAAATCGTGTTGTTTATAGCGGCATCGAACCAACGAATGGTTACCACAAACACACAGATGCACACACGCACACACACTTTCCTGGAGGTATCAAGCATCCACGGACTGCCCACTAATCCGCCGATGTCCCGGCCCAGCTTACGTTGGACCTAGCGCCTAACCACAGTCTTTGACTGGACCAGCCCAAGGATTGGGTACTCCTCATGCTCTTAAATTGGCTTTCATTAGGATCAAACCTAGGTAGATTGTGATCTAATCTACAACCCCCAGAATGTTATCGCCCTTAGGAAGACCAACTGAGATAAACATGATTTATTTGAGCCATGGGAAGTGTTGTAATTTGATATTTATTGTGTAACAAAAAATGGTTGTAACTTGCTACAATTATATCAACTTCTTTTATTACTAATTCTATCATTCATAGCTAGCATTCAACTATGAAGACGATTCTTTATTAATATGAACTAGGATAATGTCGTTAGGACGTAGCATAATTGATTTTGTGGATCATATACTTGCACAAACAGATGGGATTTTGAGTTTGGCAGCCTAAGTAAGAGTTACAATTCTTTTGAGATTGAGCTATCTAATTATCTATCTAGTAGGTTGTTGTATACTTGATTTACCATTCACGTAATTTTTTTGGGGTATTACGTTGTGTGTTGGCTTGAGGATTGCCAATTACAAACCCTTCTTCTTGTAGAAACTTAAAAGATCACATTTAAAATGGAAACAATAACTATATGCCATTCTATATCTCAATAAATCTAGTTAGGGTAAACTATTTACTCTTAACACATTTCTAATTAACCCCAGGCGTCAAAACATAAGCTAGAAATAGTAATGATAAGATTGGGATTTAGGTGCTGTTTGTTTTTTAAGTGGTGCTGAAGACTGAATCTGTTTCCACTTCTGATTGTTAAGTGGTGGTGCTGAAGACTGAATCTGAATATGTAAAGACTGTTTGTTTTTGTAAACTGTCAAACATCTGAATCTGAATTTGATTATTCATAAGAACTAAAATCAACTGAAATACATCAACTCAATCCAGTACAATAGTAAACTTTAACAATCTAGCAGCTTAATGAGCTTTATAGAACAATCTAAACAAGCTTAATAAGCTTTATAGAACAATCTAAACAAGCTTAATGAGCTTAATGAACAATCCAAACAAGCTTAATGGGCTTAATAAACAATCCAAACAAGCTTAACGAGCTTAATGAACAATCCAAACAAGTCCGAGCTTCGTGACTAATCCAAACAAGCCCAAGTTTGATGAAAAACTGAAAAAGTGTACAAAAAGTGGTTTTACCATCACTTTTTCAGTAAGTGGTGAAAAAGTGATAAGATACACTTAATAAAAAAATAAAACAAACAGTCTGAATGGAAAAATCACTGACTGAATAAGTGATTTCCCCCTAAAAAGTGCTCAAAAAGTGATAAGTGGAAAAAACAAACACCCCCTTAATGAAAAGGAAATAATCTCTCTATCTTTAGACACGAAGGTGAGAAGCATACATCTTAATTAGGGGTTGTTTAATAAACCTTTACTTAGGCAAACGCTAACCCGTATCATTTACCTTATGGTTCTTACTTATTAAGCATGAAAACTACCGAGTATCTTACCTGGTAAGATGTGTACAAGGATCAAATGTCTTACTAGCTAAGCGCTTAATTATCAGATTTACCAACTATTAATTTCGATGGTCAAAAATGTTATACAATAAGGTAAGTGAAGGTAATATCCTTGTAGATAAACGAATACAAGATAAACGTTTGGTGGATGGCCTCTTACTTTTTTTACTCTATTTTCGAACCAGGGACAAACCCTGGGTGGCTACCGTCTCACGTGCCACCATATTATCTATTTGTGTAAGTTAAAAGATTTAGGTTCTTGAAAAATACAACCGTATTATTTTAAAGCATGTAATCATATTACATGATGTCACAATATAATATAACAAATATTCTGAACTGTTTATTTTTTAACAAAATTTTTAGGTGAGTTTAATATAATTTGGTTTAGACAATCGATTCAGAAGTACAACTTCACATTTATATGCAACCAATAGAAATCTTTGTTTAAGAATGGCATTGATTTCTATATCTTTCAAGAATTAAATACATGATTCAATCATGTATAAGTTACAACAAAATAAAAAAAATCATAATTAATTATATGATACAAACAACCAACAAACCCACATCTACATGTGAATTTATAATATAATTATAGCATTTATATTCATTTTTCATTCATTTTGGACAATCATATCCACGTGAAGTAATTCATATTATATTTATATAATATTTCCTATGGAGATATGGGGACACCAAATTGGACCTCATATCAAAGATAGATCGAATTTATATGGGCAGTAGTAATGTTCTCTAGTGGTGTTGTATTCGGCTTGCTTTTTATAAATAAATATATCATAATGTTTACTAGAAGACAAATTATTATTAATACTGTATAAATATTCATTCAAAGATTATTAAAGTAAATATAATAATGTATGGAAGCTTATTTTAACGCATGTAGATTCTCATACAGTAATTGTTCAACTTTATGCAAAGTTAAGAAAATTGATCATCGGTAGCTATGTTTTCTATCGATTCTTACTTATATAATTTAGTATAAACTTAGCACAATAACACTCTTAAATTATATTTCTTTAATTTAAATTAACTGAAAAAGTAGGTAGTTTGGGATAAAACGGTAAAAAATAGGCAAGGAGAATCTTTATATTTCAACATTTTTTAAACATCTTTTATTGGGTATTTTGACAAAAAATGGATAAAACTCATAAAAGTGATAAGATCAACATGGGTAAAGGATATAATAAGTATGTGAGTGATATAATACACACCTTATAAATATGTAAATATCTAATGACATCATAATTGCTAATTCAGTATATTAAATTCATGAACATTAATAAGCATAAAGAAGTCATTAAATTCTTAAATGAGTGGCATAAAATCGAAAATTTTGCATTAGTTTTCAAAGATTCAAAATACTTTATTTGAAAACATTTAAACCGATAAAACAAAAGTATTTTGCTTTTGTCTATAGGTGCATCCCAATAGTTAATCTAAAAGTATGAGATTTGAAATGGGGATTCCTAGACCATGTTAAATAAATATTAGTTATTTAAATAAAACAAGAACCAATTTTTAAAGTATATTGAGTTTTAAGATTGCAAGGAATACATTCTTGGAGAATTAGGAAATTGGGGTCTTTGGAATATAAAGGTGGCAAAGAGAACTTGGCTTAGAAAAGAGAAGGAAGAGATGGTTTGTAGTCTTCAATGCATCCAATTCAGAATCAAACACAAAAGAAGAATGTGAGTTTCCTTTTGATTACACCCTTGCCACTTATTTTCTTTCAATTTTGTGCTTATCAACTTTAAACCTTTCCCTTCTATCAATAATTTTATAAATTTGTTTATAGATATTATCATAAACAATAATTTAATAAGAAAAATACAGCTGTTTTCACATACGGATATGATATGTTAAAAGAAGCAATCTTGTTTCGAATCTTATATGTAAGAAAATGACAAATATATAAGTTTATATCTTAATGTGTGAATGTTTATGTGTATTAGTGTGTGTATTTATGTGTAATGTATATATGTGTGTGTGTTTTTATACTACATACACCACAACTTCTAAATAGTTGTGTTTTTTTCCCATGCTCTCATTTGTTAAACTTAGTGATAATTTAAAATTCATTTAATCTTATTTATTAAAAATGTAAACATTATGATATTTAGTTAAACAAATTCTCTAATCCGTTGAACATGATTTTAGTTGACTATGCGTTTAAAGTACAAGAATCGCTAACATATCTCAACCACTCCTTTCATATGGGTCATAATTTATTAGAAGACAAGAAGAGAGCTAAATGAGTAACTTTTTTAAAGATTTAGTTCACGCAACTAATTGTTCAATATCAAATAATTGGACCTATTTCATAAGTTGATAAACATGATTAAAGGACTAGTTGATACACTATTTTGTCTCCCATTTTTGCCAAATGAAATCCGAAACAAATAAATTAAGATTTCAAGCAAAAAAGAAAGGTTGTAGAGTTTTTGAAGTTTATTAGTAATACAGAGGTAATATTTATGCAAAGCTCGTGTTTAATTTTTGTTATTCATATTCAAAAGTTACTTAGAATCGTTCATTGGGTTTTGAGTAAAGAATGAAGCTTTAAGATTGCGAATTTGATAAGAAATGGTCAGATTTGTTGTTGTGACATAGTCACTGATTAAAAGTTGTTTTAAAAGTATGAAATGTGTTTAAAATGCTTGATATAATATCATCTCCAAAATATTCTCTATGTGTGGGACCTATTTTATAAGTTGATAAACACGATTAAAGGAGTATTTGTTACACTATTTTGTCTCCCATATTTGGCAAATGAAAACCAAAACAAATAAACTAAGATTTCAAGTAAAAAGAAAGGTTGTAGAGTTTTGGAAGTTCATTAGTGATTTAGAGGTAATATAAAGTTGATGTTTAATTTCTTTTATTTTCAAAAGTTACTTAGAGTTGTCCATTGGGTTTGAGTAAAGAATGAGGCTTTAAGATTGTGAATTTGATAAGAAATAGTCAAATTAGTTGTTGTGACATAATCGGTGACTAAAAGTTGTTTTAAAAGTATGAAACATGTTAGAAATGCTTGATATAAGATCATCTCCAAAAGACTCTCTATATATTGGATCCATTTTATAAGTTGATAAACATGATTAAAGGAGTACACTATTTCTTCTCTCATTTTTGCCAAATGAAACCCGAAAGAAATAAATTAAGATTTCAAGTAAAAAAGAAAGGTTGTAGAGTTTTGGAAGTTCATTAGTGATCAGAGGTAATTTTTAATGCAAAACTCATGTTTACTTTTTTTTATCCGTATTCAAAAGTTACTTAAAATTTTTCATTGGGTTTTGAGTAAAGAATGAGGCTTTAAGATTGCGAATTTGATAAGAAATGGTCAGATTAGTTGTTGCGACATAATCATTGATTAAAAGTTGTTTTAAAAGTATGAAATATGTTAAAAATGCTTGATATAAGATCATCTTCAAAAGATTTTGTATATATTTGCTAAAAGAAAATTAATTAAAATAGCCATATTTTCAAGGGTTTCACTTTTTAGTCATTTCTCGCCACTCTTTACATAAATAGCTTTAGGTCTGCAATTGCTTGCAGCCATGATAGAAAACATAATATTTTGCAGACCTATGCAGAAATGTAACTTTATTTACAAATCTAGGTAAAATATGTAAATTGTTTAGGCTTGAAATTGAAACTAATTTCTGTCGTTTAGCTTGGTCCAACATTGACATAGTTTTTGCGGACCTAGTACTAGTTTTATAAAAAGTGTGAGAAAGTGGCTACTAGGTAAAATCATTAACATAAAATGGTTAAATCAATTAATTTCTATTTTTCTGAAATAGAGAAGCATACTTTAAATCCTTATAAAAAAATTATATTCAAAACCCCAATGGGGCAGCCTACCGGTTAAGGCTTGTCGAAGGTGTAACAACCAACCCAAGTTCGGATCCGAGGATGAGCAACTAGGGACCACTGAGTATTAATCTCAGGGAAGCATTCTTTAGCTCTCGATAAATTTTACCAATGATGTAGTCTGAGCAAAGCCCAGGTGAACCTTATAAAAAAAGTTATATTCAGTTCCAAAATCTTATTTTAAAAATTTTAACGAAAATAAATTTTAACTTTATTACCTTAGTATTTTTTTCTCTGTTTTTTATATAAAATAATAGTAATTTGATCTTATCAGTGGATATGAAGAAAAAAATTCAACATTTCTCTAAAGAAAATGGGGTAAAAATGAGAATGGCTATTGTATAAGTTTATTACGTACATTTTCTTTTAGGAAGTTTATTACGTACATGATGACGTATTCAATTTTAATGTTGTTTTAATAGTATAATTTTATTTACGTATTTATGCAACGTTTAATTTTCAGAAGTTTTTATTTATGTTTAGATGTCACGACCATGAGAAATAGGGGCGGAACCAGACATCAAATTCAGGGTCGCGTAATATTTTTCTTACCATGCAATTATATAAATAAAAGAAAAAAAACACTATAATAAAGGAAGTTAAACAAATACCGTGCAATTATATAAATAAAAAAAAAAAAACACTATAATAAAGGATGTTAAACAAATACCTAATCGATCTTAAAATTCTCCTCTTCGGTCCTTCATGTTTTTAAAACGTTCCATGACATCCTCATTCGTTACTTCGTCAAATGTCTCTCTTTCAACTGCACATACCATAGCGTTGTTCAAATACTCGTCCCCCATTCGATTCCGCAAGTCCGCTTTGATAAGCTTCATTTTAGAAAAGCATCTCTCAACTGTTGCGGTTGAAACCGGTAAAGACCAATGCCAGCTTCAAAATCCGATAAAATAAAGGGAAAGAAAGATCTTTTCCGGTCTCCACCATTAGCCGAGCTAGGTGACCCATTCCATCCAATTTCGCAAATCTTTCGTCTTCCTTTACAGAGTAATAGAAGCCCTTAAGCTCACCCAAAAAACATGCTCTTTCGTTCATAGTAAAATCAATCGGATACATCTCAGAAAAGGCTACTATCTTAGATATGTCAAACTTAGAAAACCCATTACAAGGATTTAAACCCGACATATTTCCTACCAATGTAGTTGATACCTCATTGAACCGGTTTCCCAACTCTTGAATTTGCATATCCAAAACTGTATTAAAAAGCTCAACCTCAAAATGATGTCGATTAGTAACGACATTCCTCCGATTCTTTGGGTTACCATAACTTCCCATCATGTCCAATACTTCAATATGGTTGGTTTCACAAAAAGAAGTGACTTTTTTCAACAAATCCTCAAACCCATTTTGTCTTAAGTCATTCAAGGCTTGTTTTGTTTCATTTATCAACTTACTCGCTTCTAACAAGTCTTGGTTCTTTTTTTGAAGATGTTTTGAGAGACTATTTGTGAGCCCTAAAATTTCTTGCATCAAGAGTGCATTAAAAATAAACTCAAGTTTTTTAAAATAGGATAAAATACCTTTTGCACTACTTCGTTGTTGAGTGCTATCTCCTTCTTCTTTAACATAACAAAGCACGTCAACAACTTCCGGAAATAATTTTAACACACTCACGATTGTTGCATGATGAGAACCCCATCTTGTATCTCCGGATCGTAGTAGTGAACTCTCTTGGTTTAATCCCTTTCCGGTCTTAATTTCACCTGAACGAATTACCGTCTGCTACTCTCTTTCTTTTTGCCTCTCGTATCATATCTTTTCGTTTGCAAGAAGCAAAACGGTAGTAACAAGAGGTGCAGCAAGGCAGGTGTGGCCGGCGACGTTCTGGAGCAGCACTGCAGCAGCGCGGTGGCCGGAGACGTCGAGGAGCAGCAGAGAAGGTGGCCGGCGACGTTATGGAGCAGCACAGCAGCAGTGCAGTGGCCGGAGACGTCGAGGAGCAGCAGAGAAGGTGGCCGGCGTCCAACGACGTTTTGGAGCAGCAGCGACAGGACGGTGGCCGGCGACGTCTAGACGGTGGACGGTGGACGGACGGTAGTATGTGGTCAGGCATGTCAGAGATGGGTTGGGAAATTCAGAAATTGGGGGCGTCGATCAGTCGATGTTGAATGAAAGTAGGGTTTAGGTCTGATTAAATTACAAGGGTAAAAATGGTAAAGTTCACTTGTAAATTGTAATTACAGATTTGGTCCCTGTATTTAATGTAAAAAAAATAAAATAGAAAACTACTAAATTATCATTTTAGATATTAGATAATACTCATAATAGATGTCCCGAAAATAATCTTAGGGGTCGCGAAAAATAATCTTAGGGGTGGCGAAAAATACATGTCAGGGGTCGCGTAGAACGAAAAACGTAAAAAAGAAATTTCCACTACCGGGTAAAAGTTCAGGGGTCGCGAGGGCTACCCCTGAACTATGAATAGTTCCGCCCTGATGAGAAATGAGGTATGACATTTTTCAAGAATTTTTTGTTATTCTTCATAGTCATATATTTTAATTTCATATTTTAGGCCTAATGTAGCCCATGCAAGCAAAGCCATGGGTACATGTAAATGAGTTGAGCCGAGTCGAATCAGATATTTATTGAGCCGGGCTCGTTTAGGCTTGTTTAAGCTCGAGCTCGGCTCGTTTAGAGATCACGATGTTGAGAGCTCGAGCTCGACGCATTTACGATTCATGTAGCTCAGGTCAGCTCGTTTAGACTCATGTATTATTTTGATATTTTTATTAAAATGATATATATAAAATATATACTGTATTATATATTGAGCTCGTTTAGGCTCACGAGCTTAAACGAGTCCACTCTTTGGAGCTTGTGCAGCGGGCTTAGCCACGAGGTTGGCCACGGGGTTGGCAACCCATGGCTACCCGCTCGTCTCTCTCTCTCTCTCTCTCTCTCTGTTTCTCTCTTTTGAAATATATATATATATATATATTAATAATTAAAATTAAAAAAAGATTAAATATATTTGGACTTGTGGATAGTGGATACTTTTATAGAGTGATCGTTGAAAGCTTGTGGGTAAAGCTAATGTTGCACTGATGTGACAGTAAAAACGTGTGAATGGCACTACCAAATGCCTTAATAACATGTCGTGTTATTTAATTTTATATACAATGAATCATATATTTGATATCTAAGGAAGTACTTATAAACTTTTATGATATTTACGACAATATATATTTATTTTTTTTCCATTCATGGCCTTTTTGCCCACTCATTTTAGAAAAAGATATTAAATATAAATTAAAAGAAACATTTTAAAAGATCAAAAACTATGCTGAAAAGTGAAATAATAAAATTTGGGGTGTCTCCATTGAAAAACTAGGATAACTTACTAGACAACTTCCAATAATTTTTGGTTATTCTTCAGTCACATTTTTTAATTTCATTTTCTTTATGATCATATTTGATATCTAAGAAATTATCTATAAACTTTTAAGATATTTATGACATAAAAGCTTGTTTCTATTCAAAGCTTTATGGCCAAAGTCCTTCTACAAAATAACTCTAGGATAACTTATCAAAGGCATAATGTGCAATTGGAGGATTCAGGTCTTCGGAGAAATCAGAACAAGAGCTCAAAGAAAGAATTTGACAACACATAAAAAATGAAAGGCATAATGTACAATTGGAGGATTCGGGTCTTTGGAGAAATCACAACAAGAGCTCAAAAAAAGAATTTGACAACACATAAAAAAAATTTCTTTCAAAAGAAATATTCGATCATAATCTATCTGCGTTATAGTAGAAATTGCAAGCTATAAATATAAAGAAACCGTAAAGCTTCGTACTTTAAAATCAGGAATGAATGCTCCATTAAAAAATAATTACTGAAACTTATAAGAAGTTATTGACAATCACAAAAGTACATAACATTTATGAAAGATTACAAAGTGTAATGAAGAACGTAAAGAACCCATCAATGGGAACTTTCATCACCATTAGGTGATAATAATTGATTAGCTAATATAATATTCATCACTGTTTGGGAAGCATCGAGGTTTAACCCGCTTAAGCTTTGTTTATGTTTACGCTCATCAACATCCCTTAGACCCCAACAGGCCCGTTGTCCTGGGATTCCCCAGGGGGTTGCTCTCTTAACCCCCTCTATATGGCAACATCCAAGGATTAGACGCGCTAGCTAGTTGATGAGTATTAATTATATTAATAACATATTACAATTTTCTCACTTTCTCTTGCCTTTTACATCCTTGGATAGATGATTTGAGTCTTTTTCACTACTATTTTATATCTTTCTTATTTATGGTACTTGAAAGTGGAAACAATCTAATTTGGTGACTTTTTAGGTTAAAATTCAAGATTTTGGAGAAGAATGTTACTAAGACTGCTACAACAAGGTTTTACAAAGCAAAGTTCTGGACTCCTTGCAATATCTTGGTGGAGTTTTTGTGCCTTTATCCAATTTACTACTAACTATTTCCTATAGATTTATAGATCTTATAGTACTATATATTTTGATCCCAAATCTTTGTACCCTATTTTATGCATCATGAATTGTCCTTTGAACTTTTGTAAAGTTGGATAAATGTATCGTTGTGTCCACTTTCTTAGTATATAAAGAAAAGAGTTTTGGACACTTTAAGCAAGAGTAGTTACAATGCAACTTCAACTTGGGTTCATGTTTTGTTATTCTCGTTAAATTCAAGAAATTATTAAGTATTGAAGTTATTTATTAATTTTTATTTTCATTATAGTATTTTACAACAAATCTATCCGATCACATCTTTCAAGTATATATTGCAAAACAACATCTACGGATGAGTTGATCACTTGTTTAAAAGTGTTAGAGTGTTTTGGACTTAGAGATAAGGCAACAAACACACGTCAACTTGAATGATAATAGAGGTAGACTCTAGAAAGCTACTTGACAACCGTTTTCATTCCATTTAAATTGTATGAGGAAAGGTTTGAGTTGTTGCCCTAACTCTAACTTTTCATAAAGATATGAAGGTTAAGTCTATGGATGTGTCATTTAAATCTCAATAGAGTGTCGTAAAGAAACTATTGGTTGGATAAGAAAAGTTCTTTGTTGGAAATGTAGTTATAAATCACCACATCAAAAGTACTTCTTAGAATTCACCATCTGAAGTAAGTCTTTCATCTTGAGATTTTTCAACTTAAAATACATATCCTTTTGGAATATGCTACTCGATTTTACCATTTTATTACTTGAAAAGGCGATGGTATTGATACATCACACATGTATACTTGCATCATGAGTTACCACTTAGTATTGTAGAGATACAATATCTAGAACTTCACTAGCTTATATAAATGTGCTTTTTGCACCTCATAACCCGTATTCTCTTCTTAATCCAATCACACAAAACAACCTAAAGATTCACTAAAATCTACATGCACGTGAGAGACTTGGACTGAAAAAAACTAAGCATAGTCCACACGTATGTAATAATCTTTGATTTAGTTTATATGGAATGTATATTTTAAACCATTACTTATAAGTTCGAGTGTTTACCTCTGTTGATAACAAAGGTATGAAGATAAAAACAATTAGTTCACTCAAAGAGTTGATTGCTCATACTCCTTAAGGTATTACTAAGAGTTGAATCTTCAATTCATGTTCGTTAAACATGGTTAACGACAAACATACGAATGAAATGGCCATGTTGGTAAAATCATCGTCTATGAACAAATTTTATCTTGTTGTTGTCTTTTGAACAAATTTTACTTTAACCTTTTAAAAGATAAATTCTGGTTTCACGTTTTTGTAACATAAATTAGTAAATTTTCTTTTCATTTGAGATATGTGAGGACCAATTGTTCTCAAACAACTTAACTTTTACTTCTAGAAGAACACTTATAACCAATTATGATTCGACACCTGTTAAACCAAACACCTCCCGGAAACTTGAGTCTGGTTAGATAAAGATTGGTTACCCGATCATATTGGGAATCATTTACATAAGGTTTGGACAGAAGTGTTATTTGTTGTGTCTCTATCGTTTGAATAACTACAAAACCGGCATTCTAGAAGTGCTTGGTCCAAAGAAGTATAAAATTAGTTTCGTAAGGCTATAAATTGAAGACTAATCAATGTATACCCTCTCTTTATTTAATTTAAAGCTTTCTTGCACACTAATACGATTTTTTATTTGTGATGGATGATTAAACTTTATGAACAAGTTCATTAATCGTGATTATCATTCATTAAGTGAATCAATACATCAAGATCACAATGAACCATGTGTGAGGTCCGACATCAGCTAGGTTTAGACAGTTTGTCCTTAATATATGTTGGAACCCAATTCTTTCGTTAAGGACTCATTTGAAGAGTAATCTAATGAGTTTTCTATATTCTCGCATAGCATTAGAGCTACGGTCTACAACTTTGGGAGGTACTAGAGTTCTCTATTAGGTAGAAATATATGTTGGAACGTATCATCCACTTTAGGGTTTTTTTTAGAAAGTAATCTAATGGGGCTTCACATATCATCAGACTATGCACCCTGAGGATTATGTTAACCTTGATTGTTAAGGCACAAGGTAAAAGTATTAATATCCATGTGTGAAATGCCAAATTGCGACTACAGAGAGTCAATAGTTTCAAAATTGTGACTACACGGGGTTAGATTTAATTCAATTTGACCATTTGAGAGACAGGTAGACATACACTCAATAGTTTCGTGGATTGAAGGTGAAGTGAATAACACGATTAGAGGATGGTTTAACCCATTCAACAACCCGAATACAACATACAAACAACTTTACAATCAAAATATAAACAAGCAAACTGTTTTGACATTGAACATTTGAATATAGTACTTGTGTGGACACAAATACCAACACAAGGTAGGGACCGACTATTTAGGGGAAAGGTCGGAAAATGGAAAAGGTTGATCGTAACACATAATATGAGAAATATCGTACACAAAATTGCAAGTAGAGGAGAAATGATTATGATATAAATCTTCTTATTTGTGCATAAACCTTATAATTCAACAAAAGATACATTATAATTAATTGCAAGAAATTTAATGAATGGCACATTATGCATTAATAGTTATAATCAGTTTAACTTTATGGACTAGATCATCCACACCATATTGTTTATTTACAAGAATAATAATAAAAATAGTCATATTTTGGACAAATACAATAACATACAATTAAAAAGGTAAACTTTCGTTATAAAATGAGAGGGATATTTGAATTTCAAATCTAAGCATCACCGACCTATCTTTAGAACACATAGTTTATCTCGTCCAGAATGAATGCATATTTTCTTTCTTTCTCTCCATCTTCTTAACGACATTGACGAGGTGAAGCAATAATCGTAAAAGATACATGTCTTTATCCCCTCGTCAGTTAAGAGACAATATAATACATTTCCCATGGTATCAACCCAATCAACCAACGCAGCAATAGTTAGACACCTTTTACGGTCTTCATTATAAGTAAAATCATATCTAACTTTATGATAACAACGAACCCATTATTGTACACACATGTACATATGAACGCATCAAAAGCGACCCATAAAGAATGCAAGTCATATTGATTCTTTTTTATATGCTAAGAAGGTCAACTAATGAAAATATAATAAGAGCCCTTCTTTTTCAAAATTTCCCTATTTCAGAATAACAAAAAGCATATTATACATAACATTTCATGCATGAAACCACATATTTCAAGCAATATTCTTTCTTTTTTAGTGGATTATGTGAATTCTTGTATTGAACACAATGCTTTGCTGATCAATTAATGGAAATAGCAATCATCACATCTTTTTGTTGGTCCTTTTGTGATTTATATTCAACCAAAAAGAATATATAACATGTGATAAGTATGTATAGCTTTCATTTTTGTGACTTATCAATAAGATAGCAATGTTGAATTATGTGAATTTTGTTAGAAATTTGGTCTCTAATTTACAATTTTAATGCTATTTGATATAATGGTTCCGTGGGCATTCCACGTATTTGCTTAAAGGAGAACCACGCTTCACGAATAATATGGATCGTAATCAAGAGTATTTTTAAATGTTCTTTTTTTACCATTAAGGTCCACTATTGACTTGGACAAATCGTCTCGTTTTCTTGTATGAGATCTTAAGTCATAATGTTAGTTATTAGTTCTTTTGGTTTGGTGTAAGTTGCATATGAAAAGATGCGTTTCAAATCGTTATGATGAACAAGAAGGAAACTATATCCATGTTTACACATTCGAAGGAATGACTTTTTTTTTTAATTTGCTGTTAACGATAACACTATAAAGTAAATAATGAAGTTGGGGTAGAGTATGGGATCAGTGATTGTTAGGGAGCAATTTT
This sequence comes from Centaurea solstitialis, assembly GCA_030169165.1. Classification (NCBI taxonomy): domain Eukaryota; kingdom Viridiplantae; phylum Streptophyta; class Magnoliopsida; order Asterales; family Asteraceae; genus Centaurea; species Centaurea solstitialis. The sequence continues at coordinate 42,882,146 of CM058040.1, forward strand.
TGAGTACAATAGCAAGAGTTGATGAGGTTTCTACTTTCTAGGGTTCAAAATAAAATGCCATTGAATTATGTTGTCGACCATTGTAATGAAACATGTATGTTAGGACATTTACAGTTCTCATAAATACATTATTTAATGTGATTTATATATTTATATGACCAATAGTTTGTCATATACAATGGTTTTATAAAAATTGTTAGGGTAAAGTTAGACGAGTTAACATGCTCCATCCTAATAGAACAATAAGTTATTATGACAAAATTGAACTTAACAAGTTTTCAATAATCTCAATGTTTAAATGAGCTTGGCTTACGATGGACATCAATATTATTAAAGAATCTGTAACAAAGTTGGACAAAACCCCAATGGGGCAGCCTACCGGTTAAGGCTTGGTGTTGGGGAAAAACCCACCCAAGTTCGAATCCAGAGGTAAGCAACCAGGGGTCACTAAGTATTAATCCCAGGGGAGCATGTTTTAGCTCTCGATAAAAATTACCAAGGATGTAGTCTGGACAAACCCAGGTGAACCTTATAAAAAACACAAAGTTGGACAAACCTAATAACCTATACATATAGCATGGTGCACACTATACCAAAAGGACTAAAAAAGTTGTTCACATAAGGTGTTAATTCAATTTAAATATCATGTGAAAATAAGAAGATAATATTTGTTAATATATAATCATTGAAAAATTCAAAAAAAGTTTATTTAAAAGATGCACGTGCATGTGAATCAATGTTAGAGATTATTCATATGAATTTGCATATGCATTTTCAATTTGATTTATTCAATAATTCATACACACACATATATAATAATCAAATAAAAAACCGTGAGAACCACTGAAAATAATTTTACATGATTTTTTCATCAAAAAGACAAAAACTATTATTTTAACTATTATTTCATATATATTTTTCTTCATAAGGTGAGTATCATCCATGTAAAAAATAAGATTTTGATTCATATGGTAAATCGAAAATATACGAAAATTTGATTCATATGCCACTAATTCATGGATGATACTCACCATATGAAGGAAATATATATGAAACAATATATCAAACTCTAACATTTGATGAAATTTTTTTTGTAAAAAAAGAATAATTTAGCCGGTTCTCACGAGTTTGTAAGAAAAATATAATTTTTAGAGTATTTAACCCACATATATATAGAGGGGGGTTCCGTTGTTAACCACAAATAGTGTGTTAACTTTGTTAACTCACCTCCACCAATCAAATTCATTAATTATGCAAGGGAATTTTCGTAATTGGATATTTATTTAATAGTTTTTTTTATTAAATTGAACAAGATAACCCTTCTAATTGGTAACTGGTCTCTTCCAAATCACAACCCTCCCTTCCCCAAATGTAAACCTACCCTCAATCTCTCTCACAACCACCACCACCACCACCATCCACCACCACCACCACACCTAACCCTCGTCTACCTCCCAACCTCCACCCTCCACCACCACCTGAGCCACCGCCTCACCGCCAGATCTACTGCCTTGCACCACCACCCTCCACCACCACCTGAGCCACCGCCTCACCGTCGAATTTGCTGCCTTGCACACGACCGGATTTTTATCCGATCGGGATCGGATTTATACTAAACCGGTTTATTTCGGATTTGTTAGAAACCTGTTCGGATTTCAACTGGTTTTTTTCGAAAAATCGATCTGATGGAACCGGTTTCGGATCGGATTGAAACCGGATATTTTCTATTGGTTCTTTTTTTTGGCTAGAATATTCAAAAAATTCAATTGAAATCTAATCTAAATTGGTGTGGGTCGTGATTTTTTGATGGGCCGTAATTTTTTTTTTAAAATTGGGCTCAACGAATTACATATGGAATGATGGATCATGATGGAAGTGTCTTGAAACATAGACATTACCAGTTTGATTTGAAATCGGTTCGGTTTGAAACCGGTAATCAGGTCAAACCGGATCGAATCCAATCCGGTTAAAATACGGTTTGAAAAAAATCCGATCCGGTTTGAAAAAAAATCGGTTTTTATAAAACCGGATTCAGATAGTTTTTGCGCAAAATCGGATAACCGGATTTTCTGTGCACCTCTATCCTCCACAACCACCACCACGAAGATGTCGCCTTCCGGCCACCACTACTGTCGGATTTGTCGCCTTCCACCACCACCACCGTCGGAGATGTCGCCTTCCACCAGGCCGCCGCAGATGTCGCCTTCCACCAGCGTCGCCGGAGATGTCGCCTTCCACCAACGCCGTCAAATCTGTCGCCTCCACCACCGCCGCCAGATCTGCGGCTTTCCACCACCACCACCGTCTTCGGATCTACAGCCTCCACCACCACCATCGACGAATCTGCCTCTTTCCAAAATCACCAGATCTGTGCACAAGTGTCCACCCGATGGGTGTGGTAGTGATTGGAGATGGTGGCTGTAGTGGTGGTGGGTGTGGTGGTGGTGGTGGCTGTAGTGGTGGTGGGTGTGGTAATGGTGGTGGTGGTAGCTGTGACGGCGATGGCTGTGCACATGTGTTCACCGGGTGGTGGGTGTGGTGATGGTGGTGGTGGTGGGTGTGATGGTGGTGGGTGTGCACATGTGTTCACCAGGTGGTGGGTGTGTTGATGGTGGTGGTTGTAGCTGTGATGGTGGTGAGTGTGCACATGTGTTTATCAGGTAGTGGTAGCTGTGATGGTGGTGGTTGTGCACATGTTTTCACCGGGTGGTGGGTGTGGTGATGGTGGTGGGTGTGCACATGTGTTCACCGAGTGGTGGGGGTGGTAGGTGTGGTGATGGTGGTGGCTGTGCACATGTGTTCACCGGGTGGTGGGTGGGTGATAGTGGTGGTGGTAGTTGTGATGGTGATGGGTGTGCACATGTGTTCACCGGGTGGTGGTAGCCGTGATGGTGGTGGCTGTGCACATGTGTTTACCGAGTGGAGGAGGATGGAGGTGGCTTTCCCAAAGGATTACTTCTTCAAAATGTATCCAACTATCCCCAATATACTATTGTGTGTATCAACCTAAAAAATTTCTTTTGTATATATCAAACTTTATTTTTGAGTTTATTATGTGTATTTTTGATACACACAATAGTATATTGGGGGGTAGTTGGATACACATAATAGACTAAAAAATACACATAATAGACTCAAAAATAAAGTTTGATATATATAAAAGGAATTTTTTTAGGTTGATACACGCAATAGTATATTGGGGATAGTTGGATACATTTTGAAGAAGTAATCCCTTTCCCAAATACCCCTGTACGTGCACGTGTGTTTGTTGTATTTCTTAATTATGAATTATTAAAAATTCCCTAATTATATGGATTTAATCTTGATCCTAGATTTAAATTATTAAGGGTTGTGATGAGTTAACACGGTTAACACACTATTTGTGGTTAACAACGGAATTCAACCCTATAATATATATATATATATATATATATTACATTCTTATATTTTACTCTTTTTATTCGAATCTTATATTAGATAACAATACTTTAATAAACTTTTTTATACCAATATATGAATTAATGAGCTTGTAAAATAAAATGAATATATATATTATATATATATATCAGGAAAATGGTTATAAATCATAAGCAAATAAGAATTTATAAACAACAAAAGACATTTATAAAAAGGTCGAATAACATTGGTTCTTTTTCTAAAGATTATGTAAGCTATACACTTCCTATAGATTATTCTATTGAATGCAATGCTCATTTAATGAATGGAAATAACAATCATCACCAATCTTTTTTCTTGTGGTCAATGATCCATTTTCTTATTCCATCGAATCAAGAATCAATCGTATATATGACAAGTACATAAGATTCATTAAATCTTTCGATGGAGAATGTCTAAGGAAGCTAGAAGTTTCGCAAAAGTTTCACTTACCCCACATAAACTGTAAAAACATTAAAAACAGCGTTACGATAAAAAAATTTTAATCAGTGTCATTTAACCAAATACAATCGATATGATGTTGGAAAATGGTAAAATGACCATCATCGCATTCTCTTCAATTGACTTTTAATAGAGGAATTAAATTACTTTTCTATCCCCATTTGTTGAAATTTTCAATTTTCAATTTTCCTCGTAATTTAAAGTTACGATTTCTTTCTATATTGTATAATTTGTTTTTGTTTGTATCCTTGTGATTTACAATTTATTGATGTCTTCTTTCTTGTGGTTTAAGTATCATCAATTTTTCTATCTGTCATACTTAAAAGTAGGAGTTAGTCTTATAGACATAAATAATATAGTGAATTACACTTTTGGTCCTTGTGGTTGTCACATTTTTTAAATTTTGGTCCTTGATTGAATTATATCACGAATAGTTTCCGAGGCTACCACTTTGTTTCAATTTTGGTCCCTCGAACTAACTTCTGTTAAATAGACCAGTTAACTCCAAAGGTATTTTCGTCATTTTCATATTTATTTGTTTTCAATTAAAAATAAAATAAATGTATTATTATATTATTAATAAATATTAGGTGGGACCCACTATCCTAAATTTATCAACCCACATGCACTTCATCTTCCCCAAATGCCAAACACCACAGGGATCAAAAGAATAAAATACATATTTTGTCTCTGTGGTTTGATGTTTTTAACACTATAGGTCCAAAATGGAAATATCTATAGATTTGGTCTTCATTGTTTACATTTTATAATGTACTGGGTCTATAACTTCTAACTCCGTTAAAATTCTCTGTTAAGCATGTAAGCTAAAAGGGCATTTTCAGCATTGTATCCTTCTTTTATTTTCTATTAAATTTAGGAGAACCAACAATATAAATTACTCTATTATAATATTGATAATAAAACAGTCAGCAGTCGACACCATCTTCTTCATCACTCTTCTACCGCCTCAATCTTCTTCCCTTTAGCCACCATTGTACTTCTTCTTCTCTCCCTCTCCCTCTCCCTCTCCCTCTCCCTCTCCCTCTCCCTCTCCCTCTCCCTCTCCCTCTCCCTCTCCCTCTCCCTTCTCCCTCTCTCTCTCTCTCTCTCTTACCATTGTTGTTTTCGTCCACGATTATTGAAGATGAAACCGAGTTTTTCACCATCATTGTCAGCGCATTGCCTCACCCCACAAGTTCTAATCATCTTCTCCAGTGATACCTCCACGATTATTGATGTCATCTTCATTTGAACCGCCATATATATATATATATATATAGAGAGAGAGAGAGGGAGTTTCAATTGCAAACCATAAAAAACATGCAAACCGTGCAAACTCATGGTTGCACACGTAAAATCGGTGAAATTGATTCATGGAGTTGTTTAATATAATGAAAATGTTTCATAAACATCAAATTTTGATGAAATTGTTTCATATTTTGGTGTTTTTTATTCATATGAAACTTTTTCCTCGTTTTTGTGAAACTTTTTCATTTCTACGTAAATAAACACCTTCATATGAAACAAGTTCATCAAAAATTTTAGTATATGAAACATTTTCATCATATTAAAACAACTCTACAAAAGATTTTTCATTGATTTACATGTGCAACCATGAGTTTGCAGGGTTTGCACGTTTTTTATGGTTTGCAATTGAAAACCTTAAATATCTTGTAAACCGTGTAAATCAATCCATACCATTGATTTTCAAAAATGTTTCCATATTTCACATTCCTATATTTCCATGATCATTGACTTACCATAAATTTCACATTTCCATACTTTCAATGAGTCCATATCTTCCTTTGATTTTTTTAATCAAGGGCCACGATGGGTTCACAAAGTTTACAAGATATTTGAGGTTTACAAATGAACCTCCATCTATATATATATATATATATATATATGAGGGATTATAAAATGCACACCAATTAATTCATACACACTTACACACCAATCATAGCCCTTGAAAATCAATAGAAATTTTGTATTTTCAAATTCCTTCCAAATTATGCAACTAATTAGAAGCTAATTTCTAAACTTAACATTTTAGACTCTAATATTATGCACCATTAGATTTGATTTTCAAGGGCTATGATTGGTGTGTAAGTGTGTATGAATTAATTGGTGTGTATTTGATTTTTTCCTCATTATATATATATATTATTAGGTTCAAATGAGTAGTGCTAAACAAAATGAGAAGTAGAGAAATGATCTCCACCACTTATCCGGTCAATAAAGGAGACTTTGACCGGGTCACCCTCCTTTAATCGTCCCACACCTCCATGAATGGCGTCAAGCCTCCGTGATCGCGTCCACCGTAACCGGTCAAAACCACCTTTATTGACCGGATGAGTCATGGAGATCACTACTTATTTTTTTAGCACTTCTCATTTGAACCTTTCTATATATATATATATATATATATAATATATATGTTGGAAAAGGGAAGGTGAGGCTAACATGTACCTAACCTTAGGTACAATCCTTATCAAAACTGCATAGTTTTGTTTAGTTTGGTTTAAAAAAAATCTCCATTTCCATCCAGCAAGAGCGACAGTAGCCAACAATGCCCTAAATCGATTTCAATGTTCCAATCATTATCGATTTCAACAGGGTTTAGGGTTGATCGAATCCAATTTTGAATTCAACATCAATAGATTTTATCCCGTTTGAATTCAGCAACAATTTATTCCATCTAGTTCGAATTCAGCAACAATCGGTTTCAAAATCGATTCCATTCAATGTTCCAACAATCCAAAATCCATTCCAACAATCCGAAATCCAAAATTGATTTCAGCAATCCGAAATCCAAAATTGATTTCAGTAACAATCCAACAATCCAAAATCGATTTCAATTCGTGACACACAGATTTCAAAGATTTCAATCAAATCCACAGATTTCAAAATCCAACAATCCAAAATCGATTTCAAAGATTTCAATCTAAACGTTTTGGCTGACTATAAATGCTTTGGTTAAATTGGTTGTTGAGGCCTCGTATTGTAACCTGTTACAAGTCAACTCACACAAATGAAAATTAAAAATCTAGAGTGGTGGCACTGTTGTTTTGCTCTTGAAAATCCATAATGGTCCAGCTTCTTTGGGAGCATGGCAAAGACAAAATTTTGATTGCACATCCTCTTTCAATCAACAAATAGAAAGTCTTCACTTTCAGGCTCTATGTGATTATCTTCACTGCTCGTGGGTTTATATCAACAAGAATAGTCGATTTGGTTGTGTCCATTGAATAACGGAATTTGATTTGGTTTCTATCGATTGGAGTCTGTCGCTTGGGAATGTTTGTTTGTTTTTTTTTTTAATTTCTTAATTAGGTTTTAATCAAAACTAATCAAAACTACATAGTTATAGTTTTGATAAGGAAGGTGTGGCATATTCAATTTAAATATTATGTGTTATTCAAACTGAATAACTGTTTGGGTGAAAAATCGCACGACGCACGACGACCGACTTAAAATCTTAAGATATCTTTCAGGATGATAATCCTGTATTAAGATAAGGTCCTGAGATAAGACAAATATACCCTCGAACGATAACAATCAATTATCGAACGATCTTCATACTATATCATACGACAAAACGTACGATATCGCATGATATGATACTAACAGCTAAGTATATCTTGAGATTGATCATTTGTAACAGGTAAACAAACAAACATTGAAGAACAAATGACCGTTAAAGACCAAGATACGCTCCTCATAAAGCTCCAACCGTTACGTGCGAGAATTAAGCTTCGGTTATGACCGTTGCATTTAACACAATTATGGACGACAGTTACACTATGGTCAGCTATAAAAGGAGTCCGAAGACCTCATTTGAAGACATCTGATTACATTGAAGCTAAAAAACTCTCTCTACAATCTTGACATTACTCTTTGTAATTTATATTCTCTTTTATTGTAATCGCACGATCTACGCTGTAACTCTCGAGGACATCACCCCTTATTGGTGATACTTAGTGCAACGTCGACTATACCCTTTTAGTCGGCCGCAGGTTTTTTCCTCGACCTCGAGGTTTTTCCTGCGTCATCAAATTGTCTTGTCATTTATTTCATCGCACGTTTTATCGAACTAAATTTCTTTCTCTCGACGGATTCGCCTCACAACATTTTACGATATTAAATTGTGTAATTTTTTACCAAAACAATAACACTGCATTAAAACTGAATATTATGTGGTATAGTCTAATATATATATATATATATATATCATGTTAATCCTACTTTATTTAATTTATTTACAAATTTCAATGTCCCAACCAAAGTTGAGAATTTCTCTTGATTTGTTTTAATTTGAAATTTTATAACGTAAAAGCCATTCTAATCGTTCTGACAATTTTAAGTTTTTTTTATTTAATATGTACTGGTTAATAACCCGTATAATATACAAGCATTTTAAACATGTTATTTTAAATTTTAATAAGAATAGACTTTTGTATGACAATTGCCATTACCAATTAATTAGTTATGTAAGTTATATGTTCCACGACAATTGCCATTACAATTGCTTATTACAATAGATATTTTAGTTATCTAATTTTAATAATGTAGTTAAATTAAAAAATATTCAATATTAAACTCATTTTGAAGGTATTGTCGAGACGATTATAATGGTATAATTTATTAAAAACAAAAACAAAAATTTTAATACATTTTAATTAATATATATTATTATCATAATATGATAATGATGTAAAGTGAAAAATGAGAAACTAAGGGATAAAAAGTAATTTATTCAAATAATTCTAAGGATACAAAATGTAAATTATAAAGATAATTATGGTATTAAAAAGATAAGAATAATTGATAACATCATCATTTAATGTTTCTTCTTTAATTGGCCAATGAAATGACTCAATTTCATAACATCAGCAAAAACCATCTTTTAATATATATATATAGATTTTAGTTTAAGAAATTTGATTCATTATTGAATATATAAAATATGTGTTGTTATATTTTTTTCGGGAATTCTTCTTAAGTCTTTATTTTAAGCAAATAAAAATGGTTTGCTGATACAAAAGGGGGTTCTGTAAAAGTAACAGAAAGAATTGCTCAGATTTCTTAATTTATCGGAATTACTATAAGGAGTTTTGGCATATCATCAGAAAAGCATCCTTGACCAATATCCTTTCTTTTCCACATATTTTTATGAACCACAGAGTCAACTTGAACAATTAAAACTTGACCGGATTTTATATGTGGTCCTTTTTTTATTTTCCCAATCTAAATCAAGCAGATTTTACATGAAGAAGATTTGACTCAGCGTGTTCTATTCGATGCGGGTAGGAGAAGAAGCCGACCCGGTATTATTAAAAAAATAGAGGAAGTAGAATAGGCGAATCACATCAAATATTAGAGTAAACTATATTTTGGTCCTATAGTTTGTTGAAAGATAAATCACATATTAGTTCTTTATAACCACTACTAAAAAATTCGGTATTATCGACGACTATTACCGACTGCTAAAAGAAGTCAAAAATTTCCGACTTTTTTCGATGGTTTACCGACTGTTCTTTATTATTTATTTTTTTTTTATTTTATAATAAGTCGTCGGAAAACCGTCGAATAAACTGTCGGAAAATCGTCGGTAACCCATCGGAAAGAAGTTGGTAAATAAAACAGTCGGAAAGCAATCGGTAAAAGTCGTTGAAAAAACCGTCGGTAATTTTACCGACCAGGTTTTTTGCGACGATCGTTTCGTCGGAAAACAGTCGGCAAAGCCGATTTCCGACTGTTTTGTCCGTCAGTAATATCCTTCTTTTTAGTAGTGAACGGTTGCTAACTATCGTTGTTAACTCCAAAATTATGAATGTTATGAAATTGAAAAGTTAGGAATTATGGTGTAGATAATTTGTTTTGAAAACAACTTCCAAAATTTTAGCGAACCATAAGATGATAGACCATCAATGTATCAGTCAAAAAATAATGACTGAATTACATATTCGGTCCTTGCGGGTTGGTGATTTTAACACTCTGAGTCGCTAAAATGAAATGTCTATTTTTAATGAAATTTGAATCACATTTTTGAATAAAAAGTGAATCACAATTTCATCAAATTAAACAACTTCATAAAGATTTTTCGTTGATTTAAGCTATGAAACCATTAGTTTGTACTCTCATCGTGGTATATATAATATATATATATATAGAGAGAGAGAGAGACAGAGAGAGAGAGAGCATTAATCAAAAGAAAATGTAAAAATTACAAGGTTTCATAGGAATAAAAAAACATATGAAACAGTTTCATAAAAATGAAAAAAGTTTATGAAACCTTCTCATTTTTACATGAAAAAACACCGAAATATGACACAATTTCATCAAAAATTGAATTATATGAAACATTTTCATCATATTAAACAATTTTATGAACCAATTTCGTTGATTTAAGCTATGAAACCATTGGTTTGTACGGTTTTTTACCTTTATTGCGGTTTCTAAATGAACCCCCCCCTCTCTCTCTCTTTCTATATATATATATATATATAGAAAGAGAGAGGAAGGGAGAGAGAGAGAGAGAGAGAGAGAGAGAAGTTCAAATGTGAACTCAATTTTGGTTGTGAACATGAGCACGAATCTCAGTCATTCATTCGAATAAAGACGGCTTTGACCGGGTCCCTTCTTTAATAATTTTCACCCTCCCGTGAATTGCGTCAATCCTCCGTGATCGTGTCCACTGTAACCGAAAATGTATGGCTGTGATTCGTCCTCACGTTCACAACCAAAATTGAGTTCACATTTGAACCTGACCCTCATTTGAGTTCACAACCAAAATTTATATATGTAATATTATATATATATATATATATAGGTGAAAGTTCAATTGCAAACCACCTTTTCATTGTGAACGTGAGGACAAACGAGAGCGCGACACGTGGCAATTTGAAAAAATTTCGACTTAGTTATTCAGACTGAATAAAGCGTTATTCAGACTGAATAACACTAACATGCACTCTGATGCAATTGGACGCGGGCGGGTCAGCCGCGGGTCATCCGCGGGTCAAGCGTTATTCAGTATGAATAACACTAACATGCAGTTTTATTCAGACTGAATATGACTTGACCCGCCGTTTCAGATTGCCACGTGTCGCGCTCTGGGCTGTCCTCACGTTCACAACGAAAGGGTGGTTTGTATTTGAACCCACCCCTATATATATATAAAATTGTCTCTACCGAACACAAAATCATAAAGTCTTTGAAGATAACAAGATGTGTGTACGTAAAAAAGAGTGGAAAATATGTATTTTCAAAGGAAAGGTCCATGAAGAATAGGACCACGTACATGCAACATTTCTCCCGTGGCCATACTTTCTCCTTTTTTTTCACGGGAATATTTATGGTTTTTCCCTTTCCGTTTTCAAGGGTCAGGTTCAAAATAAGAAAGGTCGAAAACGGTCAAAGCACACATGATTTATACCGAAAACTGTAAACACAAGGATGAGTAGACGACATGAAACGACATGTGATTTTACGTACGAAGTTATTATAAAGTCACTATGATATGACTTAATTGTTTTTTTTATTTAGTCATTGTTCTTCTTTGAACCTGATTATATGTATATATATATATATATTATTAATATTATATTATATGAGGTGTGGGGGAATGAGCACATGATCCCCAAAGTGTTGTACTTTTCAAACATGTAACATGGTTATCACACGAATAATGGGATTCATCTTTTAAAGCTATTTAGGTTCCTACAGATCGAAAGAACCGTACCGATTATAATGCTCACGGACGTCAATGGTAAGCTAATTAGGTTCCATACTTTGAATGTAGAAAGAAACGTATTATGAATGATGTTCACAAACGTCAGTCATAAGGTAATTAGGTCATGATCTTTCATGGAAACAATCACTGTATTTCTTTGTAGTAGAGGTTAGATTTATGTGAACAACGACCTAAGTTTTTAGACTACGTGTTTAAGAAATGAATATTGATGAGAAGCCTCGGATCTGAAGTTTGAATAGTGAGAGTTATCAATGTCCAAAAGTAATATTTTGTGTCTTTCCAGCTTTGACTACACAAAATTTACATAACATGATAATCTAAGTTCATACTCAAGATTTTAGGCAAAATCTAGAGCAAAAACACACTGACCCTATTGTATTTTTCATATGCTATAACGATATCAAAAACTACTTATATAGCTAAGTATTCATCCGTTAATTTAGGCGGCTAGATATTTAATTAAAGCTAAGATTAGTTACCAAAATACATAACTATCGAGATATAATATTGAAAAAAATGGTTATTAAACTAAAGTCTAGAAAACGACTAGTCGTTTAAGGTTAAGTCATGGCATTTGAAGATGGCGTTCTGTTATTCCTCTGGAATTCTTATTTTCTTTTGAGTTTAATTTATGAAATCATACTTAATCTTTAAAAGTTTAGCAAGCCTTCTAGATTTGGCCTTATGATTGAAGACTTAGCATTTTGAACCATGGATGAACGACACCAACGCAAAGGGTTTTGCCCCTTTGATGTTGCTCTAGGACGCTGTAAAGGCTACAACTCCATTGACTGTTTCTCTAAAATCACCAACATTCCTAATTCTAGTTATATACTTTAATCATACGCTTAACCATGACATGAAACCCTCGACATTAAACACTAACATGATGCATTTTAAATAACTATAATTAACTTCAAATGTTCATTTACACCAATTTAAACGAAAACCTAAATAAAGGACCTAAGTAAAACTCTAATACCATTTCTAATCAATTGTGATTCACATCAACTCTCTAACCTTAAACATAGCACAAAAAGACAACAAAAAATAACTCAAATCCATAATTGGGTGGTATCTTATTTTAAACTACCACAATTTATGTCAATTTTCTTTACTGATTGATTCTAAACCAATACATCAATAAACCATAACCCTAATCAAACAAAATGCATTCCAATCAACCATGCAGGTAACTTTAGAAACTTTTTTAGTTTGGAAATTTATAATTTCTATATTATTATAATATTCATTGTATATTACCGAGTTTTTCACCATTATTGTTAACGTATTGCCTCACCCCACAAGTTCTGATCATCTTCTCCAATGATACCTCCACGATTATTGATGTCGTCCTCATTTGAACCTTCCTATATATATAGGGAGGTTCAAATGAGAAACATAACTTTTTAAAAAAAACGTGAGAAGCAATCTTAGCTACTCAACAAATGTGGCTTTGACCGCCCCCTTTAATAATTATGTAAAAGATTCCCGTGGTTTACATTATATTGCATTGTTGGTCCCTGACTCTATGTAAAATCAGTCTATTAAGCATAGTGACCAAGTCCAACAATGCAATATAGTGTAAATCACAAGGACTTTTTCTATAAGTATTTCAAAATAAGGACCAATAGTGCAATATAATGTAAACCATAGACACCAAACATGTTATTTACTCAACTATTTATATGGTAATTTTAATTTACAACATACTTTATATAAAATGAAAATGTCCAACATCTTATAAAATGGTAATTTTAATTTCGTTGACTAGCAAATAAATGGAGAAAGATTAAAGTCTATCAATACTTGGCTTGATTCTAATGCATGGATATGCTTTGAGTGATAAATTAAGTAATGAGAAAAATACTCAACTTTTCTTCTCCATAACAACCAACCCTGAAAAGGGGAAAGGAAATTTTCCATGGTTTGAACGCTTTTTTTTATAAATACGAGTTTATTTATTGTATTTACAGTATATAAATGTTATATATTTTAAAAAACTACAAAAATAAATAGATAATGTGCTTTATCTTTCCAGCAAATATGAAAAAGAAAATTCTTTTATCATATTTTGCCTTTGTTTTTGTAAACGTTTTGAAGAATTCAAACAAAAATATAAAAGAAAATCTCTATTTTTTTATTTGAATATTTTATTGAAGATGCTCGCTTTCTAGCTTTGTCTTAGGTGGTGTTTGTTTACCTTTTAACTGTTCCATTAAAAGGTAACATCTGAATTGTTAAGAGGTGAATTCTGTTTGGTAAAAAAATGGACTGCCTCTTAATGGTTTCAAAACCCTCGGAATGATTAAGTATCATGAATGTCTCTTAGCTATTCAAAGTCCTGAGTTCATACTCAACAATTATCAAACCAACATATTTCATTTTGCATCATATCATAAGAGCCTCTTAATCATTCTGACAACTTAATCATCCAGCACCAAACCATTCAGCAACTGCCAAACAACCCCTTAAAACTTGTTGATACGAACAGTGGATATGAAAACTTTAGTTCTTGATAGTTAATAATGTTCGATTATAGAATTGAACAATTCAGTTAACGTTAAAGACCTCAACATGCTAAATAGGTGCGTAGAAGTAAAATTGACCCACAACCAACTTCGTACCAGGTTGAATTATTATTGCGATATTATTGTTATGAAAATCTATTTTATTCACTCTCTCCTAGATTATTCAATATGTGTCCGACCTTTACAATGAAGCTTTTGGTCCATTACAACAAAATTAGGTTTATAGGACGCCAAAATTTTCTAAACGTTTTAATAGAATTCAGTATAAGACCAAAAAATAAAACGTCCTATCTAAAGGCATTATAATAAGATTATAGGATATTTTTAGGTGTTTTAACAAGGCTTTTAGATACTTTTAAGGCAAATTTCTGTATTAGCTATTTTATATGACACTTTTGAGAAATTTTGTTATAAACATCCTATCTTTTCTAGGACACTTGTTTTTATATGAACCTTTTTTCAAATAATGTCCTATAAAATAGCTAATACGATATTTTTTTAAATAGAAATGTTCTTAAAACTTGAAACAAGGCCCAAAAACATTTATAAACTTATTACAATGCATTTATTAACTAAGTCTCTCTCTCTCTCTCTCTCTCTCTCTCTCTCTCTCTATATATATATATATATATATATATATATATATAATAGATACATACTCGCGTGCGTTGCAACGCGAAATACGGATCAATTAGCTGACTATAATAGATTGCACATAAACCATTTAATTTTATGTAAAAGTCAAGATCAATTGCTCAACAAAATTGGAAGAAAAAATACCTCAATAGTGGGTCTTCAACCTCATAACATTTGAACTCATTTCAAAAGTTTTGATTTGACGGTTATAATGGTATAATTTGTTAAAAAAATATTTCAAGAATTCTTAAAATATTTATTAAAAATATTTGACGATTGAAAGTAGGACTCTTGAAATTTCAAGAACTTTTGAAATTAACTACAATAGTCTCTTTATATAATAATATAGATAGTATATATCAAGAATAATCGAATAAGTTTTTTATAAGATATTATAGTTATAGATATAGATATAAATTATAGACAAGACCAAAAATATAAAATAAATTAATTTTGTATGTTTTCTTGATATTTAATAATACCATTTAATTCAAAAATATTATATATTAGACCCATTTTAAAGGTATTATCGAAACGATTATAATAATATAATTGTTGAAAAAATTATAAGAAGTGTATAAGCGTATAAAATGTAAGTTATAAATTGAAAATGATGACTGAAGAAAAGGAATTTAATAAGGAGGTATTTTGAAAAATTGAATATTAAATCTTGAAATGTTCAAAAAAAATGAAATATTGTCAACAGTATATATATATATAAAAGAATCTTTGTAAACCAAAAAAAGGGGGTGAATATGAAATATCGTCTTTATATAATCTATATATAATAAAAGAGTAACTGGGCTGCCACATGTCGCGCTCTCGTGAGCCGAAAATTGTTTTTTCCCGCCTAAACTTGGACCTGTACGCATTTTTCACTTTCGATTCATTTAAGCATATCTGATTAATCCCCTAATTTTTAGTTATTTATTTTTCTTTTAATCTCCTACTTTTTAGTTACCACTCATATAATTAGTTATTTATTTTAACCCTAACTTTTTCATTTTTTTTCATTTTTTTCATTTTAAAATGTTATCATATAACATAAATAATTGTATATTATAAATCAAAATGCATTAAACGATACGTTTCTTTTTTTACAATTTATACCATTATAATCGTTTTGTCAGTACATTCGAAATGAGCCAAATATTGAATGTTTTTATTTAATTTTATTATTAAATATTAAGAATATATAAGAAGCAATACGTTTTATATTTTCTTACGGTTTCATTTTTCATTTTATACCTTTATTATATTAAAAATAAAGATTCATAGATTAATTAAAAGACGTTTATTATTTTTTTGATCTTTTTCCAATTTTAGATTACCATGATTTTTTATAAATTACCCCGTGTTTTATACGGGATCAAAGCTAGTAATATATATATATAGGGTCAGGTTAAAATGTGAACTCAATTTTGGTTTTGAACGTGACGACGAATTCCAGCCATACATCTTCGGTTACGTTGTGGACGCGATCACGGAGGATTGACGCGATTCATGGGAGGGTACAGATTATTAATGGGGGGGCTGGTCAAAGCCGCTTTTTATGGCTGAGATTCGTCATCATGTTCACAATAAAAAATGGTTCAAATTTGAACTTTCTTCTATATATATATATATACGGGCTTAATTGAATGAAAACTCAGTAGTTTGTGATAACTGTGAGATCTAATTACAACCAATCATTTGTTATATATATTGTTTTTTACGAAGGTTTTTTTTTTTTTTTTTTTTGGGGGGGGGGGGTATCAATTTTTGTTCTCTTAATCCGTTGATTAGTGAAATGCATAGATGAAATATGATTTCATGGTTACCACAATCAAAATTGAGTTCACATTGAACCCAACCATATATATATATATATATATATGTATAGAGAGAGAGAGAGAGAGAGACCTTCATTTACAATCTTTCGAAAGGTTGAAACTTGAAACCGTGCAACCTCATCTAAAACCATTCATTATCTCATTCATTATATATGATTGATTACTCGATTCATTAATGATTATCTCAATTTCATGCAATAATCTTACATTAATGTATAATATTTTCATTAAATGCATATAGATGTTATTAGAATTCGCTCTCAATGCATATAAATGTGTATAGTATTTTCATTAAATGGATACACTAATGGAATTCATGTGCATGCAATTCCATTTACATCTATATGTGTTCCATTAGTGTATGCATTTAATAGAATACTATGCATTACATGTATAAATATTGCATGAAATCGATGACCATTGTTGAATCGAGTAATCAATCATAATGAATGGGCTAAAAATGAATGGCTTTGAACGGGGTTGCACGATTTCAGCCTTTCAGAAGGTTGTAAATGAAGGGGCACATAAATGATGTTTCACGATGAATAAGACGTTTATATTCATCGTTAATGTTTGATTTATGATAAATAATACTTTCACGTTCATCATATTTATCCTGAAGAGGGGCACATTGTTGTGACAGTTTCACTAGAGAGGGGGGGGGGGAGAGATTCAAATGAGAACATGGTCAAAATAGAAGAAATAAAAAACATATGACATGTGATTTTATACTTTAAAGTCATACCTTCGAGGTTCTCAAGCCAAGTTCATCTGTCGCCCGTAGACTTATCGTTCCTTAAGGACATGTGATTTTTTTGTGATATAGACATTCACGTGTTTTTCTTTTACAGAGAGAGAGCGAGAGGATCATATAGAAAATTAAACATTTTGAAAGGAGACGAAAAGTTGCAGTATCATATATAATTACACTCCTTCAAGTGTGTTTAATCATATATGTAGTTTGTCTACATGTGTGTAATCAAAAATGATAATGATACTTGTTGGTCCCCTATACAGTAGAAACTCGATAAATTAATACTCGATTATTTAATAAACTCTCTAAGATAATATTTTTTGCCGGTCCCGACTCGGGGATAGGGTGCTAAATTAATAATTCGCTAAAATTATAAGATAATACATTTTTGATAATTTCTTTAGACCCCATATATAAAATATAAATTAATAATTCCTTATATATAGCATATTACATGAATGATTTATGAAGGTTTCTTGAAAAATGACTCAATTGTCTTTTGTTTTTTGTTGAAATCAATTTCCCCTTGAATCTCCCTTGAATTTCCCCTTGTATACAATAATTAAGTAGAAGCTTGAAAGGTGTTTGTAAACTACGTATTCTACTATAAATTAATAAAATATTAATTAATATATAAATTAATAATTATTAATTTATCGATTAATTAATAACTCTTTTAATTAATAAATTTTGGTGGTCCCAAGTATATTATTTTATAGAGTTTCTACTGTAGTTACCTTCAAGATTACAAAGTATAGTAGAATAGGGGGTTGAATACAATTACGAAATTTTTAGATACTTTTAAATTCTATATGTTTATTGCATAAACCGAATTAACAATTCTTTATAGAGGAAGAATAAGTGGTAAGCATATTCTAAAGAATCTAAGAATCACAAAGCATTCACTTTTGCACTAGTGAGAATAGAAAGAAAGAAAGAAGTGAAGAAGGGGACTTGACTAGTAAACGCGGAGCTCTTATCGGCTATTTATGCTCACCGCATTAAATGGATGTTACTTCACAGTCGTGTAAGGACATGCACACATAGCCCATACGTTTGTTAGAGTAAACAGATGCTTTGAGACTTAACGGGTAAGTATGCACAAAGAGATTAGTAAAGAGGCTTTCCTTTTTTTCTTCTATCAGTAAAGGATGATTATCCTTTTGTACAAGTAGATGATAAGACAAATCTAGAAATCTTCAACTTCAGGTAGGGATGGGAACGGGGCGGGTACGGGGATTGACCACCCGACCCCGGTCAAATTTTGGCCAAACCCCGGTTACCCGACCCGGTTTGATATATATTTACTCAAAAAAAACCTAAACAACACAAAAAAATAATTCTCAACTATGTAGGCATGTTTGTCTGCGTGAGGGATTTGTAAGTGAAGATGGATGCAAAAGTTAAACCCTAGTAAAAAGTAAATAATACCTTATATATTTATATTTTTTATTATATTATTACCAGGTACCGGGTACCGCAAAACCGGGGACCATGCCTCCCAGTCACGGCCCTGCCCCCGCAATTCTTAAACCGGGTATCCCCGGACCCGGTCCCCGGCCCCGCTTTTGCGGGTTTTCCCCCCGGCCCCGTCCGGGTCGGGGAAGCCGGGTTCCCCGTCGGGTCGGGTGAAATTACCATCCCTAACTTTAGGTCATTGATTAGCTATGGAGGTCACTGAGTAATGTATTAAAATAGATGAGTCCTGAACTTTAGATCATCACGTGTTGTAGTTAGGTTGATATCACTGAATCCTTCTTCAGATCACGATCATCCTTGACTCTTTCATGACTTGTTGTCTTGAGGTAATACTTAATTGTTATAATATAAACAATTATCTATCACTTATCAGACTCAATGAGGATTGTTGCCTCGTTGGTGTTGAACATAAGTATGAAATACAAGAGCTTATAGATAGAAGGATCACTCAAAAGACTCGGTGATTATTTCTCAAGTTAAAAGTAACTAAGTATTTTACACTAAGTAGAATATAATCATCATCAATTTATCAAATCTTAGGAGCGTTTGATCAATAATACTTGTGATCTTCTCACAAATGTTTAACTAGTCTGCCCGTATATATAAAGGATTAAGTTCATGTAAGACCTATGAGACCATATTTTTACACTTGAAACTTCACAGCAAAACATTATGAAGGTAAAAAAAATGAACATTCATAATGTTTTGTTATGAAGGCTGTAATAATGTGGTCTCATAGGTCTTACGAAAACGGTTTGGTCTAACATGATGTGAATTATATATATATATATATATATATATGTGTGTGTGTGTGTGTGTGTGTGTTGTGTGTGTGTGTGTGTCTCTGTGTGTGTATGTATATATAATTATATATAGGCACATTCGAATGCGAACCTTGCAATAGTTGCACACCTTACAAACCAATCAATTGGTATATTTTATGAAAATGATTAAGGTTAATTTATTATGATTTAATTTTTTATGGAAAATGACTACAATTTATTAATTATGAGTAACACCTTATAATAGGAAACAATTAATATATTTGTGAAACCAGATATATATTAGACTAGATGGATGGTTAAAAATAGTTTGTAAGGTATAGTGAAGGGTTCAAACGAGAACCCCTCCTATTTGCGAGAATGCGAGAACACTTCTCAACCTCTATATAACATCTTCTATAATATGAAAAATGTCAACAACCCACAAATTGAGAAGGCGGCTGCTACAAGTCATGTGAATACATTACGGCTTGGTACAGTAAAAGTGAGGAAGGATATAAATAGCAAAATCTTTGTGTTGGTTTTCGTCCCAATTTCCTATATACATTACGTTTTCATCCCAATTTCATATAAGAACTTCATCCATGGAAGAATGGTTGGGATTTTGTAAGGTTATCTGATATCACAGCGATATCACATGTTATCACGTGTGATGTCACGGTGATATCACCGCGTTATCACGTGTGATATCGCAACGTTAGCATGACGTTATCACGTGTGATATCGAGGCGTTATCACGGCGATATCAAGTGTGATATCGTGGCGTTAACACGACGTTATCACGTGTGATATCGCGGGGTTAGCACGGCGTTATCATGTGTGATATCGCGGCGTAACCATGGCGTTATCACGTGTGATATCGCGGCGTAACCATGGCGTTATCACGTGTGATATCGCGGCGTAACCATGACGTTATCACGTGTGATATCGTGGCGTTATGACGGCGGTGGTCGCCAGCGGTTGGCGGTGTTCGGCGGTGGTCGGCAATTGCTGGAGGTGGTCGACGGTGGTTGGCGGTTGAGAAAGGCCAAGATGAATAGTGGGTATTAGATTATATAGGTTAATTAAATTGGAGGTTCACAAGTGTTCTCGCGTTTTCGCAAATAGGAAGGGTTCTCGTTTGAACCTCCACCGTAAGGTAGGTATATATATATATATATATATATATATATATATCAAGGTTCTAAATGACGTGAGGCGTGGCGTAACGGCGAGGTCAAGCCTCAAGCCTTATGAGTTATGGCGAGGCCATGGCGTTTTTTACGGCGTGCCCTAAGGAGGCATACACATACACTTGTACTTGTATATGTCAGTGTTTTGAATAATATCATAGAACAAATTAAATTCATAGCAAGTAATACAATTAAAAACATAAAGAATAACCATTGATACAAAGTATATTAAGCTTATAAAAATGATATCATGGGTGCAAAATCGGGATTAAATCTCTTGAATCCCTACTCATTACTTTCTTTAATTTTCAAAGAATTCATGTTCAACTCTCCATGTACGGGAATGATATTAAGTATTTACGTATTTAAGGTTTTAGTTTTAATGTTTATTTAAGTTTTAAGTCTTATACATAGTTACCATTTATCCTATAAGTTATATATATAAAAGTAACTATAAGACTTACAAAATAACGTGTCGTAACGTGCTATAACGTGTTACAAGCAAGCCAAGCCTTAGAATGGAGCCGTAGGGGTTAACGTGGCGGCAACCCCAAGCCTTGATGTCATAACGAGCCATAACGAGTTATTTAGAACCATGATATATATATATATATATATAGAGTCACCTTCTTTTGTGAACCACATATTATGTGTTAACTGTATTAACTAATCATAACCCTTGATTTAATGTAATCAATGGTGCAAATAAAAAGATTAATTTAATTAATATTAAACCTACCGAAATTAGTGGGCGCCTAAAAAACATATGTGCATAGGGGCAAAAATGGAAAACCCCTACAATTTATACACCTTCTATACACTTGTGCATAAGGATACTCAAGGACTTTGAATTTCAAATTAGAATCGTCTACCGCATTCCACGGGATTTCTCCTAAAATTTCGATCAACAACATCAGGAAACCGTATTCAATCAAAAAAAGAACTGCAGATCATAGAAGACAATCACCATCGTCAAGAACGTTTTGAAACCTGGTTGCTTATTCTAAAATTAGGGTTTTATAGCACTTATGCACAATCAATACACCCATGTGCACATGTGTCATCAACCATGTGCACATGTGTTATCTCAACTAGGAGCATACGTGTTATGTGTGTATTTGCTAATTTTTTCCTCTTGCATATGTGTTATATGGCGTCATATATTCACTAACGAAATCGATTCCTTGAATCTCCATTGCTTAAATAATGAAACTGTAACACAAAATTAATGGACACACAAAATATTGAATACAGTGAATAAAAAGAAAATATAGTTACCGATATTGTTAATTCCAAAATTATAGGAATTTCCTTCTAAACTGCCTACAATGCATAATTCCCATCTTACCCTTCTATCATGCCATAAAACAAATTAAAACAAACGAATGTGATTGGTTGGAATTCGGTTCACACGGTTAACACAGAATATGTGGTTCACAAAAGAAGGAATCTCTATATATATATATAAGAGAGAGAGAGAGAGAGAGATAGGTTAGGTATCGGTGACAAATACATACCCTCCAAAAAAAGGCTACGAAAGTGTTTCTCAATAACATTTACGCAAATCGTTGCAACCAAATTAAAAGTAAAATAAGCATAAAAAACGATATTTTCACAAAATGGATTCATTTGTACGACATTATTCCATAATTTTTACACACCCTTCATTATATAATTATTTTTTAAATTAAACGACATAATTGAAATTCAAAATCAAATTGAAGACCAGTTCACATGTTCTCCTTTTTCTCCTTCCTTATGTGATTCCAAACAACATGTTCTCATCTAATTAAATCACTTAAGAACGGTACTTTATTACTAGTTGTGGACCAACTTAGAAAGGGATGTGCAAAAATCAACATTTGTGTGTGAAATAGTTATTAGACTAAGAAAGTAAGAATTGAATTTATGATGCTATTAATAATAAAGAAATAAATATACGACATGATAATTTATAAGGGTCCGGAATCTTTTGTCATAAGTCCATTTTCCAAAGACTCTTGAGGTTTTTAAACATGCCAGATGTTAAGTATAGAGCAATTACAATTGAGTGTAACCACTCGAAAGAAATTATTTAGACCAGTAGAGTGGATTAGATGTCAATTGCAGGATCACACAATAAAATATGATTAATCATTGAATTCTCGAACGCTTACTAATGTTTACAAATATCTTTTACTTTAGTGCATTTTAGCATACATCTCAATCCTTATTGGTGGAATGAATAAAAAACTCATTTCTCTCTCATATTTTAGAGTTTTAGAGAATTCTTATTGGGAGTTTTCTCTATGATTCTCTATTTTAAAAAACAAGATAGAGAAGTTGTTGGAACATTGTAAAGGACAAAAAGTTGATTTTCTCTATTTTAGAAAGTTGTTGGAGATGCTCTCATAATAAAGGGTTGCTTATGTCAAAATTTTCATTTGCGTAAACCTGATTGGACTAGGACAATTACATTTTGACCTAGTGCATGCGAAAGCTTGAAAACCAGTTAAGGTCCCTATCCGAACAAGCATTACTTACATTGTGACCTGGAAAAGTGGTATGCGTTAAGGACCATTATAACATGTCCATCCTTAACAAAATTTGAACTTTTTAAAAAATCAGTTATCGAAGGACTAGTCAACATTGATTAGTTATGAGCAAATTTCTATTAAAAAAAGTACCTTGTGGCATTCAACTAATGGTCAAAGGATAGGTTAAGGTAAAGGCATCTCGAGCCGACTATACCTACCTATAGAAACCACTTAGATTACATATTATGTGCATTGACACTACTTAGGTTACCTGTTGTATTCACATGAACCATTTAAGAGATTTGAATCAGTTATGTTCAAGGTTCTAAATGGCGTAAGGCGTGGCTTGGCGGCAAGGCCATACCTCAAGCCTTACGAGTAAAGCGAGGCCATGGCATTTTTTAAGGCATGGCCTAAGGCGGCAAATTTATATAATAATATTGGCGTGTATATTTGTGTGTATGTATATGTATATGTATAAAATGGTAAAATAGAAGAATATCTAAATTCTACTATATATTAATGGGCAAATTCTAACCAATACGAATGGAAAAACTCCAATCGAAGTTCGAGATTACAATTAAAAAAAATCAAAATTACACATTTTTAACGCCATGGCGTGATATAACGCGCCTCAACGAGCCCGACGCCGTGTGGCTTAACGTGGCGGCAAGGTGGTGCCTCGGCGCCAATGCGCGCCTTTTAGAACATTGGTTATGTTGTAATTCGCTATATGGTGACACTTTTTAGTCAGAACCTATCATAACGGTTAAGAGACCATTCATAACTGATTTCTAAATTACAATGTTAATGAAATGTATTTAAGATAACAACTTATGTTTATTGTTATACGGTCATAATACATGTAGTATCATTTACAGATATTTACATTTTTACAAAAACTATACATTTATATTTCATAAGAATGAGAAAACCATTTCTTGGTTATTTTATTCAAATGCTCATTTAATTTGGGTTTGAATCAAATATTTAACAATGTGATTTTGTCTCTAAACTTAGCATTCAATGCCAAACTCCATAAGTCCAAATCCACCAAAGAGGAATTTATGACATTGAGGATTAAATGGTCCACACAACTTGTTAGTGGTAGGCAATGGTACTCGTCCTTGGGTCCTTGGAGGTTTTAAATGGTCATATTTGCCACATTGGCAAAAGAGAAACAAATATTTACTCAATCTTATATAGGAATATTCTTTATTTAGGCATATATAATTAAGGGAATAAACCCTTTTTATGTTTCTTAAAAATGAAATTAAAAAAAAAAACTTATTTGTAAAATTGAAATTGTTCATAAATTAACGCCTTAATGGGTCTATAGGGGGTTATTTATTTATTTATTTATTATTTACAGTAGACAATGGTAAACCATGTTTATACTCAAATCATATATCGACGATTTAAGAAACTGATATTTGCCTACATGATATTATATCTTCCATGAACGATCAAGAAGTAATAGATCAAGAGAAAGATGAAGTGATGAACCACATGTCTTGTCGAAATTCAATAATGCTCTCAATTTTTTGACGGTTTTACCCTTGAAAAGGGTATTTGGCCACATAAATTGACATGAGATATCAGGACAATAAATCTGAAACATACCTATAGAATTTAATGATGAAATTTAATACACTGGGACAAGATCTCCGTAGGGACGGGGATTGATTATTTTTTGTAGACATCTATGAAGATTAAGATTGAAATATGGTTATTTCGTATATTTTATGATAGGAAGTTAGGAACCATCAATTGTGAATTTTATATTAACAAATCACTGAGCCAATTCCACGGGTAAAATCGACTTTCATAATTCCAATATTTTAGCACTTATTTTTTTTTTGTCCACAAAAAACTATTTAGATTCCCAAAAAATAAATTTTTAACACTCATATATTTTCTCATTTTCCAATTATTTTACGAACATGCCTTTTTGGTATAGTAGTACTAGGTTTAAAATTGTCACTAAAACAAAGTTACTTGCTATTACCACTGGATGTGCAAACACATTTATTTTTCAAAACTAATTATTATTCCATATTCGACATCTATTTATTCCTCCCCCACCTCCCTTTCCTGGAACCCATCGGACGTTAGATGTGGCATTGCAAGTAACATAAATACGATGGGGTCAAGGATTGAGGTGCATCCCGACCCATAACCCGCCCATTTCTACTAGAAGAGTCTTGACTTTGAGTAGTCTTTCTTAAGCAAATACCAACCACAACTTATCTTCCTTATGCCCTATGCACAATCAATGAAATGATCATTAAAATCATCATGGATTGTAATTGACCAAAGTTTCAACTTCATGATAGAATGTGTTTTTTCATTCATGATTAATGAAAACATCCTTGTCAATGCCTTTGTCCTCAAGGTTCTTATAGATTCAGCCATATCACCTTTTAAATAGGAAATACGAATACCTTGATTAAATATGAAATATACGAAATTTGTGTGCATTCCACTCATCTACTTCACTCATATGGTAGTATTTTATGCCACACCAATTTATATGTTTACCTAGTAAGAAGTAAGAAATGATAGTTGTTTACCCACTGAAATGTTGACCTAGTAAAGAAGGGTTACTACTTTACCAGGATACTTGATAAACAACCATCTTTAGTCGGCATTTTACCCAAACCACATTGTTTCTCGGTTAGTAACCCAATTTGTGTTTATAAACAACCCCTCTAAATACCTTGATGGATTTGCCCAAATTGCATGCTTGTTACATGTCAAAAACTCTGAACCGTTAAATCCCCTTGGTGCTCTTTGTAAACTATATGGCTATAACAGAAGATAAAGATTTGCAAAAACCAAATCAAACCAAACCAGTAAAAAAAGTAGGGTCCACGGATGAGATGTACCTAGACTAGTCACTAACCTCAATGGTTGAAAGACTGTTTCCGTGAAAACTTACAGAGTGAATTAAAACCGAACATTACCACAAACCTTATTCCTTCCTAGAATACTTGATAATCTTTTCATTTAAGACCATTTCAAAAATCAATAATGGGCTTCAATGATTTCCTTCATACAATCTAATGTGGGCTTCAAACTGAAAAGAATATCTCAAGGGTCCCCTATTGGACAATCAATAATGTTACATGTGAGAGACAGTGTATATCATCATAATATAGTGAAAAGCAGAGCAATAAAACATAATGTGAAGAAGATTACATAATAGACAATAAGTAGTTGAGTAGATTTTGACAAAACAGCACACTTTAAAACTATATGGTGACATGATGTCTAATCTTTCCCCCACATCGGGACAAACCATATGTGATATGGGATTCATGAAATTTACCCTTTTTCTACCTTAGCATATGCCGAAATTCAAACTATACGCAAACCTCATTTGAAATAGAAGAAAAGTAGTGGCGCTTGATCTAACAGAAATCATGTAGAAGAAGACTCGTTAAAGTGGAAGCAAAATAGTGGGACCAAAACTAGACGGACAAAATTAAACAATTTGCGGAGGACGGAGGTCCAATCGTGAGAACCGGTATATGCATTGATGCATACATATATCAATTTAAGAGAACGTGAGGAGCAATCTCAGCCACTCATCTTCGGTTACGGTGGACTTGATCACGGAGGATTGACGCGATTCATGGGAGGGTAGAGATTATTAGGGGGGGGGGGGGGGGGGGGGGACCGGTCAAAACCACCTTTATTGACCAGATGAGTGGCTGAGATTGCTTCTCACGTTCTCTTAAATTGATATGTTTCTCGTTTGAACCTCCCTCTCTCTATATATATACATATATAGAGGAAAGTTCAAATGAAAACTCATTTTTCATTGTGAACGTGAGGACCACTAAAATTGCGTCACGTGACAATATTCACTCTGAATATCATGCATTATTCAGAGTGAATAAAGGTGCCTAAGCTTTATTCACTCTGAATAATGCATGATCTTGAACCTAACCCTACACACACACACACCAAAATGATCTTGAATAATGCATTAGTGGTTCTCATGTTCACAACCAAAATTAAGTTCACATTTGAACCTAACCCTACACACACACCACACCCCACACACACATATATATATATATATATATATATATGACATGAATGTCTTTGAGTATATGCATCAATGCATAGGTGAAGAATTGTGTGAGAAGTTGAGTTTAACATGAGATGCGTGAAAAGTTAATTTGAACCATTGATCACTTTTGATCTCATTCCCTCCCATGAACTGCGCTTTAGAAGGGAATTGATCTGGTGCATCTAAGTGCATCTTATCTTGGTGCATCTCATCCGAATGTGCATTCAATTCTCATTCAACGGTTGATAACCACTTCTCACGCTTCTCACGTTAACCTCAATTTCTCACTAGAACCCAACCCTCAATGCACATACATGCATGTATAGAACATATACATTGATTGACTCCAAAACCACAAAAAATAGAAAATTGAAGACACCCTGATAACCATTTACATGTATGGTATACACACATGTGCATAAAACCGGGAAACATTGTCAATTACTCTTATACACATGTGCATATGAATGGTTATTAGGGTGCTCCTCAACTTTCCACTTTTTATGGTTCCGTGAACCTGACCCTGCATTGATGAATTTACTAAAGGATGGATAGATACTTTGATATGCATCAATGCATATATATATATATATATGCATATACAGGTTCTTACGGTTCTCAAAATATTTATGGTTCTCATTTGGACATGGCCCTATACAATGTAATAAACTAATAGAAATTTTTCAGTGTTCATTTGCTTACCATATCTTCCTCCATTATTCATGTTCCGGATTCCATTTACCATCAAATCAAGAAAATGTGGCCCTGAAAAGAAAAACGTGTTACGATCAAGAGTCGTGTTTGCTATAGTTACACCGTACCTCGGAAAAAGACGAAAAATAATTGATCTTACAGTCAAGCAGGCATGGGAAAAGGGACACTTTGTTGTCAAGAATGCAGTCAAGTAGGCATGAGAAAAGGAACAATCGTCCTATCAAGAAAGCACTTACATGGTGGAAACCGGAAGGACAGTGTACGATTCAGCTAACTGAAACAGTCAAGTTCATAATAATTGTACAAATATATATTCTCTGCTTTCAGAACCTTGATGCAGAATAATGGAGCTAAAAAGATCACAATCCCACAGAGAAAAAGTCTCAGTTTGTGTTTCATGTGTCAAATGAGTTGCTCTTTGACTTCCTTAGTTTTCAAGAATTGTGCATGTGGAGAAAAATCTTCCATTATCTTGGCAATAATGAGCCAAACTAGTATTTGCAGTGAATCCCAATGTTAGGTAATCATGCACTACATATGAGCTCCCAGTTCTCTAGCAAATTCGGAGATTATTTATGAAATAATGACTAATGTACCGTTTATCCAACGCTTACCCAATAAGCGCTTACTGGGTAAGAGGTATTAAGCAATAATTAATGGGAATAGAGTCCATTCCCCCCAGAAGCCCAAATTTTCGTTCTTGATTGGATTGGGGGAATGAAAACTTATTCCCTGTAATTTTAACTTTCATTCCCGTGTCTGAACCAAACACCCCCTGATGGTCCAGACTCCATTCCCCCTTGATACTACACTTAACTAACCAATTTGGTCCATATAACGGCATCGTATGCAACATTTTATTCTATAAGCACTTAACAAGTAAGAGTCGCCACTCTCACTTACCAAATAAGACCCAGCCCTAGCCATTGCTACGGGTAAGATGAAGTGACTGGTAAGCAATTACGGGGCAAGCGTGTAAACGTCCCCTAAACCAAATCAAATTGACCCAGTAAATCCCACACGAAAATAGAGTTGGAGATGTATGCAGACCTCACTTCTACGTCAAAGAAAGACTTTGGTTATCAAATGATTGTGAACATTAGATTTTAACTACAGGAAATGTAATACATTATATTTTAGTTAGAAAAGACATAGGTTTGAATCTCTAGACTCACATGTTGAGTTCTTTCCAGACACAAAGGGTAGCATGTAAGGCATCATGCCATCATATATGGCAATTTGATTCGGATACATCTCCTCACCTTTCACCTTTCACCTTTCACCTTCTTCTCTCTCTCTCTCTCTCTCTCTCTTATATATATATATATATATATATATATATATCTGTATCAGCTTCCATCAATTTCATTTCTAACTACAATACTACATGAGTCACTGTAGTGGAAGTAGTATAGGCCACCTATAATATTTCAAGATGCTGCTCTATTACATGACAAGAAAGTATTTTTAACTACCCCTCCATATCACTCATGTTATCTTTCTTCTATTTCAATATCAGCCACAGAAAGATTTTCTTACATGCACAGAATAGTACAATATGTCACATCTAAATCTCATAGGGTTGAGAATTATATCATTTAACTCGTCATTTGCCCGTAATTGTAATCATTAGTAAGATAAAACATGCAACATATCCATCCTGCAAAATCACCATGTGAAACATAATAGCTTAGAAACAAGAAGTATGTGGATGATAACACAAATAAAAAGCATTTTGATCAATTATTACAACTTATAAAATCAAATGCATTATACGGATCGTCAAGTTTCTACAAGAAATAAAATATTCTTTTATCACACTACCGAAAAATCAAGAATTCTTGAACATAAGTTGGTAATGATAGCCATATCACTATAGTTGGTGAATTGACATCAAAAAGCTAAATGTATGCATATCTGGCAATGAGGGAAGAAGTAGAAGATCAAAAGACAACAATTGAGTCAAACAAAATATAAACCAAGCCACTCAAGAAGAAGGAAATAGAGCGGGTCCTCCAAGAAACTATGTGGCCATCGTGCATATAACATCCACTTCAATTACCCTTATCCTGTACTAATACTTTCTATGAGGCATTCAAGCTTCCCACCAAGAATCAGATCTAAATCACCCTCCACTTACACCTTGGAATGTAAAATCCAGTTCTAATCTGTCCCAAAACCGACAGCTCAATCATTTAGGGGTTGTTTGGCAGTTACTGAATGGTTTGTTGCAGAATGATTAAGTGGTCAGAATGATTAAGAAACTCTTATGATATAGTGCAAAATGAAATATGGTTGTTTAGTAATTTGTTTAATATGAAATTAGGGATCTAAATGATTAAGGAAGGCCAAGATACAAAATCACTCAAAGGGTTTTAGAACCATAAAGAGGCATACTTATTTTTTGTCAAACAAGATTCACCTCTTAGCGATTCAGAGGTTGCCTCTTAATGAAACTATTACAAGGTAAACAAACATCCCCTTAGTTATATACTAGCAGGGAATAAGCACCCTTTCAGAGGGTTGAAGAGTCAAATCTTTATAGTCTTTCTTATAAGTTATAACCAACTCTAAGGTAGTGACCTCCACTTAGGGCACAATTTCATACATCAAAGAGAGTCAACATGGTCTAAACACACCCACAAACAAGGTGGTTGGGATTGGATGACTTGTAAAGCTGTTAAGCAGCTTCGAGAACTTGAATAAAAAGGATACATGTTTTCATGTTTATAGCTTAATGATTTAATTTCTAATTAGCTGATTTATGATGATTCTACCCATAATATTTCATCAAAAAACATTACTTATTCCATGTTGTTTCGGTCCATTTCTCTGGAAGTC
Source organism: Centaurea solstitialis (assembly GCA_030169165.1). Taxonomy (NCBI): domain Eukaryota; kingdom Viridiplantae; phylum Streptophyta; class Magnoliopsida; order Asterales; family Asteraceae; genus Centaurea; species Centaurea solstitialis. The sequence goes on from CM058040.1 coordinate 42,913,137, forward strand.
AGGGTTTCAAGTCTTCCCTTTTCGTGTCAAAACTTCTTAGTCACGGTTATTGTACTAGGTTGAGATATGAGTGTACTGTTGTATTGTTAAAAGTCTCTGCTAGAATGATTAAAAAAATCCTATGCCATCAACCCTAATAAAAAATGGACAAAGTCTCACACATTGCCGACGTTTTGTTCTAAGCTGAATATATTGTGCCATCATTATTTCACCATGCCTTTGGCTTCGGGTGGGACATGATGTGGCTTTATCAACTTCTACCCTTATCAAAGGTGATGATCACGCACTGAATTCACCATCTTTTTCATACACAGTTATGATTATTTAATTTCTTTACCAACTACATTTCATGTAAAGTTGATATCATGCAGCCAACATGTGAAATAGGATCCACAAAGGAACAAAATTTCATTGAATTTATGTACAGAAGGTTAAACGAACTTCATTTTACCTTTTTCCTGGTAAGAATTACAAAAAAAAGAAATTCAAATATTTTGAGAAAGTTAAGGAGAAATTACAATTTAGGTTCTAATGCTTCTCAATATCAACCTTAACCATCTAATGCAATATTCAACACCAAAGCTCCCAAACAATCAACCCACCAAATTGACAAAAATCCCAAGTCACTTCGACCAGAGAAGCCGAGCAATTTAGCCATATCAATTGGTTATGATGAAACCGATAGTATTCATAAGCTTGAGTCATGTACCTAAAAAGAAGTTAATGCTTGCCTAGTGAATGGCAGATCAGTCGACTTTTCCTTCATTCCTGACTACCAAAAATTCAGCTGATGAAACACTCTTGGTTTTCAACTCCAATGTCACCATATCACATTATTACTTCCTATAGGATAGTCAAACTATGCCTTCTATTAACTAACTGCTCTAAAAGGAACTTAGCAAGAGAAGATAAAAACTTCACTAGCATACAAATGAAATGAAATTTCAGTAGTTGTTACCCATCATATGCTACTCTAGTCTAGACTAACTTTAAAAAACCACAATCTCCTCTCAAGTTTTAAATAATAAATATGATCAGCAACTTCAGAGAAGAGCGTATGCTTGTGCGTACGTATTGATATGACAAGTGTTCTGAAATAGCTCTAGCTTTTCAGTTTAGGCAGTTGAAGCAGTAATTCATTTAAGGCAAACCGATACAGTATTTGGCCTCTGTGCAGGTCAGATGTGTTGTCCGGGGATCGGTAGTGTGTGGATCTCTAGTTCATATAGAGATTGTGTTTCCATACGGGATCGTGGTTTTACATAGCTTGTTGAAAAACTTGAAGAGGACATCTCCATACTTTATATTATGTGAAACTATACTTTTCTTGAGCTATGTATGAATTCTTATTAAAGCTGGAAAGAACCTCGTGTATTTTGAATGGTTTTGCATAGCTTGATTTTATAAATAAAAAAGTTTTTTAGCCCATTAGCCCGTGGTAAACCCAGCCCAATTATAGGGTGGTAAGGGCTTGGGTTTGCTATATTACACAGTTGAACAAAATAAAGATTACGCTCAGCCCGTATCTGACCCAAGCCGCAAATGATGATCACCTCTACAGTCTACAACACACACACACACACACAACATACCTCATAACTATGGTTATTCATAATTTAGAAATTAGAAAGCTTATATAAGAAAAAGATATTTATCGGACAATCTGAAATCAAAATGAAGTTTGGAAGAGACAGAATTGATAATAGCCTCTCTCTTCCTATAACATATACATACCCATATTTCCCTCTCTCTATATCACATATACATAAACTCTTTATTGTTTATCAGAAATCTAAAATCTATATAACGTTTGAAGAGACAGGGTTGACAATAGTAGTCTCTCTTTCAATCATATATACATTCACGTTTTCCCTCTCTTTCTCTTTCACACATAGAAAAACTCCGACCATCAATTGTTCAAATATTTTTACTCCTGATTCATCTTGATCATCAGTATTGCATGCAGCGTCTATTGCATTGACCAATACGAGACTATATAGACAATACACTGACCTTTTAGCTGACTTGGAAAAAGAAAGAGTAAAGTAAATCCTAATACTAACTCTAAACAATATGTACAGATATAATGGAACCATTACACAGGTTAAGGTAAGTTATGCACTTATGCTCCTTATGTCAGAGCACTAACAATAGTTCCCCAACCATCGTGCTTGTAGTTTTGTTACAAACTAAGTACTGGAATTGCTATATGCATAAAGAAAAAGAAACTACAGGAAGAGGTTATCTACAAAATTTTCATAACTCATTAATCAAGCATAATCGGTGGCTGCAATAGATAATACTAAAAGCCTCATGGTCGACTATTAAAGGATATCTTTCTGCAAATTTATAGCGCAAAGATCGGCAATAGTAATAAACCATTGAAGATAACTGCAAATCTAATTTACCGACAGAAAGTGCAGCTGTCCAACAGCATTCAGATTTCTAGGCGCCAAGACGGCCGAAACTTCGATCCAGTGCCCAAGTTGCAAGTCTAATGCACCACAGCTTCCTTCGTACAACAAGATTTCAGACCTCCAGATTAATCACCAGGCACCTTCATTGTTAAGCATTCTTCAATCTGATCTGATACATACATGAAACAGAATTAATTCAATGCATACACCAGAAGAAAGTAATGATGTTGACAAAATTTTACCTGGTCAAGAAATTCTCGACAAGTCATCATCATTCAGTCTCTGCTCATTTTCTTGTTTTAGTTCACTGCCATAACCATCTTAATCGTAATTCGTAACCATCATTTTTTTTCAGTACTTCCCACCTAAATTGCCGACATCATAGTTCTAGAAGCAACAAAGTTTCCTCCTTCATTACTTATAAGGGGGCGTAGTTCATAAACTTGAAAAGTTTGGGATGGGCTGGCACAGAGAACCTTCTCGAAACCATGATATAGGTGACCTAACATCACCAATAATCACCACAAGAACAAAATCCGTCTTTGAAGTGATGAAAACGGCTAGAATCTCTTACAATAATCTCACGCTGAACAATTTTTGCTATAAGCTTAATGGCAGAATGACAATCCCCACATACGCGAAGATTTTTCATCACTATTATAGTACTTCCTTTAACCGTGCAAAGTAGTGCGAAGCAAATAGCAAGTCTCTCGCTATGATACAATAAGAGGGTTTCCTTTTGTTCATCTTCAACGTCATGCAAAGCAAACACTTGGTCAGGGACATAACCAAGTCCCTTCATCTTACCTCCTATCCACTCAAGTTTTCTATATATTTCAGTCGTCATGGGGTGAGACCTATCTCCAGAAAGAAATTCATGCCTATGTCCCTTCAAAGTGACCCAACTGCGCCCTGGCTCTTTCATAATCCGTCTGCTTTTCATCACCCCTCGGATTCTGGAAACATCACTCCATCTACCAGCAAAAGCATACAAATTAGATAAAAGCGTATATGCAGGACTACAATTTGGCTCTATGTTAAATATGGCTTCTGCAGCTCTTTCAGCCAATTTGAAGTTTGAATGCACTTTACAAGCACTAAGCAAAGATAGCCAAATAGATGTATTTGGTTCCATCGACATGCTGCTAACTAACTCTTCAGCTTCATTTAACTTTCCCCCACGTCCTAAGATATCCACCATACATGCATAATGCTCGAGCCTCACCTTCACAGGTCCATAATGAGACACAAAATCAAAAATGCGTCTTCCTTTCTCTAACATCCCTGAACGGCTACACGCAGAAAGTAGTCCGGTAAAGGTTATATCATCAGGTGGAATTCCGTGACGTATCATTTGGTTAAAAAGGATTAACGCCCACATGCCATAACCGTGTTGGGCACATCCAACAATTATCGAGTTCCATGATACAATGTTCTTCTTAGCTATTTCCTTGAATACGAACAATCCATCGTAAATGTTCCCACACTTGGTATACAATACAATGAGGGAATTTCCTACAAAGACATCTGTTTCAAGCCCTAGCTTTACAGCTGCTCCATTAATCTCTTTTCCACTGTCCAAAGCCTCCACTTCACAACATGAATTTAAGGCACTGGTAAATGAAGATTGATTTGGAAGAACACCAACTCTAAACATGTCGGCAAATACTTCCAATGCTTCCCCATGTTTGCAATTTAAACTGTATCCGGTTAAGAGAGACGTCCACACTACCACAGAAATATGCATTTTCTCCTTAAACACTTTGCAACAACTATCAATGTCGTTGCAATGTGCATAGAATGTAATTAAGGGAGCCGTAACATATGTGTCTGAGAGGTAACCTAGCTTCACTACATGCCCATGAATCTCAACGCCCAGATGTAAATTTCTTACATTGGCACAAGCTGTTATTACAGATGAAAACGTAACTGAAGTAGGCCGAACACCATAAGACACCATCTGCTTGAAGAGAACTAACGCGTCATCGCTCTTCCCAACCTGATTAAACCCACTAATCATTGAGGACCAAGAAATCACACTTCTGCTAGGCATCTCATGAAACAGCCTAACAGCATCTTCCACCCTCCCATTGATAAAATATCCATAAATCATCGAATTCCAAGCAGCTTCGTCCTTCAGAGGCATCTCTCTAAACAATTTCTCCGCAGTTTCAGTCCTTCCATGTGTCAACAACCCGTTTATCATCGTCGTCCAAGAAACCACATTTCTCTCAGGCATTTCCTCAAACAGCTTAAAGCCCACCTCCAGATTCCCACAGTCAAAACACCCTTGATCATGGAATTCCAAGTAACCGCATCCCGAACTGGCATTTCCTCAAACACCTTCAAGGCATCATTAAGCCGATTATTCCTCACATAAACTTGGATTGTCTTGGTGCACGAATAAACATCCGGGTAAACTCGTTTGTTCGGAAAGAACAAAGCTTCATTAACTCTTCGATTCTTCGGATGATCATGCGTTACAGGGGTATACACAGGAGCACTTTGTTTGACATAATTCGTGATAACTGTTAAACATCTAGACGATTTTGCAACCTTTTTGTGTAAGATGAAACGAGAAATATCGAATGATTCAACTCTGAATTTCCTAATCATAGCGAATTTGAGTGATTAATTACTCCCATATTTCATTTGACAAATAATCATAATCTCCTGAAAAGTAAACATCAATGATGATATTATACATACTAATTGAAATGTATACACAATGTAAAACAAAAATTACGTTAGAAAGTTGTACTAATAACTTCAAAGTTGTTCAAAAATTAGGGCAAAGAATCTCCAAAAACAAAAGTGAGCAATACCATTTGAAATCTTGATTAACTCTCTGAGGTTGAAGACGAACAGGGTCGCCCGATAATAGCCCCAACCCGAAGCTTGACCCGGCCCATTTGTTTCCCATAGTAGATAGTTTTGTTAGATGAAAAATTGGTCTCTTATATTATTGGGCCTCTAATCATATGACATTTTAGTTTGCATTATATATCTAGAGGAAGGTGTTCATACGAGAACCATATCAATTTAAGAAAACGTCAAGATGAAACTCAGCTATACATCTTCGGTTACGGTGGACGTGATCACGGAGAATTGACGTGATTCATGGGAGGGTAGAGATTATTAAAGGGTGGGAGCGGTCAAAGCCGCATTTGTTAACCAGATGAGATTCGTCCTCACATTTTCTTAAAAAGTTATGTTTCTCATTTGAATCTTTCTCTATATATCTATGTATCAGAATTCATAAAAACGTCTTAATCATTCCGATTATTTAATCATTTTACATTAAACCATTCAGCAATCTTCAGACGGCCTTTTAGTTTACGGACCTTATACAAAATCTCATTTACGAGGCCATTGAGAAACAAATTTTTGAAAACAATAACCCTTTTGTAAATCAAAATCGTCATCCTTCTGTAACTCGAAAATTTTGAAAATCTAAAACGAGTTACCTATTTATTGTTATTTGAACCAAGTGAGACTTAACACGAGTCGGATTGTATTTAAACATCTGGTTGTGTTTTCTTAACTAGGGGTGTTTAAAAAAACCGAAAAACCGAACCGAATCGTGTGATCCGAAACTGAGAAAACCGATACCCGAGCAACCCATGACCCGAAAAACCAAAAATAAGGGTACCCGCCAAGTCATGGGTCGGGTTCGGTTCTTTAAATTTACTACCCGTGGGTACCCGCCCCGTCGCGTATATATATAGTTTATTAACAAAATATATTTATTAAACCAAAGGAGTGTTAGCCTAGTGGTAAGGCTTGGGCACTGCATAGTGGTGAACCCGAGTTCGAGCCCTGGGGGACGCATTCTGGAGGTACGGGAGCTTCGACCCCGGGCTGCATGCTTTAGCAGTTGGGCTTCGACCCAAAATTGCCGAGGATTAGTCTGGGCCCAATGTGGTCTGGGATACCTCTTCCAAAAAAAAATATTTATTAATACATTATAATAGAAAATTAGTAATCTATTTTCATTTTCAAATACTTTTTAGTTTTTTTTTTGAACGACAACAATTTTATTAAAACTTGATACGTAAATTCCTTGCCCCATCCCTTTTTGTGAATAGGAGAATAAAGGCAAAGGAACAAACAAAAAACGACTGAGGTGAACTACGAGATTCAACCGGAAAATAGAACCAGACGCAAGTATACACCTTGAACTACTGTCGTCCCGTAACAAGTAATAATGGTAAGTAAATACCAGATATCGTTTCCACAGAGAAGGAATAATGCAAGAGTCTTTTCAGTTGTTGGTAAAGCAGTTAAGGGATGATTTCAGATGGCGAATTCGAGGATTTTAACCGATGCTTGTTTTAGCAAATGGTGAATGATTGTGTGTGTAAAATCTATTGGAGAAAAAGAACCCAGGGTGCAGGTTAATATTGAGATACAAAAATAGCTGTTCGTATTTTAAAGATGCTTTATAAAACTGTGAAACCACTGGCTAGACGACCGACCACAGTACACACCGGTCAATATGCAATCAGGTGTGATATTACTCACTTGCCCTAGCACAACCAGTGTTACCGTCATTGCCAGATTAAAACTATATACAGACTTTGCTTATTATTGCAGTTATTCTAACGTTACCCTTAACTCTGAAAGTTAATGCATTTTCATAAGCTAGATTGGGCGTCAATTAATCTAACTTAATCTTCAATGAAACGTTTCAAATTCCTGCAATGAATAGTTTAGCATTGTAATATTGTTCTCACTTTACCGCATTTGTTTTAACGTAAACCTTAACTCTGAAAGTTAATGCATTTTCATAAGCCAGATTGGGCGTCAATCAACCTAACTTAATCTTCAATGAAACGCTTCAAACTCCTGCAATAAATAGTTAGCACAATAATACAAAATTGCATCTAGAACAATTACAACTACATTGATCTCAATATTTCCCTACACCCCAAGCTCAAGCTTTTAACTCATAACTTGGAAATGTAAATACTGGAATGATGACCAGTTGGAATTGGTAATTACTTACACAATACGTTCTCTTCCGAGAGAGAAACAGAGTGTAAGTAATCCCAAGAGCAGTAATTTAAATTGCAGGAAATTAATGTACTGGATTTGACCAGTAGAGTGCAGAATTGTAAACACTAGATTGACCAGTAAGAACTGGATTGACCAGTAAATGGCAGGAAAATAAATGACAGGAAATTAAACACTGGATTTATGACCGGTAAAGATGATGGAAAGTAAATTGCAAGAATATAAATTGGTAATTACTACACAATACATTCCCTTCTAAGAGAGAAACAGAGTGTAGTAATTCCAAGGTAGCAGAAAATAACAGCAGTTAGTAATTAACAGGTAAATAAATAACTGGTTAGTAACTTAGAGACAAAGGTTTAGGTTGTAATCTCTTTAGGAGACAAGAAAGTACTTAAAACTATATCAAGGGGACAAAAAGTACAACAAGTACTTACAAGAGTACTTGCAAGTACAAAAAGGGACATCTAGGTTGTACTTTGACCTTGAGAACAAAGCAACTAATTTTAACAGCTAAAACTGCTGGCAGGCTTTTTAAAAATACTGGTTTTCACAAACATGCAGTAAGATCAAAGACCAAAACGTTGGACTTTTAACAACAGGAAAGATTAAAGAGGATTTTTTTGGTGGAACTTTAGCCACAAGAACGAAACAGAAGATCTTTCCAAAAGATTACTGAAATTAATACTGAAAACAACAAACAGTTTAAGGCTTAAACCCGTAGAAGATTAAGACACAAACTGGGATGTTCAAAAGATTACAACTACTGATTGTGAAGAACTACGAACTACGAACTAATAACAGAACTGATAACAGTAAGAACACTAAGAACTAAAGAGAACTTCTCTCCCAACCAAATAAATGGTTGGGAGAGAAACTAAGGAGATGTGGTGGTGTAAAAACACACACACTTAATTAAGGTTACAAAGGCTTCTATTCATAGGGAAAGTAAGGGCCTTAGTGGTGGGGAACAGCTGTCTCCAGGCTGGACAGCAACAAAAGAAACCTAGATCAGTATTGGATTGGGCCCAAAGATTTGATTCCTTGCAGCAAAATCAACAAGCTGGCCCAACCTTCTTCCTTCAGCACTCCTGCGTCAGTCCTATAGCACTCCCAGAGGACTGTCCTGCAGCTGATCCATTTTTAAGCCTGTAAAACAATGAAATAACATTAAATTAGCTACATATTTACACTAATTGCTACCAATTCATGAATAATTAAATTATGCTAAAAACAGAAGTAAACTAGACTCAAATGACATTTTTGGGTAAAATAAAGACTTAAAAAGACATTAAAAAGACCTAATAAGTGGGAAGTATTGAACACTTATCAAAAACCAAAACTAACACACAAACAAGCTTTCCAAGGTCGCAAGACGCAACCTCGAAAAGCACAAAACAACACCATTACACAACACCGAACCCACAACCAACGAAACTAACGAACAACTCCTCGAACCTAACCAAAAAGGGACAAAGCCCACTGTACCTAGACGACCCACCGAACAAAACGAACCACCTAACCAACGAGCCACCTAACGAACAAGACACCAAGTCACGAACCAACGAACAAGACGAACCAACAGACCAAAACTTGAAGCTAACTTTAACCACGAAACCAACGAGACACGAAAAACGACCGATGAAACCCACAATCCACGAGATCAACGAGCGACGAACCAACCGAACCACAAGCCTCGCAACAAACACCACTTACCTTGACCACCACCGTTGAGCAAAACCCACTTGAACTAAACCTGCAACCACACAAACCACGAAACTCGAACCATCGAGCCGCCGAGCCTCGCGTGCCAACGAGCCGCGAACCACGAAATACAAAAGCGACTTTACCTTTTACCATACCCACATACCATACCAAAGACTAAACAGCCAAACCGTCGAGCCTCCAAACCTCACGAGCCAACAAGTCTCGAGCCGTGAACCACGAACGAAAACGACTTTACCTTTTACCTTTTACCATTTACCTTTACCAGATACCTTTTACCATACCTACATCTGAACAGCAGCAACAAAGAACTCGATCTACGACCTGAAACACGAACGATTTGGAGGACTCGAATACCCTGACAATTCTAATACTTTTTAGTATTAATTGTTTTAGTTTATCACAAAAAAAAATCAATTTCTAGTATATAATTTTCTTCTGAAAGGCTGCATTTTATTCAAACCATAAAAACCCAAGCATAGTAGCCACCAAAAAACCCAAGGCCACAAAAAACAAACAGGACTACAAACATATAAAAGAGGCACACGACCCTAACAAGGAATCTAACACGAAATTTCTTGCAAACATTCAGTAGCTAACAAGGTAGTGCTTGTTTACAAGCCATAAACCAGCACCACCTATCGCTAAAACCAACCAAATCTGTCACTTTTCGACTCTTATTTACCCTGAATGAAAGGACTTGTTGCCAAAGCCCACATGTCGACAGCGTCCTCTGAAGTACCTGATGACCCTTCTATAACACTTAACAAAATGTAGGTAACCGCAAACCGAATCGTGGGTACCCGCTCTTTTTCGGTTCATTTCGGTGCGGTTACCAGCCCCGTGCAATTAAGTACCCACCCCGTACATATGGTTATCAAAATTTTCACTACTCGCCCCGTCCTGTGAACACCCCTAACTAATTGAGCGGGTGCACAGGACCTCCCCCCCTCTCGTAAAGGTAGGTCCACCCCTGGTGTCACTGATGTGGCAGAGTGGGTTTGGCGCCCAGAGGGCTACGATACTGATAGCCTTAGGTCATCCTTAATAGTACCCCTCATACCTGCTGCCACCTCAGCGCCACATCAGCTTTACCACCACCTTGCCAACACCATATCATACCATCCTTAACCATACCAATTCCATACCACTCTAAATAATCTATATATCTATATAAAGCTGAATCATGGCAATGCCACGTAGCGCTCTAAAAAAATTTCAACCCTTTTCAAATTTTAAATTAAAGAAAATGTGTTGTTTCTTTATTGTTTTCTAATTTCTTTTATAATTTAATGTCAATTAATATTAGAATTAATTTTTACATTAAATTCGAAATCCTTCATATTTTGTAACGTCCTTCTCCAACTTTTATTAAAGGAGAAATCACCACACCCTCTTATGTGAAGTTACTCTTTTGCTTGGTAATTTTCGAAATCAAGTTTTCAATTATGTAATCTCGGTTGCAACAAAAAGATGGCATCAAGTCAAGCCTTGAGCGTAAAAATCTATACAAGTATATGTTGGCTTATGGTTTTTCAACTTCTATATTCTATATTTCAGGTTTTTACGCTTTTATGTTCGTCTTCTAGAGGATGACGGGATTGTAGTAACCATCATTGAACAACCTACGCTTAAGAGGTAAAAATCTACATAATCTACATTTTTTCTACAAAGCGATTGTTTGGTTGGTTTATTTAGTTTCGTTTTTTTCCATTTTGTTTTTCCGTCTGATATGTTTTAAATTACTTTTACAGGTTGGTCGCAAACTCTTAAAGTGATAAACAATCGATGGTTATTGGAATATGAAGATATACGTGTACAATGTTGGTTTGTGGCATCGTTTTTTCTCAATCTGCATTCCAAAGAATTGTTAGTATAGAGCGTTATTGTTATGTAGATTATATGAATCTTTTTTATGGTTTTTATAGGTTTTAGTGTTTGTTTTATCTCGAACATGAATACATAATACTACAAACTTCTAAAATATCTCTTAGTTCAATATAGTGTATTTTGAAATTCTATTGTATATGTGTGTTGTTATTATCTCAAAATATAGAATTGACTAGAAAACCCCATTTTTATAAGCTTTTTATTTGATAATTCATAGATGTAAGTAAATACATCTCATTTAAGGACTTGACATTTTTTCATAATAAAACGTCAAAATGTTTTTTGTAGAAAAAACTCCATAGCTGGTTTGTAATGAGTTGCGTGAAAAATTACTTATACGTTTTCATTTCTCTTATTTGCTGTTTATTTATAATTTTTTTAAGAATAGTAGTTATATTTTAAAAAAAGATGATAGTCCATTTGAAAGGGTGTTAGAAGTTATTAATATTTTCGTCAATGTATTTGTAGCTTATTTTGTTAGTTTAACCATCAATATAGTTTAACATTTTAGCTTTATTTACTATTAATTTTTATTTGCACACCTAATGATACAACATTATTAGTTTTTAGTTTTTTAAGTCTATAAATCCTATTAATTGATTAAATATATTTCATTTCTTTTTTTAATTATTATAAATCAATATATATCTTATCAACTAACTTAATCTTTCATATTCTTAAGTTTAACTATTATTAATTGGTATATACATATATGAAACAATTATGATATTTTAATGTATGTAAATATATGCGATAAAAAAATTAATGAGAAACTAATTTGATACTAATTTTGAAATAACTTATATATTTTGAAAAATTTATATTATTATTTTCTTATATAATTTAAATATACATACTATTTATTTTTATTTTTTATTTAATTATGACATTCACAAATTTATATTTATTTTTATTTTATAAGTTTAACATTAGTTGATCATTCACCATTAATTTTATTTACAAAATAATTTGTATACTTAAAAATTATTTTTATTTACCTTTAGTTTTTATTTATTCACATGAGTCTATTTATTTACAGTATGTTAGTTAGTTTAAAAAGTAATATAATTAAAATTTTAGTTTTATTCTTATACATTTTCATTTACACATCAATCGATACATTATTATCAATATATTGTTCTAAAAATGGATAAAAGGGGTTGACATTTTGAGAACCATTGGATGATTGTTTTATTATTTATCCATTATTTAGTATTTCAGTAATATATATTTCAATAAAACAATCAAATAATAATTTCATTATTATTTGTAATTATTATAAATTAATATATATCATTAACTAAAGTAACCTTTCATAATCTCTTTATTATTATCATTCAATATACACAAATGAAACTTTTGTGACAATTTAACACATTTAAATGTACATGATAAAAAAATTAATGAGAATATTAATCATATTTATAAAATATTTGTTTCTCTTACTTTGATTTATGTTAAATGCGTTTGTTCTCGAAAAAATTTGACGATAAAAAGCAATGTTAGACTCAATTGATGATATATGACTCAGCTAATAAAATTTATGATTTTAGATGTAGATGACTGGATTTAAAAGTAAAGTGGTATATGTTTAAAAAATTGTCCAGTCAAACTATGTTTTTGAAATACATGTATTTCACTTGAAGATGCTTATTTTTATTTTGAAGTTCTCTTTATTTATTTGAAAGAATATTTCTTGCAATTTTTAAACATTTTATTTTTTTCGTTTTATATATATAAACCAATATTATATGAAAGCATCTCGATTTTGTAACAATGGTTTTGGACAAATGTAACGAACGACAATGACAATCTACATATTACTACAAAGTTACTTGCACTATCGCGCAACGCGCGGTGCTGACACTAGTTAATTAAAAAAATAAAAAACAAAAAAAAGAAGAGAGAAAAAGGAGAGAGATAGAGAGAAAGGTGGGGTGGGGTGGGGTGGGTTTGGTACCGGTCTCCTACCATACCGGTCTCATACCCCTCATCCTCTACGGTGTTACCACTGGTACCGGTGTGGTACCGGTCTTCTACCGCCTTCCATTAAGGATGGCCTTACACCATCCACATAAAGCTTGTAAACAACTCTTGCAAGTAATGTGATATTCCCACGTATGAAAAATTTCTTGCAACTCTTACAATATTTGAAAGCTTTTGCAAGTCATATATATGGGCTTTTTCATTTTTTTTCTCTTTTATTTAACTAAACAAGAACTTGTTGTTTATTTAATAAAATTGATGTTTTACATAAAAATCAAAAAATTGATATTTGTATTTTTTTCTTTTGTTTACTTGTGAAAAAACTAATTTTTTATATAAATAATATATTATATTATAATTATTGATTTTAATCAATTTTATAATTATTAAAATGAAAATACATTAATATAAAAAGATTACAGAAATACAAATACCAAAAAAATTACACTAGTAAATAAACATAAATACTATAGTAACATGATTCATATATTTGTCAACTCGAGTATAAGGACGATGATGTTAGTTTTAGTTTGTCTATGCTAAAATTTCTCAGGGTGCGTTTGGTACACAGACAAGACATGACAGAACAAGGTAGAACAGGACAAGACAGGATAGGACAGAACAGCTGTTCGACATTTGGTAAGACATAATATGACATGATTGGACAGAACAGGAATGATTAAATGATCATTTTACCCCTGGTGAGATTTTTAGCGTTTTTTGTATCTAATAGTCGATCTAAATGAAAATTAACAAAAAACAAAAAACTTCAATCTATGTATCATCGAAACTATGATCAAGTATATAATCAAAATTCATAACTTGTAAGATAAATAGTATCAATATACATTATTAGTTGTATTTTCGATCGAGTTTCGAGTATGAAATGTTGTCCTCGAAAATCAAAATTAGGTGTGAAGTATTTTTGGACCATGTTGGATTCGGATTTAATCGGGTTCAGATTCGGATTTTAACAATATATTTTTCTTTTCTTTTTCCACCAAATTAGTAGAAAATAGAAATAGTGTGCAACAAAAATTTAAAAATGAACATATATATATATATATATATATAAGTTAGAAAATTTGAATAAAAAAATATCTAATGAAAAATTTACTCCTGTATTAAATATAATGACTATAAATTTAATCTTAACTTTTCATTTACATGTTTAATCATTAAAGATTAAAATTAATTCAAACTCTAAAATTCAAATTTTAAACGCTAAAGATTAAATTAAACACTTAAACTAATAAAAATAAGATCAAATATCAAAAGATATACATAAAAAAGTTACAAAAAATATTAATAAAAGGTTTTATTCGGGTTTCGGGTGAGTTCGGATAATGGGTACAGAGACCCTACCCGAACCGAGTAACTCGTCATAAAGTTGGATTTCAAAGATCGAGTTAGTTCGAGTTATATGGGTCAGGTAGATTCGAGAATTTTCACATCGGATTTTCGGTTTTTCGGATTTCTTCGAGTTTTGTTCACCCTTTAGTATGTGGCAGTTATAAAGAAAGAGAAAATCAATATGCATTTTAAGGGGTATTATGGTAAATCTGACTCTGTTCTAGTTAGTTCCCGGGGGTAGGATGGAACAAGCTTGTCTCACTCTTGTTCTACTTAGTTCTCGTGTGTTCCACATAGATGTCTGCCAAACATGGGACAAGTCTGTTCTGTCATGTCCTGTTCCATCATGTCCTGCGTACCAAACGTACTCTCAAAGTCGTCTTCCTGAGTATGAGAATTATTTTCGACGTCATACAAAGATTGGCAATAGGTCAACAAATCATCGATGTAGTTGAGTCGGTTTGGAGTCGATTTGGAGAAGAAGAAAATGATTAGTAACGTAATGTTTATTGCATAGTTTTGTGTAATATTTGTATTCTAATAAACGTTGTGTGATTTTAATATATGTATGTGTTTTATTTATAGTTAATTGAATTATATTTACACAAAATATAGTAAAAAACAAATAAAAATTTGTTTTAGTTTAAATTTTACATTTTATAATTAATATTTTAACTACTATTAATTATTTATATTTTTGTTAAATTTAATTCATTTATATTTTAATTAACGAACTATTTGTATTATATATAAATCATATTTAATATTTTTATGATATTATAAATAATTAAAAATATATAATTATAATTTAATTGATGAGAACTACTTTTGAAAGATGGGTTGTCAGGATCTAAGATCTCACTTTCTCACGAATAACACAACTCAGATTGCTAACAATCACAACCTGTATACAGAATGAAAGACAATGGAAAGAACAAAAACTTTTTGTGTATTGATTACAAACCAAAAGCCTCAATCTGATGATCACAGATCAATCACCAGACATGCACTACTTCTCTAATGCAGGGATTAAGAATCTTGAGGCTAAGAATTCTATGAATACTAATGATCAAAAAGTTATATCAACTATGCGTATCTACTCAGGCTATATACTACTAAGAATTACAGATAAGTGTAAATCAAAACAGAATGAATTCAAACTCAATCATTATCTGCAATCTCAGCATTATCTTCAATCCTTAGCTTGTGCCTGAAGTAATCTTCTCAATCTCGATCATTATCCATTACAAAAACAGCTTATCTTCTTCAGAGTACTTTGAGTTATAAGCAGTAGAGTTAAAGACTTAGCAGTAGTTTCACCAACCTGCTGCTAGTTTAATTCAGCAGTAGTTTGACTCTGCTGCTTAAACCCAACAATCTCCCCCTAACTTAACTTCTTTTAAGGAGTTAAGTTTTGGAATTTGATTGAGTACTTTTCTCACCAGATCAGCTCCCATCTCAGAACTTCTGCTGCAGCTCAATCCTTTCTCTATCATCTTTTGAAGTTTCACCAAACTGTGATTATAATCACCTTCCACCAAACAATACTCACAGTTTGATCCATCATAAACTACAGCATATACTCCACAGCTTTCATACAATACCCATTGGTTAACAATTTCCACATCTTGAACAATTAAGCCTTGCACCCTGTTCACATCAAACAACATGCATAGCCACTCAAGGGCTTTCTTGATCTTGTCAACCATAGCATCCTCTACCTCCTCTTCATTCAACACTTCTCCATATACAGCCATTCCATGCTCAAATATTTCCTTCAAATTTTCTCTTGAGCAATGTTCCAACAGATCAGAGAAAGTTTTCCAGAAATCTTTATACCCTCCTTGTCTGTTCAACTTGTAATACAGCCTATTACTTTGGCTGATTACCTCCCAGTTCTCTACCTTCCCAAAAGGATTGTATGCCTCCTCTTCTTGTACAGCTTCACCAGTAATCCTTCTTTTCATTTCCTTTACCCTGGCCACATATTGCTTTTCCAGCTCATTCAGCTTCAAATGCTTGTTGCTTTTCTTCAAAATCCCTTCTATTCTCAAGAGATTCAGATTGTACTCTCTTTCAAATAGATGAAATTCATCACTTCCATCTGAGAGTCTGAGCATGACCACTTCAGACTTTGTATACACTTTCCACAGAATTATCCCCAGTGGCCTTTGATTCATGTAAGATGGAGAATAAGTACGATCCAAGCTCTCCATTATCATCTTGATTGTGGTGTTCAGCTTTTGCATGCTCCTTCCAAAGAACTCTGCACCATATAACTCCAGTCCAACCTTGTTGAAATCATCTAAATCCTTTCTAGTACAACCAGAAATGAATTTGTCAAGATTAAAATAAACATTTTCCTTGCCATTCCTCCTAATCACCTTCAGATCATCCTTCTGACCTGCTTTGACAGTCGTCCAATGAATGATTGTGTCATCATCCTCTTCAACTATCTTTCTCTTCTTTGCTACTGGAGTCTTCTTGGCAATAGACTTCTTCCTCTTAATGGAAGACAGTTTTTCGTTCATCTCTGCATCCTCCTTTTCATCCTGATCCAACATCTCTTGGATCTTAGCTGCAGACAATTGTGCATTGATCTCTTCAGGAATTCTCTGAGCTGCTTTCTTCTTTGGCTCTTCAATCAAGATTCCTTTTCCCTTTGAATCAGCTGAAGCTATATTCTGCTGCTGAGGTTGTGATGTTTGTACTGCTGATGAGCTCACAACCTTCCTTGCATCAGCCATGAATCCTCTGTTTGGTAAACCAACAAGCAGTACTTCCACAGCTTCTTTTTCCTTCTCAAGTCTCTTTTCAGACTCAGCATCTTCTTTAGCATTCTGCTGCTCATCTTCTTTAGCATTCTGCTGCTCATTTACTTTCTCAATTTGCACTTCCTCCTGCTGTGCACACTGCTTTTGTTCATCCTGCTGCTGCTGATCCTGCTGCTGCTGATCAGGTTGAGAACTCTCCCCCTTAGCCTGAGAGCTCTCCCCCTTTGAGAAAGTAAAGTGAGTAGCTGGAAAGGGATGTCTTTTCTTCTGAGCAATAAAGGAATACACCATTCTTCTGAGGATGGAAAGTTGCATGTTTTGAGACATAATTCTGGAAGCTTGAATGGCCAATCTATTATCATGCTCCTGCAGCAGAGTGTCACCAGCCTGCATCAGTCTCTGCTGCACTTTGACAACCTTTTGCAGCTCAGCAATCATGGAAGCTTGAGATTTAGCCAAATTCAAGGCCTCAGTACAATCAGCTGCTATTTTGCCCATTGCTACCATCAATTCATCTGAAGTATATCTATCCTCACCATGTTCAGGGGTGTTACCCGCCCTAGATGGATCTTTGGAAAAGTTAGTAGAGGTCCTTTGCCTAGCAGAGGCACTAGCTACCCCCATGGTTTCTTGGCACCCGGGTCCTCTAGATGATTGCTCATCTTGAGTTGCCATGGAGAAGGTCTTATTGATATTCAACCTGGCCTGCTCAGTACCTTGTACATGAGCAGTAGGTTGAGCCTTGCAATCCACATGCCCTACCTCCTCCTTAGAGGACACCTTCTGTGAGTTGGGAGAAACTCTGGGGGACTCCCTTTGAGGAATATCCATTGGAGAGTGCTCCAATGAAGGGCTTAAATTTCATTACAATCTCTAATGAAATGAAACCTAATCTCAATATGTTTTGTTTTTGAATGCTTAACAGGGTTATTTACAATACTTATTCCACTACTATTATCAATGTAAATAGGAGTGTTAAGAAAGGTCAAACCATAGTCCAGCATTTGATTCTGTATCCACAAAACCTGTGAGCAGCAGCTAGCAGCTGCAATATACTCTGCTTCAGCAGTAGAAGTAGAAACAGATGTTTGTTTCTTACACTGCCAAGATACCAATCTTGAGCCTAGGAATTGACATCCTCCAGTTGTGGATTTTCTGTCCATGTTGGCACCTCCATAGTCACTATCTGTATAAGCAATCAAATCAAATGGTGAGTCATGAGGATACCACAATCCAAATTTAGAATGTCCCTTTAGATATCTAAATATCCTTTTTACTGCTTGTAAGTGAGAATCCTTAGGCTGCACTTGAAACCTTGCACATACACACACAGCAAACATTATATCAGGTCTAGAAGCAGTTAAATACATTAAAGAACCTATCATAGACCTATAATGATGCACATCAACTTCCTGTCCCTCTGGATCCACAGTAAGGTGTTTATGTGTCTCCATGGGTGTGCTTGCTGGTTTGACATCTGAGAATCCAAATTTGTGCAAAATATCCTTCACATATTTGGATTGATGTATGAAGATGCCACCCTTCTGTTGTGCAACCTGTAGTCCAAGAAAGAAAGTTAATTCTCCCATGGCACTCATCTTGAACTTTTTATGCATAAGATCTTCAAATTCCTTGCACATGCTTGATTTAGTAGATCCAAAAATGATGTCATCTACATAAATCTGAACCAATAAAATCTCCTGCTTCTCTCTCTTGATGAACAGAGTTTTGTCAATGACTCCTCTGGTAAAATCATTCTCCAGTAGGTATGTTGACAATGTGTCATACCATGCCCTTGGAGCCTGATGTAAACCATAGAGTGCCTTGTTGAGTTTGTAGACTCTGTCAGGATATCTTGGGTCTTCAAATCCTGGTGGTTGGCATACATAAACTTCCTCTTCTATCTTTCCATACAGAAAAGCACTTTTGACATCCATTTGATACACCTTGAAGTTTTTGAATGAAGCATATGCTAGAAATAGCCTTATTGCTTCAATTCTTGCAACTGGAGCAAAAACTTCATCATAATCAATGCCTTCTTCTTGTGTATAACCTTGTGCCACCAATCTAGCTTTATTTTTGATGACTATCCCTCTTTCATCCTTCTTATTTCTGAAGATCCATTTGGTTCCAATTGCCCTGTGACCATTGGGCAGATCCACCAAATCCCATACATGTTGAAGAACAAATTGCAACAATTCTTCCTGCATTGCCTCTATCCAGCTTGGATCTTTCATTGCATCATGAGCTTTCTTTGGTTCCTCCTGTGACAGAAAACAAGAAATTAGACTTAAATGAGAACTTGAGGGTGCTGCTTGCTTACTCTTGTGTCTAGTAAGCATTGGAGACTCCACATCTCCAATCACCAATGTAGTGGGATGGTTCTTTTGAGTTCTTGTCTGATAGGGTGCTTCTTCCTGTAATGAATCACTCAAGTTTGTGTCTGCCTGTTCAGGAGTAGATTCATCTTCTTGTGAGGACTGAGGCTGAGACAAAGTCTCAACTGTCTGATCACCTGCCTGGGGTGTGATATCACCTTCTACTTGATCATCTTCTCCTTGATCACCATTTGTGCAAAACTCAGCAGGGTCAATGGTTGGAATGGGAAACATCACAAATTGAGGCTGTACCTCTGATACCTGTTGTGTACTAGGTCCTGTGTAGTCCTGCTCACTAGTTTTAAAAGAATTAGTGAAGGAATCAATATCAAACAACCAATTAGGACCAGTACCTTGAGCATTTGGAGTGTGTTCATTACACTTCACATTTTCACTCTCCTCAATGATTCTGGTAACAGAATTAAAAACTCTGTAACCTTTGCACTGAGTTGCATAACCAACTAGAAATCCTTCTTCTGATTTGCTGTCAAACTTACCTAAATGAGATTTGGTATTGAGAATAGTACAAGGGCATCCAAAAGGTTTGAAAAATCCAATAAATGGTTTCTTCTTTTTGAAAATCTCATAAGGTGTTTTCCCTTGTGACTTGACAACCAGAGTTCTATTTTGCACATAACAAGCAGTGTTCACAGCCTCTGCCCAAAAAGTGATTGGTAATTTTGAATCAGCCAATAGAGATCTGGCAGCCTCAATTAGAGTCCTGTTCCTCCTTTCAGCAACACCATTGTGTTGAGGAGTCCTAGGAGCACTATATTGCTTCTCAATACCTTTCTCATCACAAAAAGAGTTTATATCAGAATTCTTGAATTCTGTACCATTATCAGATCTGATGACTTTGACTTTCAGATTAGACTGGTTTTCTACTCTAGTGACAAAAGATTTGATCAGTCCACTTGTCTCATCTTTTGTTTTTAGAAAGTAAACCCAGGTAAATCTTGAAAAGTCATCAACAATAACAAGGCAATAGGATTTCTTTCCAATGCTCATCACATTGGTTGGTCCAAAAAGATCCATATGAATCAACTGAAGAGGTGAAGATATGCTGTTTACTTCCTTAGACTTATGAGAAGATTTGTGTTGTTTTCCCTTGAGACATGCAACACAATTGTCATTACAAAGAAATTCCTTTCTAGGTAAACCTCTAACAAGATTATTTTTGACTAGTTTGTTCATATTTTTAAAATTCATATGACACATCCTTCTGTGCCATAAGTTTGATTCATCATGAGAAGCTTTTGAGAACAAACAGTTCAGAGATTGATTAGAAGGGATTCTCTCCAAGTCTAAACAGTAGACATTGTCTTTTCTAGGAGATCTCAACAGAATAAGATTTTCATCAATTTTAAACCCTGGAGCTAGAATAAGACATT
Organism: Centaurea solstitialis; assembly: GCA_030169165.1. Taxonomy (NCBI): domain Eukaryota; kingdom Viridiplantae; phylum Streptophyta; class Magnoliopsida; order Asterales; family Asteraceae; genus Centaurea; species Centaurea solstitialis. The sequence continues at coordinate 42,934,067 of CM058040.1, forward strand.
CTGAATCAGTAAAGAACACACCAAATTTCTTATCACATACCTGGGAGACACTTAACAGGTTGTATCTCAGTTGCTCAACATAAAACACATCTTCAAAGGACATTTTATCCTTTGAGATCTTACCTTTACCCTTGATTTTACCTCCTTTGGGATTATCTCCAAATGCAACATGTCCTCCTTCAAAGTGTTTAAAGTTCTGAAGAATGAACTTGTTGCCAGTCATGTGCCTAGAACAACCACTGTCAATATGCCAAATGCTTTTTCCAATCTGTTGGTTGTCCTGCACATGAGGTAAAAAGATTAGTTTCTGGATGGAACCCAAGCCAAAATGGTCTTGGGTTCTCCTTTATCATTGATGTAATTGACTTCTGTAAGTCTGTTGAGTTTTAAGAGATAATCAGTGCTAGGAATTTCATGACTTGAGTACTTAGTTTTCAAGATAGGTGTGTGTGCATATCTTTTTAAAATAGTTTTCAAAGCAGCTGAATGTTTTGGGTTGGTACTGTCAGCAGTAGGAAGACTGCTATCAGTACCTTTCTTTGAGTCAGTACTGTCAGCAGTAGGAATACTACTAGCAGTACTTTTCTTTGATTCTGCTGCTTTTGGCATCCATACCTGTTTAACAGTAGGTTCAGACTTTGAAGTACTTTTAGCAGTAGAATTACCACTGGCAGTACTTTTCTGTGACTCTACTGCTTTTGGTACCCACACCTTTTTGACAGTAGACTTAGACTTTGGCATTTTTGAGAAAGATGGTTTTGTTTTTGCCAATCTACTTACTTTGGTGGTTTTCATGTTTAAGTACTTGTCATGACTAGCCTTATCAGAAGAGTTTTCTTTTGAAGAGTTTTGTCTATTGGTTCTGAAAGATCCAACATACCTGTTTTTAGTAAAAGCTCTCTGATTTACTGGATTAAAGTAGCAATGTTTGGCCAAATGATTTGGATTACAGCATATAAAACATGGTTTTGGTTTGTTGATTTTATTCAAATCAATCCCATGTTTTTGTGCCCATTGCTGATTCCAGTTTCTTTGATTACCTCTTTTAACTTCTTTTTCTCTCTTCTTTGAAGTACCCTCTTGAGATTTAACATCAGGTTTTGTGTTGCAGTCCTTTTGATGCTTAGGATCAGGCTTATGAGGGTCATCCTTTTTGAATTCAGAGTCATTCAATAAAGGATCTACTTCAAGAGCAGCTTTGGGAAGATCAGATTTATCTAACCTATCTAGAATATCAGTGGTTGGTGGAATGTAGTTGTTGTTATATGGAGGTGGTGTGTTATGATATCCTATTCCCTTTTTGAGATCATCATGAACCTGAGACTTTAAGAGTTCATCCAAGGCTTTTGAGGACTTAGAGTATTTTTCCAAATTTTCATTAGCCTTATTCAGATCCTCTCTAGTCTTTTCTAATTCTGCTGAAATTCTAGAAATTTTCAGTTCAAACTCTTTCTTTTCCCAATTCCAGTAGTTTAAGTCATAACCATACTGGACCTCATTAGCCTGATAAGCTTTAATTTGATCTTCTAGATTAGCTATAACCAAAGAGGACTCTCTCCTACTTAGTTCTAGCTTCTTGATGCTGTCACACATAACCTGATTATGATCTCTATACTTCCTTACAGTTTCAAGACAAGATGAAGAACACAGTTTAGATTTTACCTCTTGGGGAATCTCAGAGATTGGTTCTTCTTTGATCTCAGCCATAAAAGCTTGATTCTGCACTTGATCTTCAGCCTGATCACTCCAGTCAAATCCAGCTCCTTCTTGGGATACCAGGGCTTGTGAGGATCCTGAGTTAGGATTTCTGTTGTTGTTATTTGCCCTGTTTGAGCTGAAGGGATGCTGATGTTGATTGTGCACATTCTGGTTCTGCTGCTGTTGACCAAACTGCTGCTGATTATGCTGCAGTGGATTCTGCTGCTGGTTCTGCTGGTTCTGCTGCTGATTATTCTGTTGATTCTGCTGCTGGTTATTGTAGCTTCCTCTACATTCACGAGCAAAGTGTCCCAATCCATGACACTTATAACATTCCACCTTGGACTTATCAAATCCAAGCCTGTCATCCTTCCTCATGCCAAAATTTCTCCTTCCAGTTCTTCTCATGAACCTATTTACCCTTACAGTTATCATGGCCATCTGCCATTTGAGATCCATCTCCTCCAAATCATCAGCATGGATCTGATCAAGATCTTCATTCACCAATGATACACCAACATGACTGGAGAAAAGAGCTTCCATTACAGAATCTCCTTCTGTTTCTTGCTTTGAGATAGGTGTGCTTGAATTGGGTTCTCCATTGGTGATAGATTCACCACCTGAGAAAAGTGCTGTGTTATGAGAATATCCAACAGGTTTCTTCTTGGCTTCAACTTCTGCTTCAAAGACCCTTAGATCATTATACAGATCATCAAGTTCTTTGTCTTCCAGATTATCACTCTGTCTAAAAGGAACAGTGTAGATAATCCATTCTTCTCCAAGAGATCTCAGAAACTTTCTATTGAGATCATCATTATCCATCTTCACTCCAACAGTGGCTAGCTCTCCTATGAGTTTATTAAATCTGTCAAAGGTTTGAGTCATAGACTCATTCTTTGAAGACATAAAGTTCTCATATTGTTGCTTAAGAACAGCCTTCTGATTTCTTTTAGAACTCTTTGATCCAGCAAATCTCTTTTCTAGTGCTTCCCACAAAACTTTGGCATTCTCACAGGTGACAAACTGATGTTGGTATTCATTAGGAATAGCCAATAAGAGAGTACTCAGGGCTTTCATCTCAGATTGCCTTGTTTTTCTCTCTGCATCAGTTCTTGGTGGAGGCACAACCCTCCTTCTCCAGCTTCTCTTCTGATAGGACCATTCTCAACAATGTCCCACATAGAATAATCAGTGAGCATCATATACTGCTTGATCCTTAGTTTCCACATGTCAAACTCAGTGGGTTTGAGCATGGGAACCTTTGAAACCATCATACTCTCCATTCCTTCCATAGTGTTTGTCAGATCTGAGTTTCTAGCTCTGATACCACTTGTCAGGATCTAAGATCTCACTTTCTCACGAATAACACAACTCAGATTGCTAACAATCACAACCTGTATACAGAATGAAAGACAATGGAAAGAACAAAAACTTTTTGTGTATTGATTACAAACCAAAAGCCTCAATCTGATGATCACAGATCAATCACCATACATGCACTACTTCTCTAATGCAGGGATTAAGAATCTTGAGGCTAAGAATTCTATGAATACTAATGATCAAAAAGTTATATCAACTATGCGTATCTACTCAGGCTATATACTACTAAGAATTACAGATAAGTGTAAATCAAAACAGAATGAATTCAAACTCAATCATTATCTGCAATCTCAGCATTATCTTCAATCCTTAGCTTGTGCCTGAAGTAATCTTCTCAATCTCGATCATTATCCATTACAAAAACAGCTTATCTTCTTCAGCAGTACTTTGAGTTATAAGCAGTAGAGTTAAAGACTTAGCAGTAGTTTCACCAACCTGCTGCTAGTTTAATTCAGCAGTAGTTTGACTCTGCTGCTTAAACCCAACATGGGTTGGTGTTGATGTGGGAGTTTATTGCAAATCTGATTTGACATTTAAAAAGATAAGTTGACATTGCATTGGTGCGGATGATATGAGTGTGTAAAATGACAAAAAAAAAAACATATTAAGATATAAAAATAGTATTAACAATAGTATAATTGAAAAAAACTATAAAAAATTCATGAAACACAATCTTAGTTGTTATTTTATAGCCGCATTTTTAAAATCTAACCCATATTAGCCCCGAAGGATCAAGCCACACATTGTGGAAAAAAGGTTGATTAATAACAAGTAAACAATCATTCACATATATTAGTTTTCATATTTAAATAATTAAAACACAACTCGACAAAATGCATGATTTTTGGTTTATAATTTTTCTTTAAAGTTCTATTCACTTCTAGATATTTAATGTATTTAATTGTTGATTAAAAAACTTGTGTTAACATAACTTTAAAAACAAACGTTGCTTTTTTAGAATGATAATGATAAGTAATAATCCCATCGCCGCCAGCGCCGCCACCAGCGCCACCACCACCAAGACACCATCGCCACCACCATAACCATATGGTGGCGGCAGTGGTGGTGGCGGCGATGGTGGTGGTGGTGTCTTGGTGGTGGCTTTGGTGGTGTCTTGGTGGTGGTGGTGGTGGCGGTGGTGGTGTCTTGGTGGTAGCGGTGGTGGTGGCGGCGGTGGACCGATGGTGGCGGCGGTGGACTGATGGTGGCAGCGGCGGTGGTGTCTTGGTGGTGGTTTGTATACATATTACCATTGAAGTATTTTTTCTGTACTTAATATACCATTGAGAATCCTAATCATTGCCAAGTCAGATCCACATAAGCATTATTTAATTAAATTTAATTGTCACGTAAGAAAAAAACTGATTGTTCCCGGTAATAATGGTATAATGTGTACAAAAAAATAGAGTTCAATGGTCAATTGAGTACAAAAAGCGGTTTTATGGTAACATTTGTACAAAACGGAGAATTGGTTACCCTTACAAGTCATAAACCTTTATATATTACAACAATTCGGTATTCATATGCGCTAACGTTGTAGTAACATCCTCATGAATGTTCATTAAAAATCTTTTTTTTTTTTGTCATTTTTAATTTATTTAGGTTTTCTTATACATAAATGCTTTATAAAAAGTAAAACAGATATGCGCATCGGATTGATTTCAAGGAATAAAACCTTACAAAAAAATATATTTTTTAAAGTTTGTAGACAAAAAATAATATAAAGAAAGTTGAGCAAAAGCCTTAACCAAAGAATATACCATTTTCTTGACTACCTTGCCTTGAACCTTGATGAAAACCTAATACCATCACCTTTACAACCCCCAAAACACCATTCACAAGGAAAGAACCAAAAATCCTTCTTAAATGATAAAATGAAGACAAGTCATCTATAAATAGACACACCCATCAACCATAACCTAAATCACACAAAGATTTGATCACTATCTCTTTATTTTTTCGAGTCTTTCGAACTCAAGAAAACCCTTAAAAAATGGCAAGCGGGCAAATGAGATCAGTGGCATCGCTCCTTATGGTCTTGAACTTTTGCATGTACGTTATTCTTTTGGGCATCGGTGGTTGGGCAATGAATCGAGCCATTGATCATGGTTTCATCATAGGTAATTGTTCTCTTCTTGCCATGCACCTTCATCTTTTTTTAATTATATTATATATATAGACAAAACGCATAAACATATTCATATATAGTGAAGCTTGAATCTTGATTTTTCGCGAGTGTTAAGATCTACCTCTAACCCACATATCACTATCCAACATGACATACCCTTATCTTTTGTGTGTGTGTGTGTATAAAACAACCTAAATGTCCCTATATATATAATATATATATTTGCACTCGAAGATATGAGCCTGAAAAGGTAGAATGCATGCAGACTTGTCCATTATTTCAAGAGGTATGTACATGTAGCTAAGAAGACTTATCTTATGGTTAGCTACATGTTACTAACGTTTTCAAGTATATGTGGTATGTACAGGTCCAGGGTTTGATTTACCGGCTCACTTTTCGCCAATTTACTTCCCGATGGGAAATGCAGCCACGGGATTCTTTGTAACTTTTGCATTGATTGCCGGTGTTGTTGGTGTTGCATCGGTTTTAGCTGGATTTGATCATTATCGTTCATGGAATTCTAACAGTAGGCCTGCAGCAGTATCATCTGCTATTATTGCTTGGTCCATTACTGTCCTCGCAATGGGGTATATACACTTTAATTTGTTTTGTAAACATACACATACACTTTAGTTCCCCAACACTCAAAAGTTCGTAAATATGATTTTATGTAGATTCGCATGGAAGGAAATCGAGCTCGAAGGAAGAAATGCGCGTTTGGTGAGTTCAATAATTATTATAAGGAATTACAAAAATATCCATAATTTTTGGAGTTCCACATGGACTAGATATGATCCATTTCTCAATTCATCTTGTATCTACGTTGAAAACTCACTTTTGTATTTTAATACTCTTTTTAAAAGTAAAGTGTTGCAATTGCACATATTTTACATGGCATCAGAAGAGTGTGTTCCTCTAAAAGGGATTCAACCATGCACAATTAACATGGTCCCTTCTAGTTTCCTTTGGAGGGGCATGTTGAAATTTTATATTGGCTAGACACAATCTCTTCTCTTAAGGAGATTTTTTTTTTGAAGAGTAGTATGATCAATATGATTTCATATATCTTATAAGGTTATGGTCTTAAAAATATGAGTTTAACACTTTAACTAACTAGCTTTTTATATGCGTATCTTTCAGAGAACGATGGAGGCATTTACAATTATCCTTTCGGCGACTCAACTCATATATGTAGCTGCCCTTTACGGTTAAACAACGTGATGGCTTTGAGGGGATGGCCATGAATCTATGTGTCTAATCTAGGCTTCTGCTTGGATTTATTATTATTTTATCCTAATTTTCTTCCTTTTGTTGTAGTTTTTTCCTTCACATTTTTATCAACTTGTATGATTGTGTTTGTTATGAAATGTAAGAAGAAGATTGCAATAAACGTCGTTTTTTTATGTTAAACACTAAAAGAATTCCTCAATTCGCTTCTTTTATGAATCAATAGATTTTGTTATCTTTGTATTATCAAATACTAGTGTTCGACACCGCGCGTTGCGCGGTGTTAATAAAGTTTTTAGAAAATATTGTAGTTTAATGAGCCAATATTAACATATCATATATTAGGTTAATAAAAATCAATATTAGATTTGATTTAAAGTTGTCTCGTGCATAATAAAGTAATAACTAATAACTTTCATATCGTCATACATTCTAATCGACTCGAATAATAAAAGAAACGTGTCAGACTATTAATTATAACAATGAGATGTTTAATGAGTATTTTTTTTTTGCATATCTCATAACGTATTGATATATCCCAACACAATATTTACATAAAATATTTATATGTGTTTGCCACTTTGACTAAAACACTTCTCGACGCCCCCTTCCCAACTCACTCAAAGAGTAAAAATAATCTTCAATATTGTGATCACTTAGACCATATGCGAGTCTAATTGAGTCATTAATGTTTTCATGTTAGAACTTTTTCGATTTGCATGTGGTTATTTCTTTATAACTTAGTTTTGGGATAAAAGATCTCGAAAAATAAAGGTTTTAGTTATATTACGTAAAACGAAAAATGTTAAATTAATTCTAATTCAATTCTTTTGCATAGTTTTATTTCGATTCAAATTAAAAAAAATAATATTAACATAACTATATATTAATTGTAGTAAGTTGTTATTTTCAGGTGAATCTGAAAACTGAGTTTTCATTTGAACTCGTACATATATATGTTTTTAATTTTTTTTCTTTCATATATTGGTAATTGATTCCGATATCTTTTAGTTTGGTTATAATTTAACTTATATGTACCGATTCTTGTATTTTTTTTAACTTTATGTATTTATTTAGTTAATGATATTAAATATAATAACTATTTATTAATTTACTAATGAGAGAGTTAATAACACATACTTAACTATATTAATTAGGTTGTAATTATAGATGATTATGTTGTAGGTTTCTTTTAATCAATAAATGAGAAGGTGGAAAGGGTATAATAAATGTTTTTAAAAGTTAAATAATATGGAAGTTAAACTAATTAAATTGTTAAGTCAATTGATCAAAGAGTCCTTGTATTAATAAAAAATAAAAATATAATTTTCATTTAATGGTAGAATAGTCTTTAGCTTAATTGATATTTAAAAAATTCAAAAAAAAAGAGAAAATTTTTATAAACAAATACTCAATAGATAAAATGTTACATCATACTTCCAACATCCTTCGTAAAAAATAATTCATTTATTAAAAAAATTTATGATAATAATTATTTAATTATATATTGATTCTAATTTTATTTATATATATTGGTTATAATGTCATTCATTTTTATTTATGATTTTAGTATATTTTAAATAATAATATTTTTAATTTTATCTATTGGTTCAAAGGAAAAAAAAATAAGGATTAAGATGTCAGCAAATATCATCTCATTTTTAGTAGTTTTTAGTAAAAATAAATAAATTGAGGGACTATGAAAATATAAAAGAATGAGAAGAGAATCCCAACAAAACATAGCATAAAAAATCACATAAGAATTTGATTGTTGTCAACAATTTCTTTTTTTTATAAAACTATAACAATAAAAACAAAACAAATTAAGAAATAGACCCACTAAAACACTTGTATACCAAAAATATCAAGTAGAAAATATCAATAAAGAAATAATTATAACAATTGTAAAGAAATTACAAATAATAACTCAAAAACTTATTAACAATCATGTGTAATATACACAAATTAAAAACATTATACGAATTTTAATGAAAGATAAAAGTTATAGTATTAACATAAATATCAATAAGGAAATATGGAAATGAAAAAACAAAGGTAACAATTAGAATAAGTTTTGAAAATTAAAGAAAAAACCAAAAACTTTTATAACAACAACAGGGAATATATGCAAAAACGTATAAAAATATTATGGATTTTTTTATAGAAATAAAAAGACAATAATATTGATTGACACACATAAATAATATATAGCTGACGGAGAAATCAATTAGGAAATATGAAAATTAGAATAAATATGAAAATGAAAAAAATATATAGCTTACAATATAAACAATATGAAAATGAAAATTAAAAAAACAAAGGTAACAATTTTTTAAAATTAGAAAAAAAAAAACAAAAAACTTTTATAACAACAGGGAATATACACAAAACGTATAAAAATAATACAGATTTTTTATAGAAATAAAAAACAATAATATTAATTGATACACACATAAACAATATGTAGCTTACAAAAATCATAAAAAGTATTAGCTTACCTAGAAATCTTACGAAGAATGAGCAACAATCAAACAAACATAGGAACCAATAGCAAAACATAGAACTCAATAGCAAAACATAGAACTAAAAGTTGTTGACTATATTTTTGTGGGACATTAGGTTGTTATTTATAGATGAATATGTTGTAGGTTTTTTTTAATTAATAAATGAGAAGATGAAGAGGGTAGTATAAATGTTCTTAAAAGTTAAATAATATGAATCTTAAAGCTAATTAAATTGTTAAGTCAAATTACCAAATAGTCCTTCTTATGATAAAACATGTAATTTTCATTTAGGGGTAGAATAGTCTTTAATTTATTTAATATTTAAAAAATTCAAAAAAAAAGAGAAAATTTCTTTAAGCAAATACTCAATAGATAGGGTGTCCACATCATCTTCCAACATCTTGCTTTTATATATACTAGGGGCGCGTACCGCGCGTTGCGCGGTATGTAAAAATCATTCCAAGATTTTTTTTTAAAATACTATCATTGTTTTTAATGTAAAAAAATTGTGTTACAAATCTATATGTAATATTTATAATGATAAAATTTAATATTTGTTTTCGGATTTTAAAATTACTTGGGTAATTAGTTTCTCAATATTTGAGAAAAATTGTAAACATTACTCTTCTACTTTTGAGTACTTTAAAATGTTGTTGTGTTAATTAGTTTAAACCATTGTTGTATATATTAATGTTATATCAACATCTGGTGAAATTGTGAAACTAATATAGAATTAGGAAATTAATAACAAATCAATTAGAGTCTTTTTTTTCCTTGAGATGCCAAGGATACATATACTTATGACATAGAGAAATTGATGAAAACTTACTATATTCCAACGAACGTAACACATACATTTATTATTAACTATAGAAATTTTTGAAAATATACAAATTGGAAACAATTAAAAATTCTTGGAGCTTTTAATAGGAACTTTTTGCGTAAGAGGCAACGAAAATAAATCAAAGGGTTTTCAGTTGTCAATCGAATATTCATCTATCTCATCAAGTTCTCCGTGTAATGCAACTTTGCAAACTATCGAGCTACGCAAAGATGAATATCAAAATGTCATGTTAAGTTATACGCTCTATTAAAACTTTGGTTAAAAATGTTAAGAATTTTATATAACTACTTAACCAACTTAATAATCCAAAATAATTTTCAAATCCCTTTTGTATAACCGCCATCAATTGTCTCTAGATCACCAAATTGTGTCAAACATTCAATAATGTCTACACGTATATCTACTTCATTAGAACAACAGGGTTTAGCAATAATAAAATAAAATAAGAAACATAACACAATAATTCGGGAGAAGTACAACTCTATTCACATGATTAATTTCGAATTAACAACTTTATACTCTTCATTAATCATAATCAACTTAAGTTTTTCATAACATGCACTAAACCTTCATTCAATATTGAAAACAACATGAAAATAGAAAATAATCGTAGAGCTCCCATATAAAAAATTCTAATTTATAAAGGATTGGATCACATTGATCCATATTACAACACCAACATTCCATTTGATCAATGAAGACCATGTCTAAAGTGACTAATTCTCCATTATTTTAGTTCAAGGACTCCCACAACTCTTACCTTAATACTTCAACATTCATTATATTTCAACTTTACATGATTCATATGATCTTTATTTGTAATTATGCAAATTAAAAGTTCAAGAAATAAACCCCAATTTGAAATTTGAAATAAAATTTGTCTCAATGTCTTTGAATTTGTAATTCAGATGAAAGATAAATCACAATTACCATTTATTTAACAAAAAATGTCTTAACATGGAGAATAAATATTTAAAATTCAAACCACCATTTATAATTGTTGTTGTTGTTGTCATTGTTATTGTTATTATTATACAAAATATAATGAAACACAAATTCAACATAATTAACTTAAACACTTAAAAATAGTAAAATAAATTTCTTACTAAATTTTTGGATACTGCAAGTTGTATAGGTTCCAATTGAAACTTGATCCTAAATTGGGTTCTGAATATCCAAGAGTGGTGGTACAAATTAGGATTAAAAGTAATTACCATGGATTTGAAGATTTTGATGGTAAAAAGGTTGTTAAAGTAGGGAAGAGATGTTAATTACTTCCTTGCATGTAATATATAAAAATAAAGGAAAAACCCCAACATAAGTTTACTAAATGCTTGATTGAAAAGCTTAGTGGATTTTCGGTACCAAACAAATGGGCAAGACTTGTGAAGTTTGTATAAGCTTATTTCAATTTCCAAGCACGTAAAATTGATCATAAAACCGAAATGGAAAATACAAACCATACCTGATCAATCTTCAAAAAGACACTATGCATATCACTTTCACATGAAGCCTAATCGGTAGAATCTAATCTCCAAAACCCTATGAATTAACAAACAAAGACAAAGCCTTAAAATAACATGAGATGAAAGTTAGTAGCCTAACATAATACCTTACCTGATCAATTTAAAAAAAAAAGACATTGTGCAGATCACTTTCACATGAGGCCTAATTGACGGAATCCGATCTTTAGAACCATATGAATCAATAAACAAAGACAAACCTAAAATCACATAAGATGAAAATTAGTAGCCGCATTTATTGATTTTGTATGTTTTTAAACAAATTGTCCAAAAGAGAAAAACAAATTAGAGTATAGATTTATTTAAAAAAAAAGAGAGAGAATGTGGTAGTGAAACTTACATGGCTTCCATGAGATATTGTTTCTTCCATGGTTTTCTATGTGGATTAAGAGAAAAGAAGACATGAAATGATAAACGGTTAGGAAGGTGATGAGTTTGAAGACCATTAATGTATCATTTATTTAAATAAATATAATTAATGTTATATTTATTTAGGAAAACATATACAATAAAAATATATTGAAAATTTGAGAAAAAGGGAATTGTTATGTTGTAGGTTTTCTTTCAATTAATAAATTTGAATGTGAAAGGGTAAAATAAATGTCTTTAAGAATTTAAATAATGTGAAAGTTAAGACTAATTAAATTGTAAGTAAAATTACCAAATAGTCCTTCTTATAATAAAACATATAATTTACATTTAGGGGTAGAATAGTCTTTAACTTATTTGATATAAAAAAACTCAAAAAAATGAGAAAATTCCAATAAGCAAATACTCAATAGATAGGTTGCCACCTCATTCTTCCAACATCCTACTTTTATATATATATAGATTCCATTACCGTCATTTTTTAAACTTGTATCTTTTCCGATATAAGTCGATTTTGTTTGTTTATCCCAATATAAGTGTGCATTTTCCTAATATACCTTTAACCATGATTTAGTTATGAGATGATGAAATTTTTCTATTTATTATTGAAAGTAAAACTGTGATCAAACACAAAATTTTATAAAATGTTTTTTTGTGTATGATAATCATGCTATTATGTTATAGATGAATAATTTTCTCCCGTTTCTTCTTGATAAAATTTAGAGTGAATTGCATTTGCAATCTTGTGGTTTCCTTAAAATTGTATATAATCTCTAAAACAAAAAATATATATTGATGGTTCCTAAGTTTTCCATTTTATAACATTTATGATCCTTGGAATTAACACCATCAATTATCAACTATTGTGAGGAACAAATCACTTAGCACCCTTTGAATAATTAGTGTTTACTTTTAGGGTTTATAACTTGTAAGGGTAACCAATTATCCGTTTTGTACAAATGTTACCATGAAACTATTTTTTGTACTCAATTGACCATTGAACTCTATTTTTTGTACACATTATACCATTATGACCGGGAACAACCAGTTTTTTTTTACGTGGCAATTAAATTTAATTAAATAATGCTTACGTGGATCTGACGTGGCAATGACTAGGATTCTCAATGGTATATTAAGTACAGAAAAAATACTTCAATGGTATATTAAGTACAGAAAAAAATACTTCAATGGTAATATGTGTACAAACCACCACCACCAAACCACCACCAAGACACCACCGCCACCACCGCCGCCGCCACCATCGGTCCACCGCCGCCACCACCACCGATACCATCAAGACACCACCACCCGCCACCACCGCCACCACCAAGACACCACCACCAAAGCCACCATCAAGACACCACCACCGCCGCCGCCACCGCCACCGTCGCCACCGCCACCAATTGGTTATGGTGGTAGCGATGGTGTCTTGGTGGTGGTGGTGGCGGCGTTGGACTGTGGTGGTGGCGACGGTGGCGGTGGTGGCGACGGTGTCTTGGTGGTGGTGGCGATGGTGTCTTGGTGGTGGTGGCGGCGGTGGACCGTGGTGGTGGCGAGTGGTGGCGACGGTGGTGGCGCTGGTGGTGGTGTCTTGGTGGTGGCGGTGGTGGCGATGATGTCATGGTGGTGGTGGCGACGTTGGACAGGTGGTGGTGGCGGCGGCGGTGTCTTGGTGGTGGTGGTTTGTACACATATTACCATTGAAGTATTTTTTTGTACTTAATATACCATTGAAGTATTTTTCTGTACTTAATATATCATTGAGAATCCTAGTCATTGCCACGTCAGATCCACGTAAGCATTATTTAATTAAATTTAATTGCCACGTAAGAAAAAAACTGGTTGTTCCCGGTCATAATGGTATAATGTGTACAAAAAAATAAAGTTCAATGGTCAATTGAGTACAAAAAAATTGTTTCATGGTAACATTTGTACAAAACGGATAGTTGGTTACCCTTAAAAGTCATAAACCCTTACTTTTAATCGTTATAACAGTTCTATATGTCCATAATGTTATGCTTTTCCGGATTTTTATTTTGTTATTACTTTAACTATTTATAGTTTAAATATGTATTAATAATCTCATTTTAACTATATGGACTTCCAATAATTTGATTGCATGAAATACCCAACCCAAAAAGATATGTGATCGAACTTATCTTGATTTTATTTGTTTTCCAAAACTTGGGATTTTCTAAGCAAAAGTCATTTTTTCAATTTAATAACTATTCAATATATTTATAATTTCTTTATTCGATGCATTACTTTAAGATTTGATGTGTAATTGGATATATAAAATAACTTTAATAAAGAAAGTTTTTTTTTTACTTAGTGTGAATTACACCTTTGGTACCTAAGGTTTTCTTTAAGACTGTTTGTTCCTCATAATGGTTGCTAACTGAAGCCTTAAGGTGTTGACTCCAAGGACCCTACGTGTCATGAAGTTAATGAGTTAGGGACCATCAATGTTAGATAGTTAGTTTTAGGAAACAAACCTATAGGGCGTTCACGATTCGGTTTTGTTTGGTTAGTAGGAAAAATGTGACAGATCGCATGAGGCGGACACCAGGATACCTGAACAGTTGAACCACACTGCAACAAACGGAAATAAGACAGTTTATTGAGTTTACCGGTCTGTCAACTATCAAAAAAATGTAGGTTTCAATTAAGATAGATAAAATCGTCAAAAAAATCATATAGGTTTCAACTAACAAAGATTAGTTAAACTTTTAAAGTTTTATTGAGTTTACCATTGAGTCAACTATCAAAAGTGAATAATCAAGACGATCCAGTTTAAGTTATCAATTTTGGGCAAACTATTTAATCATCTTAACTGTTATTGACAATAGACATTTAACGTTAATTAAAAGTTTGACAAAGGCAGTATAATCACGAATACATTCATTCAACCTCCGCATGAATGTTTTGTGTATTGGTTAACACAATGTGGTAAATCTTTTTTCATTTGATATTAAAGTTTATTAAACCAACTTTTCAATACATAATTATTTTTTTCTAAAAAAAATCCCATTTTGATTTAATTAAAAAAGATTAGAAATACCTAGAAATAAATGATAAAAAGGTGATTTAACCAAATGAAAACCAAAAGTTTTTCTCAGGAATTGATCTAAAGATGGTGACCAAAAGCCTTAAACAAAGAATATACCATGTATAAGGAAATCCTAACCATTGCCTTTGAACCCCATAAACCCTTTTTGACAAATATGAAACATGCATGACAAGAAAAGAACCTAAGAAATATTAGTAAAGTCATCAAGACAATGTTTTTTTTTTCTTTTTCTTAATTAATTGGCTATAGTAAATAAGTAGAGAAAGTTTCATGCAAGAAACATAACTTTTTAAGAAAACGCAAGGACAATTCTCAACCACTCATTCGGTCCATATAGACGGCTTTGACCGGGTCACCCTTCTTTAATCATCTCCACCCTCCATGAATCGCGTCAATCCTCTGTGATCGCGTCCACCGTAACCGAAAATGTATGACTAAAAAATGTTCTCGCGTTTTCTTAAATTAACATCGTTCTCGTATGAACCCACCTCTAAATAAATAATATGTATTTGTTTTCAACATTTAGTGATCTTGCTCTAAATAAATATTAATAGAGAGCTTTAAAGAGCCTTATAAATTAATATATCCTTTGTTTTTCAAAATCTCTAAGTTTTCTAAGAAAATCGTATATAATTATATGGCTAAGGATTAAATGAGATATTGGTGTATGTTAAGTTGTTAGAACGTTGTGATTTTAGGTATAAATAATTAGAAGATAAATAAAGATGTTGATGGTAATATGATTTCATTATCGTTATCCATTTGTATCTAACCATGCTTACCTAGTATGTGGCAGATATATTATCTAATATTTTTTTTTTAATGGAAAACCAGGCAATTTTATAAAGAAAAAGCAAAAGAGCTACAAAGGTCCAACAGACACACAATGGCCCAAAAACACACAAAAAAAGAAACCAACCCAAACCAAGCAACAATCAACCAAAACCTACACAAGGAAACAGACACAAACAAGGAACAAAACAAAATACAACTCCAAGCAAATATCAGGATCTCTAATATTTTGAAGCATAAATTTGACTTAGTTTGTACATTGTTCCATTGAATGCAAATATCAGGATCTCTTGTTGAGGTTGTTCATTGGTTGACATTCAATAGATGTGAGGGGAATTGACCTAATTCTATTATCTATTCCATGTTGGATTTTTTTCAAACCAATAGATGATAGGATCAGTTTGGTTTCACCGTTTAGATATTTCATATTTTTATTGGATATTCATTGAACTTGATTGCATCCAACCAACATTAATCTGATTGGATTCATCCATATCGAATGGATGATTAATTGTTTGATTATATATTAGATTATACGTGCGCGATGCGGCGCAAAATTTCTCAAATATGTAATTATAGTAGTATAATTTATATAAAAAACAATAAAGGTCTTTTAGTTAATCCATTATTCTGTACTTTTAATGTGATAACGGTGAAAAATGAAAACGTAAGAAAATGTGAAGTATATTACTTCTTATATATTCTTAATATTTAATAATAATATTAAATAAAAAGTATTCAATATTGGGTTCATTTCGAATCTATTGATGCGGCGATTATAGTGATATAAATTGTAAAAAAAAACATTATTTTAATGCATTTTAGTTCATAATATACGATTATTTATGTTATATGATAAAGTTGTAAAATAAAAAATTAAAATTATAAAATTAAAAATTTAATGGGTTTAAAATTAAATAAATAACTAATTATATGGGTATTAAGTAAAAAGTATGAGATTAAAAGTAAAATAAATAACTAAAAAGTAGAGGATAGATGGGATAAGCTAAAATAAACCAAAATTGTAAAATGCATCTAGATACATGTTTAGGCGGGAAAATCTAGAAACCGACTCACCAAACGATGACACGTGGCAGCCCAGTTGAAAATCCAGAAACCGACTCACCATACGATGACACATGGCAGCCCAGTTACTCTTTTATTATATATAGATTGTATATTATATATAATATTAAATTAATTATTAATTGACATTTAAAACATTTATTGATTGAATGAGTAGTTAGATGATGGTCACATGATAATTGGATAGGTAGCTGGATGAAGATTGGATGGATAATCAGATTGGTTGATTAGTTTTGGTTGGTTATGAACTATCATCCAAGCATCGACCAATCCAAACTGTATGTTGAAAATTTTAATCCGATTCGATCCAATTATAAATGGATATCTAATCATCATAAGTCGGTTCTAATTGGATCGGTTGGTTTAAATTGGATCAATTGAATTTCTGCACACCCATATCTCTAATCAACTAGGTTTGGACTCTTTTGCACAAAATTTTTTGTAGGCTTCAATCTAACCCCTCAATAAACTCGCTAACTATTTATTTATCCCTTTGATCACCGAATCCACAATGTTATCTTTTGACTTAATTTACTCAACAGAGATAACCTCGAATGTGAGTATTAGTCGAATGGTGTTATATTTTGATGAATATGTCTAGACTTCATATGATACCGGTTTATCTCATCTTAGAATGTAGTAATTCAGATTAGTTTCCATACTTTTCTGTAATGTGAGATCAAACTCCACAGCTAACCATGTACATTAAGGATTTTCCATATTATATTGCACATCCAAGCATAACCAGTCGTTACCGTTTGAAATACAATATGAATCACTAAACACTTAATCATTTACATAATATACAGAATAAGGCAATTTGCACTTACAAGTTTTTCTAAGATAACTCCCCACTTGAATTGTTTGAATGCTTACTAAATCTGCTAGCATAATCTAAGGCTATGTTTGGCAAGCGTAGCTTATAAGCTAGCTGGTAGCTGATAAGCTAGCGGATAGCTGATAAGCTAGCTGTTGATTGATAAGCTTGCTAGTAGCTGATAAGCTAGATGTTGAACAAATTATGTTTGGCAAAAACTAGCTTATGAGTATGTAAAATGACCAAAAAGGGTATATTTGAATTTAATAATTAATATTAATAAGGGTATAATTGGAAAAAGCTACAATAAGCTCCTCATAAGCTACTCAAAGTAGCGTTTCAAAAAGCTAGCTTATAAGCTAGCTGATAAGCTAGCTTCCTAGTACATGTTTGGATGGACTAGCTTATAAGCTAGCTTATCAGCTAGCTTATGCTTGCCAAACAAAGCCTAAGTATGATAAAGCCTGCATCAAGTTTCGCACATCTTTTTAAATATCCTTATTGGGCAATGCCATATACTCTACCATCAATAAAGATGATGGCGATACCATATGTACCACAATCAGCATACAATGTATTTAACGTTAAAAGTTATCTAACATTTAAACAATCAAATACATGTACGTCTATCAATGAATCCACAAAGACATTTCCAAATGTAATTGTGAATATGCCATACACTAGTGTTTTCCTACTCACTTTCGAATATGTTTATCATGGATTATTAGTGAGTATGTTAATTTTGAATTCCATATGGCCCTCTCGTGGTCAATATGTTTGTATTTTTAGTGGACTTATAACGTTGGAAGTATATTTTATGCCAAAGTTTCCCTATATCTCGTCAATGTAGAAATATAGAATGACTACATCAACATGAGATTGTTAGACATTATTTTTATTTGTACACCATTATTACATATGTTGGTCCCATAGCATGTCATCACAATACAACTAAAAAAATATATCCTTTATTGTTGTCACATTAACACTATCAAACGACCTTACTTGAACACGATCTGTTCTGTAGGTTCGTGCCTCTGTATTCTTGATTCCTAACAAGACATTAACGCTATCAACGAACGAGGTATTCTTTGATTCAGTTGTTCCTGTGAATCTATGAACATTCAAATTCATAATAAGATATCAATAAACATTACTATGCTTTGAATAGCCAAAGAAAACCATGTCAATTAACTTTATACCAATCTCCATTTCATTTAGCGAGATACCTCTATATTCTAAGCACATTTTTTTACTTTCTGTTAGGGTATCTTGTTTACTAGTCTTAGGTGGGCTATTGGGTTGGATTGGGTAATGATGTGGGGTTGGGTTATGAGTAGGCATGGAAAAGGTGGGAGGCGATGGGTGTGGGTAGGTTGTGGTGAGGTAGGGTGGATGAGTATGTTGGTGGGGGTGTGTGTGGTGTGGATTAGGTCATCACTACTTGTTAAAAACAAATGTTGTTTGTTTTTATTCGCTTCTGATAATATTTTTTGTAGTTCCTGTTTTGCAACCATAGATCGTTTATGCTATGTTAACGATGGTAAAGTTCACCTTAACTTCTCATTATGATTCACATATGTATAAGACAAATATTATTCTCAAGTTGCTTCATTGTTGAAATCATCAACTAAGAGATAGCACCATTAACACCGTTAACAAATTAATGATTGGATAGCTCAACATATATTCACTTTCTCGGTTACTTTTAAGGAGGTAAATAGCCCTTTATCAAACATACATCGTAAGTAGCTCTGCTGTCTACTCAGTCATTTTCTAAGATTTCAAACCCACTTGGTTTACCTCTAAAATCGTTGTGGCAAAGTTTATCAAATGTTTATTGGGTCACATACATATTCTGGTTCAAGTTTAACCCTTTTATTGTCTAGGTTTATATCCAGGAACGTGTAACCATAACCATGATCTGGCTTGTAATTGCATCAACCAAAGACATCAAGCTAAATGGCTCATGGTTGACCACTCTAGTACCAAGATTTTCAAAAAATGAAATATTATAGTTTATTTAAGAAATGAATTGAAAACCAATCAAACTTATGATTTGTCAGATTTATGTAACCTAATTCTTTTGGGAGGTGATATTGCCACTGATATGTTTACTTCATCCAAAGCTGTTTTTTTTTTTAATTACACTTTTACCCTTTATTTTAATAAAATTAATTTCCCATCCATCTTCCACTAAAATAAAACCAAAACTCAGACCCCACTCTACGCCGCCGGCCATTGTCCGGCGATCGTCCACTTACCGTCCCACCGACCAGCGACCTCCACCAAGCTCCAATCAACAGTCTATTTCCCCCTCT
The DNA here is from genome assembly GCA_030169165.1 of Centaurea solstitialis. Lineage (NCBI taxonomy): Eukaryota > Viridiplantae > Streptophyta > Magnoliopsida > Asterales > Asteraceae > Centaurea > Centaurea solstitialis. The sequence continues at coordinate 42,953,826 of CM058040.1, forward strand.
CTAATTGATCTCAGATCTCCTCGGCCCCGAAACACCGACTCCTGGGAGGAGGACAACTCTCGTTATCCATCCAACAATGGCACGGCGGTGGCGGAGCCGCCGCCGCAGGCTGGCGTGGCCAAGCTCCGGCTGATGTGCAGCTATGGCATACACATAGTCCCTCGTCCTCACGATAAATCTCTCTACTACGTCGGCGGAGATACTCGAATCGTCGTCGTTGACCGCCATACGACCCTAGCTGGCCTCACTCTCCGACTCTCCAAAATCCTCTTCCGATCTTCTTCTTCTTCTTCGTCATCGATTCCTTCCAATTCACCGTTGTTTACTCTTAAGTATCAGCTTCCATCAGAGGACCTCGATTCGTTGATCTTCGTTACCATCGATGAAGACCTGGAAAACATGATCGATGAATACGAGAGGCTAAATTCGAATTCATCCTCCGATGGTAACAAATCGTCACGGCTCCGGTTGTTCCTATTTCCGACGAAGCCTGAATCGGTTTCCTCGATCGGATCGCTTGTAGAGAGATCTGAGATCAGTTAGAAGGGGGAAACCGATTGTCGATTAGAGCTTGGTGGAGGTTGCCGGTCGGTGGGACGATGAGTGGACGATCGCCAGACGCCGGTCGGTTGATGGCCGACAGCGTAGAGAAGGGTCTGAGTTCTGGACTTCTGGTTTTATTTAAGTGGAAGATGGATGGGCAATTAATTTTATTAAAATAAAGGGTAAAAAGTGTAATTTAAAAAAAATAGTTGTGGATGAAGTAAACATATCAGTGGCAATATCACAACCCAATTCTTTTTCCCGAATATGGCAAGGTTCTAAACAAAATATTGTTTCTGACTTGACATAAAATAAAATCCCCTATTTCAGAATAGAAAATTACCATCCATTTTTTAGAGAACTAACTATAAAAAATACTTGTTACTATATAATGTTAGTGTTTGTATTTGTATTTGAACTCGATGAATTTCTCAATTCAAACTAATTTTTATTTTTACATGAGCAACAAAACACTTGTCATGTTTATAATTACTATGTTATTGTTAAATTCTCGTCATGTTAATGTCGTTGGATCTGCTTGGTGAAATGATCACCAAAAAAACCCTCATCATATCGTTGCAACCTCGTTGTCACAAGTCTTGTTCATGTTTTTTTCCAATGTCCCTTGATAATGATGCTTATATTGGTGTAAAGGTCGAATGAATGACGTAAAACATCCCTTCAAATATCTCTTGAATTCTATATAAACAAAAATAAATTGTAAATATGTGTTTAAAAGCAAAAAACTAACTAGAAAAATTAGTTTTATATATTTGATTATTGAGATTTTAATTATATATTCATTATTTTAACTATTGAGTATTATTTAAATAAAAAATTAAGTTTAAATAAAGATGATCCGGTAACCTATTACAACAAGTCAATTAAATAGGATTGGAACAAATTTAAAAGTTGAGTGGTCTTTGGTGTGCAAATAAAGTGTGAGTGACTTTAGAAGAACAAAAATGAAAGTTGGTTACTATTCTATAAAATTAACCTTATTATTAATAAATATATGAACATGTTTGACTCGAAAAAATATATGCTTTTGGGTTGACTCGAAAAATTTAATTGAGTTTTCGAACGAGTCGAGTTGAACATTGTATTATAAAGCTCAACTCGTTAAGTTAAACGAGCTCTATTTTGTATTCGAAATCGACTCGAGCTCAAGAAAAACAAACTCGAACTCGAGTAGTTCGTTAAAAGCTTGATTCGCTAACACCACCAAGACAGACATGGGATATTAGAGAAAATTGTGTAGCGAATTAAGTCAATATAAATTCTTGATCTGCTTGGTTGTTATCATTAAATAACAATCAATCCACTCATTTGCTAAATTGTCATCCAAAATGAGTAATAAATTACTGATTCACCATTTAATTATTATTTAATAAAATTAATTACCTGCTAATTTCAAACGAATATTTATATGAGATCTTACAATTCTTACAAACTATAAAGTTTTGATATGATTATGCTTACATATAATTTATAAAAATGTTATATTAAAAACTTATAACAACAATTATCAACATAAGACGGATTTTGAAAATAAAAATTAAAAAGTCAAATAACATGTTAAAAAACAACCAAGGTTAACGTGCCAACAAACGTGCGTCATGTCGTAATATGTTTTTTTAAAACAATACTCCATCTTAGCAACTCATAAATATTTGTGTCTAATAATTAATTATACCATCCATTATGGTTTTACCTGGTACCAATAGTACCAGTTATTACGTCAGCGCTACATCAGCTTTCCACTATCCTACTAATACCTTAGAGCATCCACAGTAGTGGAACCTCCAAAAACCCCATTAACCATATTTTTTCTACCACGTCATTGTCATCTCAACATACCAAGAAGGCAAGAACCTCCTTAAAACTCTACAATGGAGGTTCTTACAAAAACCTCACTTTCTCTTCTTATTTATAATATAATTTTTATTTATGTAAACTATTATATAACAGAAAAGGAAACTATTACAAGAACATGGGTTCTTGTTCAAGCACCCGGGTTCCAATAAGAACCTGTGATTGGGCAAGAACTCATGTGTCACAGTGGAGGTTCTTGTAAAACCCCCATGAAGAACCTCACGAAGAACCTTCATTGTGGATAGAGCATACACAGTGGTGGAACCTCCAAAAACCTCACTTACCATATTTTTTTTACCATGTCATTGTCATCTCAACAAACCAGGAACCTCCTTAAAACTCTACAATGGAGATTCTTACGAAAACCGCACTTCCCTCTTCTTATTTATAATATAATTTTTATTATGTAAACTATTACATAACAGAAAAGGAAACTATTACAAGAACTTGGGTTCTTGTTCAAGCACCCGGGTTCCAATAAGAACCTGTGACTAGGGGTAAGCATAACTGGGTACCCGGCTTTTTTCCATGGAACCGGAATTGGAACCGAACCGGCGGTTCCCGGAACAAAGGAACCGGAACAGGAACCGGTTAGAGCGGTTCTTAATTTTTTGGAACCGGTCCCGGAACCGCCGGGAACCGGTTCCGATACCGGGTACCCGGTGACCTATTTTTTAATTTTTTTTCAAACATTGCATACATTATAAATGTAATAATACCCCCAGTTTAACAAATAAATATGACAAAATATAAAGTACCAACTTAAAAACATAATAATCCGATAAAAACTACACGTAAGGTCTTAACAATAAATACAAAAAATAGCGAAATAAAACATGAGTCTTGAATCTTGAGGCAAAATGACATCTATAATACTTCATGTCAAGTCGTCAAACACGTAATAAGACACGAAAAAACAAGTTCATAAAAGATCTAAGTTACGGCCAAAGAAAGTAATCTATTTAAAATATAAATATAAATATATATATATAATATAAATACCGGGTACCGGCCGGGTAACGGTTCAAAAATTTTGAGAACCGGAACCGGTTTTGACCGGTTCCCTATTTTAGGAACCGGAACCACTAACACCGGTTCCAGTTCCGGAACCGCGGTTCTGAAGCGGTTCCGGTTCCAAAAGCGGGTACCCGCTTTTTATGCTCACCCCTACCTGTGACTGGGCAAGAACCTCTGTCTGACAGTGGAGGTTCTTGTAAAACCCCATAAGAACCTCATGAAAAACCTCCATTGTGGATGCTCTTACTAATCCTTACCAATTCATCCACACTCATACCAATTTCCCTACCAATCTAATTAATTAATTAAAAAAAAAGAGAAAGAAAAGAGAGATAGAGAGAAAAGTAGGGGTGGGGAGAAAACTCAACGGCATAGCCATACCGATTTACTCTCCATACCGGTGCTACCAATTCATCCACGGCGGTGTTACCGGTGGTACCAACTGGTACCGGTACTCATACCGGTATACCGGTACCCGCTCTGGATGGCCTTATAAAGTTAAGAATCTAATAAATTATAATTGTTTATTTTAAAAAAAAAACCCCTTACTCAATAAGGCCACAAATGGTACACTCATTTGAACCAACAACTGTTCACTGTCAGTCTACCACGTCAGCGTCAGATCACTTTTCCATTATTTTATCCTTAAACCCTCACCAACTTTTTAAATTCCGTAACAGTTTTATATATTTATCATTTTTTATTAATTGTAAATATAATATAGATTATAGAGTGATAACACCAAAATTATACATGTTTTGGTGGTGCTTAATTGGTTGAATTTACCCCGTTTATCACTTGATTCTCACCTAATTACTCACGAATTGGTATGTTTGTTACTTTTGAAGGTATTGGAGAACACGGAGCTAAAAAGTGCGGAAAATAGGCGAAATTGTGCGAAAGTTGGAAAAGTACAAAACAGGAAGTTTTAGCGATCGCGAAGTGAAGGTTTTGGCGCCGCCAAGACTGATATTCGAGAAGGTTCCTGCTTTTTATCAACTTAGCGCCGCGAAGATGAAGTTTAGCGCCGCGAAATTGGCATTTGCACTCTCAAGAAGATTCCAGAATTTGCCAAAAATAGAAGGAGTAGGGTTTTTAAGTGTTTCGCGCCGCGAACGCCTACTTGGCGAACGCGAAACAGCTTCCGGACCTTCTTTTAAATACTGTTCTCAGCCTTCAGTTCCATATGCATTCTTAGACAGAAAAATACAGTAAAAGGGTCAGTTGTACCAGTTGGTTAGTGGTTTGGAGGGAGAATCAAGTGTGGAGAGAGGAGACGCTGCGCCGATACGGATACTCGATTAATCATCTGTAGCTGTATGGTCGGTAGAATGTCTGTCTTTATCTATACTTATTCTGTTTTCCTAGCTATGAGTAGTGAGTAGTTTTCTATGTAGTACTTATCGTGGTAGATGAACCATGTGGATATGATTTTATGGTTTTAATGATTATTGATTTGTTTTGGTTAATTGAATGTGGTTTTATGATTCCAATTTGATTCCTGCTATTTCGTGTGTTTGAACTCGTTGGTTGGGTTTGCTTTTGGACCAAAAAAAGTAGACTCCATTGGGTTAATCAACCTCTCTTGACTTATCCTTCGAGACCTCGGAGAATTAGGTTAAGTGGTTTCTTGGACCGAGAGAAACTAGATTGTAAAACACCGGTTAGTTGAGATAGGATTGGGTGACTGATATTTAGGTTGTCTGACAATCAGCCTAGGTATTGGGACTAGGAGGACCATTCTAGTTGACAATCATATTATCTGCATGTTAGGGTGTCCCAGACTTAAATCCTTACAATAGCCAAATCAATCATACTTATATGTAACTTAATTATCCACTTGGGGATTCACTATGCCATGATAAGTGCTACTGTTTTCTTTATTATTGTTAAATCAGTTTTTATTCTGCTTTCTAGTTCTTTAGTTGTTAATTTAGTTTTCAAATCATTTTCTCAAAAACCCCCCATAGCCTTAGATTAATTAAACTAATAGGATTACCAGTCTGTTACTTGACCGTTCCCAGTGGTAGATACGATACCTGGACTTTCCTACGCTATATTGCTATCGATCAGGTACGCTTGCCTGTGAATGTGGTAATAGGTGGTTAGGCATTAGAGGTTAAAACTTGTTACGCTTTTTATAGTTAATATTTACCGCATCATAGAGAAAGAGAGAAGAAGGGAAGAGAGAGAGAGAGAGGGTAGGGACGGTTCTGAAACCCATCCTCAAACCCGTAGATTGAGCCCGTTAGGGGCATACAACATGCCTGCGAGCCTGCTGGACATTTTGCTTGAACCTACCTACATACCCATTAATGATAGGGTTAATTTCATATATACCCTTATTAAAACTCAAAATATCATATTTACCCAATCTAAACTACAAATATCATATATACCCTTCCTAACCTATCAAAATATCATATTTACCCAAATGACAATTTTTATCAAATTTTATAATTTAAAATTAAATTTAATAATAAAAAAATAGCTAAATGACTATTATATCATTTTAAGTTGATCTACAGATATCTTATATACCATACCAATTAACATCTCCAACTTTACAGCCATTATCACCTCAAACTGGCCTGAAAAAATGGCAGGAAAAGAAACCCATTTGAACAAACATCAAGAAAAACTTAATATATAAATCGAAAAACATTTAAACATAGAAAAAAGTTAACAGCCAGCTCTTTAACCTCCTTTCCTTCATTTGCACCCCATCTCTCAACCAACCAAACCCTATGGCCGCTGCTATTCTCCCCTCATACACGAAGCCGCTGGCCACCACTCGCCGGCGATGGACATTTTTGTGCAACTTCCTGCCGCCGGCGCTACTATTTCTCGTCGCCACCGCCTCAGGCAAGATCGTCGCTCTCTCATACAAATGGAAGTTCAACCCTCTTTTTAGGCAAGACCTACTATAATAGCCAAACTTTAAGTAATACATGTATATATATATAGTGTCCGTAGTTAGTTATCGCTTAAACCGAACTAACTTTGTCAGACATGTATTATAGGGGTTAAACATAGGCAAATGAAAGTAGAGTTAGGACCAAATTGTAAAAGAGTTCTCTTATTAATGTATGGAGGCAAATTATGGAACTTGAGGGGCTAAAAGTGAAAATTTTGAAAATATAAAAACAATTTTTGGAGTTAATAAACTCATTTTCAGATTTTTCTCTCCTTTTTCATCATCTTTCTCTCTAAGAAACCCCTATATGAAACCCTTATCAAATTAACCCTCAAATCATTGATGAAATGACGAAATGTTGAAGATTAGAAGCTAAATCTTGAGGATAAACCATTGGGTAAGTTTATATTCTTAAAATCTAGGTTATTTGATGAAATATACATCTAAGTGTGTGTGTGTATATTGTTGTTTAGGGGCTGAGAATTGAAGGTATTGAAGAAATTTTCATCTTGAAGATGATATAGCCATCAAAAAGGTAAGATATATTGCATGCATTGAAGTTACATGTTGATAACTTAATATTCAAATAAGTTTTTCATTAGAATAGGTTTAAGGCTATAAAATCGAAGCTATATAATTTAGATTGGTCAATGGATGATTAGAGTAGTTCACAAATCAAGTGGTGGTAATGATATAGTTGTATGGGTAAAATAGGATGCTGTTGGAGCAAAACAGAAATCTGCATGCAACTTAAAAAATTCGTATAAAATAAACTATTTGTCCAAATGAGGTGTGCGATATATCGTTGGAAAGACTGTTTCGTATGCTACAACTGTTATTTAAAGTCCGAAAGCTAATTTGGTGCTTAAGAATGTCAAAATGCCAAAATACAGTAGCTGGTCGGATTACACTCGGGATTTACACACTGTTGGCATAAAACTCATAGTTAATTGGTATTAGCTTCAAATTCATGAAAATTTGCAGTTAGTTTCCTAAGACATATATCTACAACTTTCATTTAGAAAGTATCACCAAATTGAGCTTCTAAGTATGAGTAAAATGTCCAACAAAGTAGCGGATAGAAGCTGAAATGTGCAGGGGACTGCACTGTTTTACGTATTTATTTGTTAACCCATAAAGCTTAGTTAAGTTAAAACATGGGTAATTATAGGATAAATGTATTTGACGAACATAAGTGATTATTGTATAACCCTTAGTGTACATTACTTGTGTTAGGAAACTTGATTAATTAGCAAGAAGTGAGACCTTGGTGTTCGAGCATGGAGTTTAATTATCTCGACTACATGAAGGTACGGATCTCTTATTCTATTGGCACGGGAGTGACCTATTGTTAAGGGTCATTCCATTCAAAATTGATTTGCGCGATCGTAAACTTTATACGAATGACCGCAATGAGGATATAATCTTTGATTTTCCTTGATCTTATTCCTTGCTTGAAATCATTTGGAATGTTGTGAAAATGAATTGTTGACTCGGTCAAATGATCGAGAGATTATGTAACATCCGTTTTCCTTTCTTCTTTTTATTTGGTTGGTCAGTAATTAATTATCGTTATGTTTTAGAAGTTGAGGGGCCCCAGTGTAAATTGTAGAAGTGAAGGGAGGAGTAGAGAGATAAAAGGGGTAGAAACCCTAACTCCTGGAGATTTAGCAGTTCCAGAGGACGTACTTTGAGAAAGAAGAGGAGATTAGAGAAGAAGGCAAGGAGTTCAATTGGAGGTTGTAGTGATCGAGTTCGTAATTGATTGCGTTGCTCGTTTCAAGGGTAAGAGTTTCATGTTAATTGTGTCTTCAATTGTAGTTGTGTTGTAGTTTTGTTTGGTTAGGTTGTAAGTTAGATTGATGATCAACCGATCATCAATTGGCGTGTTTATGAGCAAATTAATCGCATGTAAGTGTTAGATATCGACCACAGTTGTTGTGTGTTGTTGCAATTGGTTAGTTTTGGTCGATTTGGGAGTTTAGGGTGGAAAACCCTTGGCAGAAGTCGCAACCCGCGGCTAGGGGACGGTTTCTGGGTGTCCGCGGGTAAGCCGCGGGTAGTAACCCGCGGGTAACCCGCCGATCCCACTGAGTTGATTTTGGAGTTTTCCGAAACGACTTCATTTGGGGTTCTTTAGCTTATGTACCCCTAAGGGCTTATGTAACTAGACGTTACGCGAAGTTTCGTGGAAATTGGTCGGGTGTAGCTTGGCCATTTCGTGTTAGAGAGTCGAGTTGTGGTTTAAGGACCCTTTTTGGGCAATGTTTGATGTGTATGTGTATGTGTTGGATAGGTGACACGAAGTAATTATTGTGCTAAGTTAGGAGAGCTCGCTAATCAGCTTGTCAGGTGAGTACTTCACTTAACTCTTAATGTTATGTGCGCATGGTTATGTTTACGTATGTAATTGTGTTATGTGTTCCTTCGGGGACGTTTGGAGAGTACCTATGGAGGTAGTAATACCCCTAGGGAATTTGGAGAGGCCTGGTACCAGTGTCATATGCCCTTCCATTATGGTGTCAAACTGTAAGGAAGGTTGGAGTTTGCATGTTTTCGATTGCTATGTGAAATGATTGTGTAAGCATGATAGTAAGTAGTTACGTTTGTGCTCACTAAGCTTTATGCTTACCCCGTTGTTGTTTTATCTTTTAGTGGCAGGTACTTCCCGTAAGGGGAAAGAGAAGGCTACCGTTTGAAGCTCCGGATTAGCAGTTCAGTCAGGATGGTTCGGGAAGAGATGCTAAGTTTGGATGTTAAACCCTTTTATGCATTTGAAACTAAAACTACGTTGATTTTCAATAACATTGCTATTGGTTATTAGTGGATTTTCGGATTTAAGTTCTAAACGTAATGGTTTTAATGTAAAGTTGGACAAGCTTCCGCTCTTGTAAGGATTCTGGTTATTTTTGTTTCAAATGAATGTTTTGGAAATTTGGGATGTTACAAGTTGGTATCAGAGCCTAGGTTTAAGGGATTCAGGTATTCACAAGTGGTGGATACTTGGACTTAAACCAAAAGCTCGTGTTTTTGTAAATAAGGTAACCAAAGAAATGTTTTATGGAGAGACGAATAGTAAGACTGAACTGCAGACCGGAGCATCAGAACGGGGGTGAGCACACTAACCTTACATTATTGAGTATGTTGATATGATGTGTATGTATAGCATGTGTAAGATGTGAACACTAGATGCATGAGTTACAAGTGTATGTAGTAAATTTGAGCACGAACTGTACGATAACTGTTATGATTGTATGTGTGCATGTAAGCCTCACTTTGGCTTATTGTTTGTGGTTAAGAGTAGAAGCATGATAACGATATGTATTTAACTGATAGACATTCTATGGAAGTTTAATATTGGTTAATGTGCATGACAACTAAGAAGGGGATTGGGACTTAAGTAATGGTGTTGAGGCTAGGCGTGTAGGGTGTAGTTACAATGGTATAAGGGCCCATATCATTGTAAATACACTGTACATGTTGGGAATTGACATAGTTACAAGAGTTCTATGAACCAACGATGTTGTTTGGGAGTGGGTAGTGGCATGATAGGACCCGCGTGTGTGTCCATCGAGTATCTAGTAGACCCCTAAGGAGCATGTAGAGATGAGAGATGTGAAGTTAGAGCCATTGGCTCGAGCTAGCATGGGATGGGAGGGAGAGTTATGTGGTATTTAAAGTTATGTGTTTTATGAATCAGTATGGGGAGACCAGTAAAGAACAGCAAGAAGGCAGCTGCAGTGGGAGATCAGGAGATCCCTAATCTGAGGGAAATGATAGCGGCGGAGGTGGGAGAGGCACTGCATGATATGCTTCCGGGCTATTTCGCCTAAATGAAGGAAGAGTTGACGAACGAAATGCGCAGTCAGGTGGAGGCAGCCGTGGCCGCTAGGCCTGGTGGTTCTGGAGGGTCGGGTGGAGGACAGTCGAGGGTCACTACGTACAAGGACTTCTCGGCCTGTCAGCCACCACAGTTTAACGGGCAGAAGGACCCGGTGGCTAGCTCGCGTTGGATATCCGAGGTGGAGGGAGCTTTCCTCACCAGTTCATGTTCAGAGGAGATGAAGGTTCGTTATGCTTCGAACCTGTTGAGAAAGGCGGCGAAAGATTGGTGGAACTTGATCAACCGGACGCGGACTCCGGAGCAGATTGCTGTGATGACTTGGGAGCAATTCAAGGAATTGTTCAATGAGCAGTACGTACCTCAGGTGGAGGTAGAGCGGCTGACGGGGGAATTCTTGAATATGAAGCAGACGACGGAGACGGTGAATGAAATCACCGATCTATTTTTGGAGCGTTCGCTCTTTTGCCCTGAATACGTGGCAAGTGAGCGAATGAAGATGTCTCGTTATGTGGAGGTTCTGAGACCCGAGATTCGGGAATTCGTGGTGATGTCCGATTGCAAGACCTTCCATCGCATGCACGAGGTGGCTAGGATTCGGGAGCTAGAGCTCGAGAGGCAGAACAAGAGGAAGAAGGCAGAGACGACTCAGACACAGACTCAACCGGCAAAGAAGTTCAAACCGGCAGAGACGAGGGTAGTGGTAAAGAAGGAGTTCCCGAACTGCCCTAAGTGTGGACGTCATCACCTGGGGGAGTGTCGGATGGGGTCGGGAACCTGCTTCAAATGCAGGCAACCGGGCCATTTCAGCAAGGATTGCAAGGTGACCATGAGGCTATGTTTCAAATGCTTCCGACCGGGTCATGTAGCGAATGAGTGCCCTCAGTCTGATGGGGCAACTCAGACGTCGGGAGTAGCGCCAGTGAAGACGGAGAGCTCAGGCAAGAAGGTAGAAGCACCGAGGACCCGCGCTAGGGTGTTTCAGTTGACGGCCGAGGAGGCCAGGGAGGAGCCGGACGTGGTGACAGGTACTTTTCCTGTCAACTCTGTACGTGCTCTTGTGTTATTCGATTCGGGTGCTAGCAAGTCATTTGTATTGTATGCTTTTTGTAAGAACTTCATGCATGTAAGGGGTAGATTAGACTGCCCGCTAGAAGTAGAGATAGCAGCTCAGAAGTACCGGTTATGTAAGCATGTGTATAGAAACAGCATAATAGAGATTTTTGGAGTCAAGTTCAGAATTGATCTCATCCCAATTCCTATGAGAGAGATCAATGTAGTAGTGGGGTGGATTGGCTGGGTAGGAATGGAGGTCATATTGATTGCGAGAACGAGCGGGTAGTGATTCGGAACCCAAGTGGGGGAGAATTAACTATCCTGAGCGAAAGACGAAAGAAATTACCAAAGTTGTGCACGCTAGCTAAGGCTAGAAAGCATGTCCTTCACGGAGGACATAGCTTCTTGGCTTACGTGGTCGACAGTCGCGAAGAGGCAAGGAAGAAGACAGTTGCAGATGTACCGGTGGTCAGCGAGTATCCGGATGTATTCCCGGATGACTTGCCGGGCGTTCCACCCGAGAGGCAGGTGGAGTTTCGGATAGATCTTGTTCCGGGGGCGGCGCCGATAGCAAAGGCCCCGTATCGGTTAGCCCCACCGGAGATGCAAGAGCTATCAAAGCAGTTGGAGGAGTTGTTGGATAAGGGGTTCATCCGCCCGAGCACCTCACCTTGGGGAGCCCCAATCCTGTTTGTCAAGAAGAAGGACGGGTCGATGCGGATGTGTATCGACTACCGAGAGCTCAACAAGCTCACGGTGAAGAACAGATACCCACTTCCGAGGATCGATGATCTTTTTGATCAGCTTCAGGGAGCCGCTTGGTTCTCGAAGATAGATCTTCGTTCAGGGTACCACCAACTGAAAGTTCGAGAGGAGGATGTGCACAAGACAGCTTTCCGGACCAGGTATGGGCATTTCGAGTTCATCGTGATGCCCTTCGGCTTGACGAACGCACCGGCGGCGTTCATGGACCTGATGAACAGAGTTTGCAGACCGATGTTGGATAGATCAGTGATTGTCTTCATAGACGATATACTGATCTATTCCAAATCGAAGGAGGAGCATGTGGAGCATTTGCGAGAGGTGTTGGAGGTTTTGCGTAAGGAGAAGCTATACGCGAAATTCTCCAAATGTGACTTCTGGTTGCAAGAGGTCCAATTTCTGGGGCATCTTGTAAACCGAGAAGGCATAAAGGTAGATCCAGCGAAGGTGGAGGCGGTGATGAATTGGGAGACGCCGAAGACTCCCACGGAGGTTAGGAGTTTCCTTGGATTGGCCGGTTATTACCGTCGGTTTATCCAGGACTTCTCCAAGATAGCTGTTCCGTTGACCAGATTGACGAGGAAGAGTGAGCGCTTTGTGTGGGGTGAGGAGCAAGAGGCAGCTTTCGATACGTTGAGGAGGAAGTTGTGTGAGGCTCCGGTTTTGATCTTACCGGAGGGAGTAGAGGACCTGACGGTCTACTGTGATGCCTCATATCACGGGTTAGGCTGCGTCCTTATGCAGAGGGGGCGGGTGATCGCCTATGCGTCTCGTCAGTTAAAGACGCATGAGGTGAACTACCCAACCCATGATTTGGAGTTGGCTGCGGTGGTGTTCGCACTTAAGTTATGGCGACACTACTTGTATGGGGTTCACTGTACCATTTATACGGATCACAAGAGTCTCCGTTATTTTATGGATCAGCAGAACCTCAACATGAGGCAGCGGAGGTGGTTAGAGGTGGTAAAGGACTACGATTGTGAGATCCTCTATCACCCGGGAAAGGCGAATGTGGTGGCAGATGCTTTGAGTCGGAAGGGGAGTATGTTACTACTGCGAGTACCGTGTATGAGGTTGACCGTGTCGACTTCCTTGATAGAGTTGATACGTCAATCTCAAGTGGAGGCGATTAAGGCTGATAATCAGAAAAAGGAGAGGATAAAGGGTCAAGTGGATCAGTTGGCGGCTGACAGTCGGGGATTGTTGACTCGATACGGTCGAGTGTGGGTCCCAGCCTCGTGCGAGGTGAGGCAGACACTTCTGGATGAGGCCCATAAGTCGAAGTTCTCAATCCATCCCGGTGCCACCAAAATGTACCGTGACTTGAGGACCGACTATTGGTGGCCAGGCATGAAGAGAGATGTGGCTAAGTATGTGGAGAAGTGTTTGACATGCTTAAGGGTTAAGGCAGAGCATCAGAAGCCACATGGGAAACTTCAACCTTTGGAGATACCCGAGTGGAAATGGGAGCACGTGACCATGGACTTGGTTACTGGGCTACCAAGGACGGTTAGGAAGCATGACGCTATATGGGTGGTGGTTGACCGACTGACGAAGAGTGCCCACTTCATCGCGATACGGGAGGCCTCTTCTTCAGAGATGTTAGCGGACATCTATGTCCGGGAGATAGTGGCGAGGCACGGGGTGCCGGTGACGGTGATCTCGGATCGAGACGTTCGGTTCACCTCACGCTTTTGGAGCAAATTTCACGAGGAGTTGGGTACTAAACTTCAGTTCAGCACGGCTTTCCACCCTCAGACGAACGGGCAGAGCGAGAGGACTATACGGACCCTCGAGGACATGCTACGAGCATGTGTGCTAGATTTTGGAGGCAGTTGGGAATCTCATCTTCCCTTGGTTGAGTTCTCTTATAACAACAGCTTTCATGCCAGTATCGGCATGTCTCCCTACGAAATGTTGTACGGGAGGAGGTGTAGGACTCCTATTTGTTGGGGAGAGGTTGGTCAGAGAGAGTTGGGGAGTACAGAGATCGTTCAGAAGACGACCGAGAGCATTCAGCAGATTCGTGAGCGGTTGAGGGCAGCTCAAAGTCGCCAGAAAAGCTATGCAGATAAGAGACGGTCAGATCTGGAGTTTAGTGTGGGAGATAAAGTGCTTCTGAAGGTATCACCATGGAAAGGGGTGATACGGTTCAGGAAGCGTGGGAAGTTAGGTCCAAGATTCATTGGACCGTTTGAGATAGCGGCTCGTGTTGGGAAGGTTGCGTATCGACTTGAGTTACCACCAGAGCTCAGTCAGATACACGACACTTTCCATGTGTCTCAGCTACGGAAATGTTTAGCGGATGAGTCGGCGTTTGTACCGTTGGAGGATATCGAAGTGGACGAGCGGCTCAACTATGCGGAGAAGCCGATATCCATCTTGGAAAGGAAGACCAAGACATTGAGAAATAAAGAGATAGGGATCGTTAAGGTCCAGTGGGAACACCGGAAAGGTTCAGAGTGGACGTGGGAGCCCGAGGATGAGATGCGAAGGAACCACGCTGAGTTGTTCCAAGATTAGGCGATTTCGGGGACGAAATCTCGGTAAGTGGGGGAGAGTTGTAACATCCGTTTTCCTTTCTTCTTTTTATTTGGTTGGTCAGTAATTAATTATCGTTATGTTTTAGAAGTTGAGGGGCCCCAGTGTAAATTGTAGAAGTGAAGGGAGGAGTAGAGAGATAAAAGGGGTAGAAACCCTAACTCCTGGAGATTTAGCAGTTCCAGAGGACGTACTTTGAGAAAGAAGAGGAGATTAGAGAAGAAGGCAAGGAGTTCAATTGGAGGTTGTAGTGATCGAGTTCGTAATTGATTGCGTTGCTCGTTTCAAGGGTAAGAGTTTCATGTTAATTGTGTCTTCAATTGTAGTTGTGTTGTAGTTTTGTTTGGTTAGGTTGTAAGTTAGATTGATGATCAACCGATCATCAATTGGCGTGTTTATGAGCAAATTAATCGCATGTAAGTGTTAGATATCGACCACAGTTGTTGTGTGTTGTTGCAATTGGTTAGTTTTGGTCGATTTGGGAGTTTAGGGTGGAAAACCCTTGGCAGAAGTCGCAACCCGCGGCTAGGGGACGGTTTCTGGGTGTCCGCGGGTAAGCCGCGGGTAGTAACCCGCGGGTAACCCGCCGATCCCACTGAGTTGATTTTGGAGTTTTCCGAAACGACTTCATTTGGGGTTCTTTAGCTTATGTACCCCTAAGGGCTTATGTAACTAGACGTTACGCGAAGTTTCGTGGAAATTGGTCGGGTGTAGCTTGGCCATTTCGTGTTAGAGAGTCGAGTTGTGGTTTAAGGACCCTTTTTGGGCAATGTTTGATGTGTATGTGTATGTGTTGGATAGGTGACACGAAGTAATTATTGTGCTAAGTTAGGAGAGCTCGCTAATCAGCTTGTCAGGTGAGTACTTCACTTAACTCTTAATGTTATGTGCGCATGGTTATGTTTACGTATGTAATTGTGTTATGTGTTCCTTCGGGGACGTTTGGAGAGTACCTATGGAGGTAGTAATACCCCTAGGGAATTTGGAGAGGCCTGGTACCAGTGTCATATGCCCTTCCATTATGGTGTCAAACTGTAAGGAAGGTTGGAGTTTGCATGTTTTCGATTGCTATGTGAAATGATTGTGTAAGCATGATAGTAAGTAGTTACGTGTGTGCTCACTAAGCTTTATGCTTACCCCGTTGTTGTTTTATCTTTTAGTGGCAGGTACTTCCCGTAAGGGGAAGAGAAGGCTACCGTTTGAAGCTCCGGATTAGCAGTTCAGTCAGGATGGTTCGGGAAGAGATGCTAAGTTTGGATGTTAAACCCTTTTATGCATTTGAAACTAAAACTACGTTGATTTTCAATAACATTGCTATTGGTTATTAGTGGATTTTCGGATTTAAGTTCTAAACGTAATGGTTTTAATGTAAAGTTGGACAAGCTTCCGCTCTTGTAAGGATTCTGGTTATTTTTGTTTCAAATGAATGTTTTGGAAATTTGGGATGTTACAGATTATCGAATTTTGAATGGCACGACTAGATAGAGTCAAGCCATGTTAAATTGTTTATTGATTTGTTTATTGACTTGATTTATCATTGTGATCCGGTGAGATCACATTTGTTGTGATCCTTTACCCAGACACTTCGTCGGGGGCACCGACGTTGTGATGCTTCCATGGTGGCTATAATCACTATGGCGTCCTCGTGTATGCGCGGGTAGTGCGCTGGCCTTGATCAGGCCATGGGGGCGGATGGATATCCTAGGAACAGAACAGAACCAGGTTCGCTTTATAGCGTTCGAGAGCTAGTAGGTATCGTGCCCACACTGCTAGTTCTCACATAGGCCCATAGGACCGTACATCCTAAGGGAAGAACAGGTTCGGTGTATTCTGGTGATTATGTGAGCTTGAATAACACGAACTACGGAATGGGGTGATTACGTGAACCTCCTTGTTATATCTTTGTGATATTCGATTGATTTACTTTATCGTTTCGTGATTATAGGGATAATTTGTATTTACCCTATATTGTTTATTGTTGATTTCGTTGATCTGTTCACTGAGTTTTTGCTCAACCACGTTTGTTATTCCGTGGAAGGTTCTAGAGACAAGTTGGGTGATTATCCGGGCTGGGAGACTTGGAATGACTTTTGGAGGTTAACTAAATAGGAGACCACACTTTTGTATAGTTACCTTTTGGTTGTAAATATTTTGTAACCTAACATGCGGTTGTCTGAAACCGTTACTGGTGTGTATCAGTGTATGTAATTACCTTAGTTGCTCTTTATGCAATATAACCCGGTCGGGTTAGAAATTGGGGTGTTACACCTACACCAAACCGACAACATCTAAACCCTCATGTTAGCAAGTCGACAACATTGAAATCCACGGGTCAGCAAACTGGCAACATCGAAACCCTGAGGTCAACAAAACGGAAACATAGGCCTTTCATCTCTTCCCTAATCGAAACCCTCTTCTTTAATAGAAACCTTTTTTTGCAGAAAAAATGTCACCTTTGGTGTTAAAATAAATGGAAACCTTCTCATCTCTTAATCGAAACCTTCTTTGCTGAAAGGTTAACCATGTGTTCATTTATCTTCTTTATTTAAAGTAAATTGGGTTTTCTCATTTTGATAACAAACAATTACAGTAGCTTTGGATTTGAAGTAAATTGGGTTTTCTCATATCAATCATTCCAACTTCTTTGTTTCTATATTTTGCTCCTAAACCCAATTTCTCTCTTTATTAAAACTCAACAACAACAACAAAAAATAAACGAGCTCAATTTTGACGATTTTTAACACCTTTAATCTCTCGAATTTCAAGATTCATAAGCGGGAACAACAGTTGTGGATCATGAGTTTATTAACCATCTCTTTAATTTGTTATAAATCCAAACAATTAAGGGAGAAAAAATGGAGCAAAATATGTGAGGTTTTTTTGAGTTTTTTTGTGTGCTTCTTTTATGTCATATGGATGTTAGGAAAAACATGGATTTATAGAAAAGGAAGAAGAAGTAGAAAGGAGTTTGGGTAAATTTGATATTTGTTTCATGGGAAAAAAACATATTTAAAAAGGGGTAAAGATAACCATTCATTAAAAATTATTTTGATAGATTATTAAATATAATTAAAAATGATTACATATTAATAAAAATTATCATTTGGGTAAATATGATATTTTGATAGGTTAGGAAGGGTATATATGATATTTGTAGTTTAGGTTAAGTAAATATGATATTTTAAGCTTTAAGGCCATCCTTAGCCCACCGGTAGGGAGGCCGGTACCGCTACCGGCACCGGCGGTAACACCGCCGCGGGTGACCGGTAGGGTATCGGTAGTGGAGGCGGTCGGTACCCCCACACTGGCCCAAATTGGAGACGTTACCTACCCTACCCCCTCCCCCAACGACTATTTCTCAACGACTTCTTTTTTTTTTTAATTTTTTTACTTTTTTTTCTTTTTTTACTAACTATATATACACAAACAATTACCAAACATTTTTTTCACCTTTCTACTCTATACTCTCTTCTACTCTCTACTCTCTCCTACTCTCTACTCTCTTCTACTCTCTATTTTTTTAATCTCTTCCATGGATAAACACGACTCCGGTTCCGGCTCGAGGCGTACTAACCCGAGACCGACTTCCCAAACGTCTCCAACGCCTCCCCCAACGGGTGTCTATCGACCCCAAATGATGAGCCCGGGTTGGGGGTACCCACAAACCCTGGGTGTCGTTCCGTATGATTGGGCTTATGCGCATTTGATTGCGCAACATTCACATGGTACGGTACCCCAATCTTCCGGTGAGCAACACGTCAACCCATCGCCGCCGGGAGTGTGGGATATACGAGACGACGACACAAATCTCGACGACGACGATATAGACGACCATGTACCCGAAACCCAAGCGATGCCGTCACCGCCCCCGCCGCCGCAAGAACCATCACAAACCAAACGTAAATCCAAACGCAAGGGTAAAGGTGCGGCTACGGACACGAGTGCGAACCCGACCACGGGTAAAGCGACGTGTAAACCGTGGTCGTTGGGAGAGGAGATAGCTTTGGCAAGAGCGTGGGTCGAAGTCTCGGAGGACTCAACCGTAGGTAACTATCGAAATAAAGGTATATAAAAAACCAAATAATGTTGTTTTAATTTTTTTGCTAATTTAATTTTTTCGTTTTCGATAGTAGAAAACTTTTGGGGGCGGTGAAAGCGGAATTCGACAAACGCATGCGTTACGACTTTAACGTCCGCTCCGGAGACGCCATTCCGACCAAGGCGAAAATGCTCTAATCTACCGTCGCGAAGTTCACATGTATTTACAATAATCCATCGAACGCACGACGAAGCGGCTGTTGGGTTTTTGAGAGACCTCGGACCAAACTGGTACGAGTCACGGTTCAGAAAAACAAACTGTTTAACTGATTATCAAACCAAACTGGTTTGATCAGCGGAAGCAAAAAGTGTAAAAACCCGAAAAACACACTAATCGTTTATCGTTTATCTAAAACATACATAACTATGGAGTTAGAAACTTTACCTGAATTGCTCGAGATAGATCCACCTGTGATGAACCTTACGAACGGACCTTCTAGCCGGTTACGACTCCGAGCTCCCGAACAAAACGAACTGGTTCTTGTCTTGATGGTTGGGATCGATCAAAGGGAGGAGAGAGAGAGAGAGAGAGAGAGAGAGAGAGAGAGAGGATTTTTGGTTTCTATGGGTTGTGTGAATAATGAATGAATGAAAAAGGATTAACCATAACTGAATATTTATATTTGAATAAACAGTATCTGTATCATATTCAGTTTCCTTTTTCTATAATAATTATCCATATATAATTCTTTCTTCTCCACCAAGAAAGATTATTCCAAACTAATATTATATATTAATTTGTCAAGATAATAATTATTATTATATATTTATTTAACTAACAAATATATTAAATCAGTTATATATTTATTTAACTAATAAATATATAATCACTTTTAATTAATAATAGAAACCTTTAACTTTGGAGTTTCTTACAGAAAACACCCAACAGATTTATAATTGACTATTATAAATCTAACCTCTCTAAACTGGAGTTATTTTACTTGTTCGTTTTACAGGTACTCACAAGTGTGACCCTCGAGTGTCTTATAACATTGGATGTGTAATATTTGGTTTGTCAACTTCTGCACATAATTATTAACAGACTCCCACTTGTGCAAGTTGGCAATACCGGCTTGACCACACGGACCTAAGGAGGCCCCTAGACAGGCACTTAGGCTAACCAGGTTATAAGAACTTTTATACCCAGGTAGGTGATGTAATCATCCTTTTAAGGATATAGTATTTATGAAACAGCTGTTCATAAATTGGGTATAACTAGGCTTTTCCTTTTGCAACACGATATTTCAATTTTGAGTATGAGCATGGATGAAGTCAACTCAAAATACTCAAGATTATGTTCATGACTATCCGACTTCCAACTGATAGGTAAACGACAAAGAACAAATCAGTTCGTTTGGGCATGGCCATGCACTTCATCAGTTTTTTCAGTCAGTCAAGGGGCCCGAAAATATCTCTCTTCATAGAAGAGGTGCAAATCCCATCTTGCATATCTGCATCTGACACCACGACTTCCGCTGAATCTAGTTACGCCCCATATGACCACCCAGTTACGGCGTGATGTTAAGGCGTACTAAGTATCCAGTAGTCCTTGTGATCCCAAACCAGATACCTCAGGTATTAAGGACAACCTGCTGTGAGATTTACTTATGACAGAATCCACGAAGTAATCTCAACCAGCGGATCACATCCGATATTCGCTGCTCTATCGAATATCCGTGCAGTTTTTGGTCTACATCGCTTGTAGCTGTTATTCTGATTATAACTACCCAAAAACCCACGATGACTTTAAAACCCTATCAGGTTCCCACCTGGATAAGTTGTCACGGATAAATTTCAAATAAAACTTAGACTAGTTTTATTCCCGGATTAAAACATGCAAAAATAAAAGAAAACAATGAAATTAATTTTGTATAGTCCATATTACACTCTGTAACCAATTACAAAATTAATAGCATCTCAAAGTTGCTTTTAAGTTGTTTATTCAATGTGTACTTGTACTTGGTTTAAACGAAGTATCACCTTTTATTAGTTTAAACCTTTTGATTAATCGTTTACCATACTTAATCAAAGAAACACCCAAAGACAACACAAGTTTAGTATTAAGTAATACTTTTATCTTGGATCTGCTAGTTTTTTTTTTGTTTTGCAAACTCTTTAAACAAAATCTAGACTTATCTTTTACCATATTCCCTGAACTTGGAGATACTGGAATAACTCCGAGTTTTCTTGAATATGTAAAATCATTTCTGCAACTTTCCTTAGTTGCTGTGTAGATAAATGATTTCTTCCTGAAATCTAACAAAATTTCCATTTACCAAACTTGTAAATCCAGGAAATTTATTCTAGTGTTCTACAACACTCGATGGTCTAAAGATATTATAAAATCTCTATTATTACAACACATACAATTATTGATTTTCTCAAAGTCAAAACTTGACTTTATATTGTTTCAAAACTTTGATCTTACTTTTATAACTTAAAAGAATAGATCACATTTCTCATGAATTCTTATCCTCTCTTGGTTATGAATTCCTAAAAAACGTAAATCAATAATAATATATCTTTTATTTTATATCAAGAGCATAGATAGAGAATAAATTGGGCTCCCACTAACCTATATGAAAACTGATTATTACTTGAATTCAATGTCTCATTGACTTAGTCAAAACTTGACTATTTTAGCCAATTAAGTTTAATTCTTGAACTTTACTATTAATAAAACTTAACTGGATCTTTATTAGATCCCAATTCCAAAACTTGGAATTTACTAGTTTTATAAATACTGATGTTATCGACATCATCTGTGATAATATCCCAAATTCCTTTTCAAAACATGTGAGTAATTTGAACTTGACTATAATATACTTTTTATAATCATATTACTCATAAATGTTTTATTCCAAAAACACATTCCTATAAAATAGTACTTCGTGTGTTCTTGACAATTTTCATATATTACTTCAATTTACAAAATTTTGAAGTATATTTGTTAGTGTAGCAGACAATATCTAGGATCAACAAATTGAATCAAGTCTATCAAGACTGAATTAGATTCAAAGCAAAATAGATATATAAATCAAGACAATAATTTTAGATTTAAAATCACTAAAAATTCATAAATTTAAAACCAAACAATGTTTCAAAAAATCATCCAAAATAAAATATTTTAAATATAACTAAAAATTAAATGTCTTGATGATATCTAAATTTAAGCTTGTTTGATCCTTGCAATCCGGGCACTTCATTTCTCCTGACCACCTGCAATCAAACATTTGCTCTAGGTGTCAGTTAACTTGTAAACTAACAAGTAGTAATGATAAACTGAACCAGTCATGAAATATCCGAGGTGTTCATACCTGTTTCATGACGCTTCGGGCAGTTTTGTCTCCAATGACCGACCTTATGACACCTAAAGCATCGATTCTCGGTCCTCGCTTTGTTGACTTTAACCTTCTTGCCCTTGCCCTTGCTTTTGCCATTGTCAACGGCCTTTGGCACACTCTGGCTGACCTGAACCTGGTCCTTGCCCTTGCTGGTGTTCCTATGCCTACGCTTCTTCTTCACTCCACCTTCCTTGACCATCAGAACATCTTTGGTTTTGGTCCCCATACTCAACTCGACAGTTTTTAACATGGAGTGCAGTTCAGCAATGGTCTTTTCCATGTTGTTCATATTATAGTTAATTACAAACTGCTTGTAATCGTTAGATAACGAGTTGAGTATTGTATCCGTTGCTAACTGCAACAGAACTGGGTGACCGAGCCTCTCTAGGTGGTCGATGTGCCTTTTCATTTTCATGACATGGTCACTGACAGATGTCCCCTTGGCCATTTTGCACGCGTTTAGAGCCCTCGTGGAATCATAACGCTCTGTGCGAGCTTGCGTTTGGAACATGTCCCTCAGCTGGCGGATCATGTCGTAAGCATTAGTGTTCATGAGCCCTGTTTGAAGTTCTGGGCTCATGGTCGCAAGCATTAGGCAGCCAACATTCAGCAAGTCATCTGAACGCTTTTGGTAAGCATTTCTTATTGTCGCACTGGCATTTGCTGGTGGGGCCTCACCCAGGGGCTCTTCCAGGACATACCACTTTCTCTCGTGCCTGAGCACAATCTGCAGATTGCGCTCCCAGTCGAGAAAGTTCGAGCCGGTGAGTTTGTCCTTTTTTAGGATGGAGCGAAGAGAAAGGTTATTGGTGTTGGTAACTGTGTTTGCTATCTACACATTAAAACTTTGGTTTTAGTACCTTTTGAATAAACAATTTCCAATAAAATCAATAAACCCTTAAATGATTAATTATTGGGCTAGGATCTTTATTTCATACGTCCTGATGTGCGGTTTGCTCACGCCCCACCAGGCCCGTACTATTTCGGTAGGTAAGGACTTTTACCAATCATATCTAACTGACATGACTCCTAGATCTTTTCGGGACATAGGATAAAACCGTACATGTTTTAGTTCCTCTAAGTGCTTTTTGGCCCCGTACCACCCGGTGAACTTAACAGAACCAAAACAGATCTCACCACTCGGGACAGGATGTACTCTGGCCGGTACCACCCAATTATCGCAGAGTCTTTTCACCCCCTCCAACTTGGGGTTTGAACGCGGGCGCTGAAGGTTTGAGCACTTCCAACGCCCGCGTACCTTACGCCGGAGGTGTCCCCAAGTGGGTTGCACTATTGATCTATGATTTTCTGGGTTTTATTACTAAGTTTTGTAAAAACTTTAAATTTCCAGTATTTTAAATTGCTATTAAAAGCTAAAACTAACTGTTTTTAAGAAACAACCGATGTTTTAAAAACTTATTGTTTAGGAAAACATACACTTTATTTTGAAACTAACTGTCTCAAAATTAACTTGCTAAAACTAACTGTTTTAAAGCATACCCTTTTATAAGAAAAACAATCTTATATGGTTTTAAAAATAAATAAATTTTACCATCTAAAAATATATATATGAAATTGGTAATTTTAATTTTTAAAACCAACCATCGTGATATAACTGGATTTATAAATTAAAACCTAATTTAAAACATTCGATAAAACTTAGACATGTAATATCAATAATCACGACAAACAGAATAATCACAACCACGCAGTTATAAAACACGTAATTATAGATTTGCCAATTAATTTCTAAAGGACAAAAAATGACCTAAAACTATTTTGCTCTGATCTCCCCGCGTAGCTCCCACTGGCCTCAGCATCTCTGACGGAACTTCAGGAAGAAAAGCTATCCTAAGGGTCATTTTACATATTACCGGGGTTGTAAGTGGCACGCAGGCCTCCCCAAATAAATCAAGGGTCTAAATTGGCAATCTATAATTACTTTAATATATACTAAGCAGATATATATAAAAAATTCAACCACGCAATTTTATATAAAGCAATACATAAAGCATATAAACAATTTCTAGATCCGTTAAAATTATTTTATCATAAACCATGACTTTAACTGATTTATAAAATCAAAACTGTTTTATAAATCGAAACTGATATATTTTTTAAATTCGAATTGATTTTTATAAAATTTCCAGATTTATAAACTATAAATCAATTTTATAAGCCACAATCAATTTTACCAAAAATATCCGCTTTTAATTAAATTAAACCGAGTGTTCCGGACCGAACTTGTCGGAACATCAAGCATTTGTCCGTGATCCGTGTCTTAATTCGATCAACCGGTCGAAAAGGATATCGGGCCAATTTGACCAAGAAACGGGTCAAATATTTTTGGTTTAATTTGTTTGGAACTAAATTCCTTAAAACTAATTAAAAGATAAAATTAGGTTTTTGGGTAAAAAGCCTAAATACCCAATAGATCTTATTGGGCCAAGAACGTGGTCCAAAACTACATGGTTTGGGCCTGTTATCAATCTGACAATCTATGGGCCTAATTTGGATTCGCAATTTTTAGAAAAGGTGTATTGGGTTTTTGTAAAACGAGTTGGAACATATCGTAACCACCGCGGGACAGCAACAGCATAAACGCTACCACCATCGCCGTCTGGTAATCGAAAAACAATAGCTATCGCCACCACCACTCGCGGCGCGACAGCCATAGCCGCCACCACGCTCGCGGCGCGACAGCCATAGCCGCCACCACCGCTCGCGGCGCGACAGCCATAGCCGCCACCACCGCTCGCGTGCGAACGCCGCGATTGCCATCATCACTCTGCCGCCAACACCGGTGATTCAACGAACCACCGCCGTTGCCACCATACGGTGGCCGGCGACGACGATGACAACATTCACCATCGCCATCGCCATCGCGGCTAACGACTAAAACGAACAAACCGCCGCCGCCTCCACCTAGGGTTTGCCCAAGGCGGCCGGCGGCTGCCGGGAACAACCACCGCCGTCGACCACCACCACGACAGCGGCCACTGGTGGTCTCACGACACTCGGCCAACCACCGAACTGGTGTTTCGGCCTCGGCTTGGTGGCAATCGAGCCACGGTCCGGTGGCGATCGAGCCATGGTCCGGTGGCGATCAAGCCTCGGCCTTGTGGCTGGTGGTGCCACGGTCTGGTGGCTGATCGAGCCATGACCTGATGGCTGGCACGATGGCTGATCGAGCCACGGCCTGATGGTGATCGAGCCACGGCCTGATGGCTGAACGAGCCACGGCCTGATGGCTGATCGAGCCACGGCCTGATGGCTGATCGAGCCACGGCCTGATGGCTGATCGAGCCACGGCTCAGTGGCTGATCGTGCCATGGCCTGATGGCGATCGTGCCATGGCCTGGTGGCGAATCAAGCCACGGCCTTGTGGCTAATCAAGCCACGGCCTGGTGGCGATTCAAGCCACGACCTAGTGGCGATTGAGCCACGGCCACATGCCGATCAAGCCATGGTTCGGCTATCGGCCCATTGGTGGTTCGGTTGTGGTTTTCGGTGGTGATAAAAATCTAGTGAACCGATAAAAATTTTATTCTAAACAAGTTTTTAAAAAAACAATTTTTGCACGAATCTGATAAAGATCGGATTTTTATTTAAACTAATAAAAATCTAATCCTTATATAAACTGATAAAAATCGAATTTTTTCATACAAACTGATAAAAACCGAATTTTTATACCAACTGATAAAAATCGAATTTTTATACCAACTAATAAAATTCCAATTTTTATACAACCTGATAAAAATCGAATTTTTATACCAACTGATAAAAATCCAATTTTTATACAACTAAAATAATTTTAAAACGGATCTAAATAAATAAAAGTGGATAAACAATAAAAACCTGTGGCTCTGATACCACTGTTGGGTTTTTGAGAGACCTCAGACCAAACTGGTACGAGTCACGGTTCAGAAAAACAAACTGTTTTACTGATTATCAAACCAAACTGGTTTGATCAGCGGAAGCAAAAAGTGTAAAAACCCGAAAAGCACACTAATCGTTTATCGTTTATCTAAAACATACATAACTATGGAGTTAGAAACTTTACCTGAATTGCTCGAGATAGATCCACCTGTGATGAACCTTACGAACGGACCTTCTAGCCGGTTACGACTCCGAGCTCCCGAACAAAACTGAACTGGTTCTTGTCTTGATGGTTGGGATCGATCAAAGGGAGAGAGAGAGAGAGAGAGAGAGAGAGAGAGGATTTTTGGTTTCTATGGGTTGTGTGAATAATGAATGAATGAAAAAGGATTAACCATAACTGAATATTTATATTTGAATAAACAGTATCTGTATCATATTCAGTTTCCTTTTTCTATAATAATTATCCATATATAATTCTTTCTTCTCCACCAAGAAAGATTATTCCAAACTAATATTATATATTAATTTGTCAAGATAATAATTATTATTATATATTTATTTAACTAACAAATATATTAAATCAGTTATATATTTATTTAACTAATAAATATATAATCACTTTTAATTAATAATAGAAACCTTTAACTTTGGAGTTTCTTACAGAAAACACCCAACAGATTTATAATTGACTATTATAAATCTAACCTCTCTAAACTGGAGTTATTTTACTTGTTCGTTTTACAGGTACTCACAAGTGTGACCCTCGAGTGTCTTATAACATTGGATGTGTAATATTTTGTTTGTCAACTTTTGCACATAATTACTAACAGCGGCGAATCCGACGTTGACATGCTTGCACGAGCTAAGGAGCGATTCCACTACGAGTACCACAAGGCTTTCATGCACGAACACGCTTGGAGACAGGTCAAAGACAGTCCGAAGTTCGATGCGGTTAAAATGCAAGACCCAAGAAACATCCGTGCACCCATATAAAAACGGTCAAAGACGTCCGAAACCACAACCGAATCCCCCGGCGAATCCGACGCTCGCACTCACCATGTGGACGTCGACAATGATGACCTCCCCTCCCCAACCGAGCTGCCACAACCGATGGGTCGAAACGCCGCGAGACGTGCGGGGTCTTCCTCTACGGCCGCGTCAATCGATAGCGTGTCGAACATCGCGACCTCGTTAGAGGCCATCGCGACCAACACGAGTTCGATTATGGGATCAATTAACAACCGGCAAAGGAGTGTAGACTTAAAAACGTTCATGGCACCGCACGACCATCTCACAGGTATACAGTTGCAAATCATGTTGGAGGAGAATGAACTCATAGCCGAAAGATATGGGTGGCAAAAATATTAGTGATGTAATTTTATTTATTGTAATTTTATTTTAATTTTATTTTAATGTATTTTAAATTTGAATTTGAATTTTAGTTATTTTAATTTTAATGTATTTTAAATATGAATTTAAATTTAAATTTTAGTTATTTTAATTTTGAGTAAATTATTTTAATATATTTTAGAAATAAAATAAAATGAGGGGTATGAGGGGTATGATTAAGGATGAAAGGTATGTAATTGGTAAGATAGTGGAAAGCTGATATGGCAGCAGAAATAGGGGTATGAGGGGTACGGTTAAGGATGGCTAATAAGGATATATATGAAATTAACCCTTAATGATACACATGACCCAACAAAGAAATAAATATATCAACATTTTTTTAAACATTTTTACTATATTCTTTAGCATTGAAAAGAAAATACTTTATTACTTATTTTGCTAAAAGAGATTTTTCATGTGATTCTTCAAAATAAAGAAGAAAAATAAAACCCCAAATTTATATAATTTTTTTAACTTGATGCATAGAGAAAAATGGTTTTAATTGATTTCAATCAATAAGATTGAATTATTATTATTTTGGATAGCTGTTTTAAAATGTCACTATGATGATAAAATTATATGATATTTTAGTAATATAACTAATATCAAAATCAAAATAATCTTTTAAAACTAATAGGTCAAAAATCTTATTTGATTCTTTATTTAAAAGAAATAATAAAAAAATTGATAAAGATATTAAAAACATCTTTAACAAATTCTTTAAAATGAAGATTATACAATTTTTTTAGAGTAAATTATGGATTTGGTCTCCGTGGTATTCAATTTTTTACTACTAAGGTCCCTAAACTCAATAAATTATGGATAGGGTCCTTGTGGTATTCAATTTTGCACTATTAAGGTCCCTCCCATAAATGACCATCTACTTTCTTTGTTAAAGTAAAGGGTATTTTAGTCTTTTTAATATTTTCTTTACTTTAACAATTTTTTATTAATATTTTATTTTACATTTTTGAATCTTCATCTTCCCCATATTGAAGCTCAAGAACAATGAAACACATCACAACACCTTTAAGACTTCAACACATATACAAATTAACCCCAATTTAATACATGAATCAATTTCAAAATCATAACAAATCAAACAATGAATAAAGTAAAAACATTGGGCTAAACAATGAATAAAGTAGGGGAGTCAAAGAAGGGTGTTGAACGATGGTGGTGTTGAAGTTCAAAGAGATGATGAAGATTTGTAGCCACAATTTTTTCTTCACTCTAAGATAACCACACTTTCTTCTCCACTTTGCTTCTTCTCCATTTTTCTTTTTCTCCACTATTAGATAGCCACAATTTTTGGGTTTTGTATTGCATTTGTGCCACATTTAGATAGCCATAATTTTTGGGTTTAGGATTGAATATGGTTTGTTTAGGATCTCATTTTGGGTTTGTGGAATCTCATACTTTTGGTTTAATTTAGGTTTATTATTCATGGTTTGATTTATTATGTTTTTACTTTATTCATTGTTTGATTTATTATAATTTTGAAATTGATTCATGTATTAAATTGGGGTTTGTAGACCATATTTTTTTTTGGAAAAAGATGTAGATTGAATGATGTTCATTATTGTTCATGTTGTGAAGATGAAGATTTATGTGTTGAAGATGAAGATTTATGTGTTGAAGTTTTGAAGGTGTTGTGATGTGTTCCATTGTTCTTAAGCTTCAATGTGGGGAAGATGAAGATTCAAAAATGTAAAATAAAATATTAATAAAAAATTGTTAAAGTAAAGAAAATACTAAAAAGACTAAAATACCCTTTACTTTAACAAAGAAAGTAGATGGCCATTTATGGGAGGGACCCTAATAATGCAAAATTGAATACCACAAGGACCCAATCCATAATTTATTGAGTTTAGGGACCTTAGTAGTAAAACAATGAATACCACAGGGACCAAATCCATAATTTACTCATTTTTTTATTTCAATAGATTCCTAAGAATCTTCTTAAAAATAGAGAAAATATGAACATCTTAAATTTGGAAACTTCAACAAAATAATTTACCTATGAGAAAGAAATGAACTTTTATTTATTCTACCAAGGAAATTAAATGTCTAGAAGAGAAAAAATAATATTTTAATAATAACTATATGTAATCTCCAAAATATAGAGCCTTTTGAAAAAAGATGTAATTCTTTTTAGAAATTTTGACTTTTATTTCTTCATTTTAGAGAATCCATTAAGCCTTAAAATATAAAAGCTTTAAATTTCAAGAATATCAAAAATAGAATTGTAATAAAATCTAAAAAAATTAATTTATATATAATTTTAATAATATAGTTAAATTTAAAAAAATATTCAATATTAGACTCATTTTGAAGGTATTGTCGAGACGATTATAATGGTATAATTTATTAAAAACAAAAACAAAATTTTTAATACATTTTAATTATTATATATTATTATCTTAGGTTGTGTTTGTTTTTTCCACTTATCACTTTTTCAACACTTTTTGGGGGGAAATCACTTATTCGGTCAATGGTTTTCCCATTCAGACTGTTTGTTTTTTTATTTTATTAAGTGCCACTTATCACTTTTTCACCACTTACCCAAAAAGTGATGGTAAAACCACTTTTTGTTCACTTTTTCATTTTTTTCATTAAGTTTGGACTTGTTTGGATTGTTCATTAAGCTCATTAAGCTTGTTTGGATTGTTCATTAAGCTCATTAAGCTTGTTTGGATTGTTCATTAAGCTCATTAAGCTTGTTTGGATTGTTTATTAAGTTTATTAAACTTGTTTAGATTGTTCTATAAAGCTCATTAAGCTGCAAGATTGTTAAAGTTTACTATTGTACTTGATTGAGTTGACATATTTCAGTTGATTTTAGTTCTTATGAATAATCAGATTCAGATTCAAATGTCTGACAGTTTAGAAAAACAAACAGTCTTGACAGGTTCAGATTCAGTCTTTAGCACCACCACTTAACAAACAGAAGTGGAAACAGATTCAGTCTTCAACATCACTTAAAAAACAAACAGCACCTTAATATGATAAGGATGTAAATTAAAAATGAGAAAGTAAGAGATAAAAAGTAATTTAATTAAATAACTTTAAGGGCACAAAATGTAAATTATAAAGATAATTATACCTATTAATACGGTATTAAAAAAAAAGGAATAATTGATGACATCATCATTTGATGATTCTTATTTAATTAGCCAATCAAATAGCTCAATTTCATAATGATGACATCAGCGAAAACCTTTTTTTAAAATATATATAGATTTTTCAGCTTTTATTTGAAAAAAGTCTGACTTTTATTTTTTTTATTTTTTTTAGAGAATCTCTTTATGTCTAATTCGATCAGACATTAGATAATTCAGACCTTTTTCTTTCTTTCTTAAGATGCTAATAAATTAAGCTTCAATGTTCTCTAATAAATTAAGTAATAACCTAACCACTTAATTACCTATTATTTTTATCCATCTTTCTTTTTATTTCAACACTGATTTGAGCCCATATGCACCTTGAATGTGTAAATACGCAAAACACAAAGGATGTAGATATGCGTGTTGGTTTCTAGAACATCTTGAACCTCTTAATTCAAGATTTCGATGTATGAGATATGATTAAAACTCCACAACCTAGCAAATCTGCGAGTATTATTCTTTTGTTTATTCTTTTTTCGTTCCATCATTTGACCATCAATACCCACTTCAGTTAACGTATTTACATCAAAATTTAAGAGATAAAATAGACAAAATTATACATATTCATACATTTGTTAGTTAAAAAAACCCCGCTTTATTGATTAACTAAATATGTACGCGCGATGTGACATAAAACATCTTAAGCTATTGACACTTCAATAAATAATCTTGTTTCATGTCAGTTTTATTCTCTATAACTCGATTCTAATTTTATGGTTTATGAGTTTCTTACTCGCATATCAGGTGTATAAAAATCAATTGGTCAAAAAAATGAAAAATGTTGGCTCTTGATAGAGTTTTCAAACCCACAACAAATTAAATCAAAAAATATTTAATACTAACTCATTCTATAAGTATTGATGAAAATGATTATAATTATATAACTTGTAAAAAAATAAAAACATATATTTTTAATACAACCAATGGAATAATTTGTAAAAAATGTAGAAATGTTTTTTAAATAGATTTTAATCCATTCACATTATTTTATGTTTATATGATAACACTCTAAAATGATAAAGAAAAAGTAACAAAATTAAAAGGAGAGATATAAGGATAATTGTTAATTAGATAAGTTTAATTAAAGTATTCAAATAAGCAATTAAAATTTAATCTTAGAAGTAAATCTTGTTTTTCTTAAATTTTTTAAATTAGTGATTAAATATATAACATATGTCAACCAGATAAGTTTAATAATAAATCGAAAGTGTAAACTACGTCTAGATAAGCCTAAATGAACTAAAAGTGTAAATTCGTCAAGATACATGTTTAGGCAGAAAAATATCAATCCCGACCTATCAAAAGACAACACATAACAGTCTAATTACTTGCTTATTATATCGATATCTCAAACTTTAATATCAACTTCTAAAAATCAGAAACAAAATCAGATTTCAAACTTTAAGAGATCTTAAAAAGCAAAAGTCACCTATCTTATAATACCAAGTGTTACATTTTTTCTAAAGAAAGTGTATAGCATTAAATGGTAGCGGTCACGGATTATAAATTATCCCATGAACCATAAAATTAACACCAAACTTTTCATATGATTCCACATCAATCTCCATAACCATACAAAATTTCTTTTAGTTTAGTTACCACCTACACCCTCTCCTACCCCACCCCAACCCACCCCACCCCCATCCCTCCACCACCCACAATCACAAACACAACCTGCCAAAAGTGCCAGTGAACCCATTTTCTTCTTGAATCTTTAAGCACACCACCAAAGGCCCTACTATCAATTTACAGACAGACAAACAAACACAACAATCTCCAATCTCCAATCTCCAACCCCCAAATCTCTCTATTATTTTGATCTACAAATTCAATCATGCCATCAGGTGCTAAGAAGAGAAAAGCTGCCAAGAAGAAGAAGGTTCACAACTCATCATCCCAACTACAACAACAACAACTCACTCTCATCAAGGTACCCACAACCATTTCTTTAATCTTTCTTTGCTCTTTTTTAAGTATTTGATAAATTCACACTAAACCCACTTCACATTTTACCTCAATTCTTGTGGGTCTCCTTTAGTTTCTTGTTTAATTAGTTTAATTGTGATAAAGTTAGTGTCTTTCATATCTGTCTTTCCAATCATTAATCTGCATCTATTCGTTGTCAATTTCAATTCTTTTTGTAAAAGATTTTTGTGGGGTTTTAGCTTATCTGTATTTGAGTTTAATTTGTACAAAACCCCCAATTTTTAGCACTTTTGAGTTGTTTCTCACCATACCCATCTTCTATTTAGGGCTTCTTTTCACTTCAATTTCACAAAATCATATACCCTTTTATAGATCTTGATCCAATTCATCATCATCATATATATATATATATATATATATTGTTGTGTTTATTTATTGTTTTGAATGGATCAAACAATGGCAGGAGAGAATGATGGTGGGGAGCTTAGTTCTCCTGCTTCGCAGGACCACCATAACATTCAAGAACCATCAATGGAAGGAGAGGTGATTGAGGTGAAGAAAGAAGGCAGTTCATCTAGTGGCATTGAGAAGAATTCAAATGACGAAAAGGGTGGTGATATTGAGATTGAAATAGGGTCAAAATCCAAGAGTTCAAGTGGTAGTAGTTCGAGTTCTAGTAGGGTAGTTCGATGATGAAGTTGAGAAGAAACTAGTGGTTCTTGATTCGGCTCCCATTGAATCTTTGCCCGAAAAGATTACTCAAAAAGTTGAAAGTTCGGAGATTTCCCACATTGTTGAACCCGTTATTGAGCCCGTTGATTCGTTGGTAGAAGAGGTTTCACGTGATCGTGATGAACCAAAAAGTGAGGAGAAACAAGAGGAACAAACGGTTGATAATTCGTTGGTAGAAGAGGTTTCACATGATTGTGATGAACCAAAGAATGAGGTGAAACAAGAGGAAAAGGCGGTGGTTGTTAGTGAGAACGATTGTTTGACTTCTTCTAGTGTAGTTGTTGAATCGGTTTCGAAGGAAAATGAGGTGGTGAATTCGCCTTCGTTGGATGAGAAGGCTTCTTTGGAACCGAAGGATTGTGTAGTCTCTGTAAAAGACTCGGTTTCAGAAGGAAATGGCGCGAATCGTGCAAATGATGATGGTACAATTGGACACTTGGATAGAAAGGTATTTACACTTCTTTCTTGATTCTAAGTGCTATTTTTCTTTAATTTGTGGTATTTGAAAGCATTTTGTATGAAAATCATGCAAGCGACTATTTATGCATCAGGGTACAAAATAATAATTAGCATAATATGAAGTAAAACGAAATTTAGTTATAAGAAGTATGGTTTTAATTAAAAATAAAGCGGTTTCTTGCTACTATTTTCTAAAATGCCACATTCGGTGACACTGCCAGTAGGTTGCAACCACTTAAGAGAGCACAAATCAAGTTAAAGCAAGTTCACCTTTAAGACCACTAAACTATTTCCACTATGTTGACACGATAGAGTGGGTGCACGTTTACCCTATTCGTCTTCTTAAATACGCCCCTATTAGTGTCATAAGAATTTGGATCCGGGTTTCATTTTTTTTAATGATAAAGAGATAATTGGGCAATAGTTTCTAATTTGCTCTATATTGTGAAACCATTAAGCAATTGTTGGGCCTGTTAATTTGTTAAGCCTATTAATGGAGTAAACTTGAACCTGATTGATCCTTGTGAGATTGGTTAGCTATATCTGAGTGTTTATTTACGGCTTAATGATTAAGCCATAGCGAAAAATGCTTGAACCAAATAACCGGAATGGATGTATCATGTATTGTCTGGTTCAGCCATAAAATTCCCACCCTGTACCCTTCTTTTATTCCCTTTGTTTGCTCCAACTTCAGACAGCTTAATCTATACAGAACTTAATCCATACCTGGCTGAATGAAAAAACAAACAAATAGCACATTATTCCTAAACTGGGGATTTTGGTTCAACCATTTATTTTCCCTTCTTCTTTACCCTTTGTCTGCTTCCAACTTCAGACAACTTAATCCATACAACACATAATAAAAAAATAAACAAACACCACCTAGTCACTAAGTGCGCGTTTTTGTAACTCGATATCTATCTTGTCTTTATGCTTCGACATTCCATCAACTTGTACATTTAGAACTTTTAGTCACCCGAATATTTCCCATGTGAATAAATTCTGAAAATCTATGCAGCCTCCGGTAGCAGCTTCGACTCCATTAGCAGTGCAAAAAACGACATCATGGAAGGGTTGCTGTGGAATATTCGAGTTGTTTTCAGGATCCGAGAGGTAATAATAATATCAGGTGGGTTATCTTCCAATGATTCTTAAAAATAGTTTCTTTTGTTTTTCAATATTGAATCTGTTATCACTTGTTAGAAAGATAAATTTTAGGCATTCCATTTTGTCGGAAGAGATAGATAATATTTGTGCAGGATTTACTGGGGTCGTTTGGTTTATAAAATTGTTTTTATCACAGAAATCTTGTTGGAAAAAACAGTATTAAAAATTGATAAAACCGCAGATCTGAATCTGAATCTGACCCATCAGTTTAACATGTTGGATCTTGGATCAGATCACGATCCATTGCGTCATATGACGATCATGAAGCATATATTGTCTGATCCAATCCAAATCCGACCCAACAACACCCAATTCAAATGTTGGATAACAAATCGGTAGCGGGTTTTTATTTTCGTGACTTTTCTTCTTGACTATATTTTTCGATTGTGAGCTAGATTTGGGGAATGGCAAATGTGTAAGATGCCGGAATTGAGAAGCTGATAGGGGTGCGTTTGGTACATGAAACATGACAGGATAAAAAATAGCAAAACCTCATTGTCTCATATATGGTGCAACATTAGGGTGGGATGGGAGTCAGTAGGACAAAAATGTAGTTTTTTGATCGCAAAAAAGAAAGGGATGGGACTAAAATGTTAAATTACAAACTACCCTTATTTCATATGTATACATATAGGGTCAGATTCAAATGATAAGGTGGTCAATTTGCGAGAAAGAGATAAGTTTAAAGGTGGTCAATTTGCGTTACATTACATATAATATAATTACAAAAATATATTATTATGTATAAATGATCTATAACTATCGTATGAGAATAGTTTATGAATACGTATTTAGTTGATTTATGTTATTTGTAACCATTATATGATATTAAAAGAAACTTCAACCATCATTTGAGGGGTAATTTGGTCATTCAAACATTATGGTCATGTTTTGTCTAGCTTACGGAACATTGTATAAAGTAATAAACAACTCGTCTAGTCATGTCCTAGTTGTACTTAACGCCAGACATACAACTAATTCAGTCATGTCTGGTTCGTTTCTGTCTGCATACCAAACACACCCACAATTGTTCATATTAATCAGATCGTATATTTAGCTAATTCCTTAACATCGTAAAGTTTTTGCTGATTTCTATTTGCATCAAAAGATTTACTTGGATTTGTGGTTAACATTTTTCATTCTTGTGTATGAATCCAGAACTTGATCATATCGAGCCATGGAGTTTGCTAGTCGTCTAATGAATCTTTGCCAAACTAAAACACGGGTCGTGTGCTGATTTTTCTTTCGAGTTTCGTCCCTCAAGAAGAGACTTCATGGAAGGAGTTGGTGCTTGTCGTAATCTTTAGGCCGCTCGATGTTCTCGGTTTACTTTTTTCGTACTCTTTTTCCTCAAAATATGGGATAGTATATTTGCTTTTTTATTTTGTGGGTATGTTGTTATGGAGGTCGTTTTGGTGTGAAATATTTTGTCTTTCTTTGGCTATACGTTATACAAATCGATGTTTTGGTCACTATGGCTTCGTTTGAAACCTCTTGTTTTCGATTTTGTTGTTTATGTTTTCAAAACGATATTTTGGTAAGCATTTACGTTTAAGAAAAAACTAACTCGGTTTTTAAAGTTTTGGACACGGGATCTATAAAGTTTAAAATTTGATTCCGATATTTTTTATGGTATATAAGAAAAGAAACTGGCGGGCAACAATCATACTTGATGCGCATCTGTCTTCTTGAACATGATGATATCTGGTTTTAAATTGCGTGAGAAGTTGAGGCTAACGTGAGAAGTGGTTTTAAATTGTGTGAGAAGTTGAGGTTAACATGAGAAGTGGTTATCAACCATTTGATACCGGATCAATTCCATTTTAATGTACAATTCATGGGACGACATGCGACTAAAAGTGATCAATAGTTCAGATTTAGTACTTCTTATGCTTCTCATGTTAACCTTAATTTCTCACATTCTTGTCTGTCCACATTACAGGTTTCACTTACGGATGTATATTGTTTTATATAAGAAACAATATCATATTGTAGTATAGGCGAAGGATCATGGTAGAAGTTGAGTTAACGGTGAGAATGGATCTGAACCACTGATTTCTTTTAATCTAATGTCTTCCCATGAATTGCGCTTTAGAAGGGAATTTGTTCTCGTGCATCTCATCCTAATATGCATCAAACAGTTGATAACCACTTCTCACGTTAACTCACTTCTCACCGGAACCCAACCTTATATATGTATATACATGAAAGTGTATTATTAGGAATACTCTAGCTTGGCGTCGGGATCATATACGCAAGGCGATCCTCATCTTCAGTTTATAACTTTGAGGACTCATCGTTCAATCCATGTACAAGTATCCCATTCCCCATTGGGTATGAAGTTTTTTGCATTCCTTCTTATCAGAATGAAAATGATAACAATTTTAATTAGCACTACAAAAACGTCACACTGAATTATAGTCTTTGATGAAACATATCGAACAATTATGCTTGGTTCTCGTAATCGGGCTTGCCTTTAACCATTCATTTGATATAGAGCAAGTGGTATAAGGTATGTGAGAAGAAAAACAGGGTTGCTTCTAAATGAATAATAAAGACTCATTTCTAATAGATAGATCTCTTAGAACCAGACAAATATTCATGACTATAAACAATACAACAATGGGAGAGAGAATAGCTTTTAGATGTTTGAGAGAATAGTCAAAAAAATGCATTCAATGTTAGTGCATTGAATTAATTGTCAAGGTATTTAATTTAAATATATAGATAGGATTTATAGGTAGATGATTATGGATGTCGGTAGGAATATTTACATTTGACTATTTCCTTGATAAGGAATTAAGAGTTATGGATGTCCAAAAATCGATCCGGACATCTCGGAGCATTTCTGCATCAAATACATAAAAAGTTACAAGACATCTACAAATATATATATATATATATATATATATATGTTAGGACGAAACTTATTAATATGTTTTGGTCATTTTAAAAGCATGGGTTTGAAAGGTGAAAATTTGACTCATAATTCAAATTAATATAAGTTGGAGCTTCAATTTTAAATAAAAGATGTTTTAAAGATTGTTTCTTGAAAAAGTGGAGCATGCATTTTAAACTTTAAAGTAGGTCATGACTTTGTAAAGAAAACATTATTTTAAAGAGAGTGAATAAGGGTATGATTTTCATAACTAAACTTTTAAAACAACAAGATTGTTTCTTTAACCGATAACAAGTTAAAAAATAACAAAACTCGTATATGCAAAATGAAACATACATATCTAGAAAAAAAACCTACATCTTTGATATAAATGACTAAATGTCAGAAACTTGAGACATCACCTTTATTACCGTAGCTGCCATTCGACCGATACTAAAATTTAAGAAAAAAATCATAGCGTTGGTAATTCCCGCAATATTATCACTGTACTTAACCCTTAATATTTGAACCAATATTGCTAGCCTAAAGTTTAAGAAAAAACGATGTAAGCAAATTACTGTTATCATTGTCATCTCCTATAACGCTCGTTAGTAACACAAAAAATGGCTTATACCATGGTTATCACACGACAATTTATAAACAAGGTCAATGAAATGAAATATATGGTAAAGTTAAAGAGTGAAATTAAATTGAACCAAAAATCTATTAATGCCAATAACATGATTGAATCCAACTGAGAATGAAAGCAATGATGGAATTAAAGAGAAATATTGAGCTCATTGAGGAAAGGAGCTTGATGAAATGGATCTAAGCTTTAGTGGATACTTTATAATGATGAGCTTAAATAAAAGTATTGACTATTGACTCGTCAATGCGTTTGGAAATGTCAATATGCACAAATTGAACTTAAAACCTCTGAAAGGTCGACCAAGTTACAAACAACCAACTTTAAAAGTGAAAACCATACTTTGACCCCAAACCTAACCTTAATTCTATGAACTTTAAGGGGGTGCTTGGTTCGTTTTAGAGAATGAGAATGAAAATGAAAATGGGTGAGCATATTGACATTTCATCAACATATTAAAAAACCATTCATCTTGTTTGTATTTTGACGATTCGTAAACTTACTTAATTTTATTATTTTATACTTTTATAGTTGAAAATATAGAAGATAACCGAAAACAGAAAGTCAAACCGTTTCACCAACCGGTTGAAAAATGGAAGAAACATAGAGTTATAGATCGAAAACCGGGAGAGAAAAAACCAAAAAACCAAAAAAAGAAACAAAAACCAAAAAAAAACCGAAAAACCGAAAACCGGAAAAACCAAAAACCGATCCGAAAAAAACCGAAAACCGAAACGGCTCGGTTTTCGGTTCGGTTCCGGCCAAAAACCGAACCGAATAGAACCGTGCTCACCCCTAATTCTTAAGCTACAGTGCAAATACACTTGGTAAATTACATTTTTGGTTCCCTAATAATTCATAAATAATATATAATAAATAGCTTTTTCACTAAATTACATTTTTGGTGTCACATCCCGTTTTCATTTAATTACTTTATTTATTTATTTAATTATTGTTATTATTATTAATATCAACTCCCTAATTAAAATTAGGGTTAGGGTTTGGATTAGTTGGCTTGCTTGCGGGTCAAGTATCGAGTTGGGGGAAAAGGCCCGATAGAACTAGGTTAAAAACCCTAGGGATGCGAATCCCTCCTCATTGTATTTCTTGGCGAGCAAGTCACCGCTAGAGAGAGAGGAGGTCGTTTGGGAGAGGTGATCGAGTGCGGCGGATACCGGGTTGTGTTAGTCGTATCGTAGGTAACCCTCGCCCCTTTTTCATGTTTTTCCGTTGGCAAGGTGGTGGTGGGTCACGCCGGCGGCAATGGCGGCCCTCCACCGTCGACGCCGCTGCTGTCGTTAAGGGGGCCGGTGGTGGCGGTGGTCATCACCATCCTCACCGCCGCGGCTTCCGTGTCGAGCGACGCCGCCAAACGGCTTTGGCCGTGGGCGGTGATGTTGCTGCTGCTGTTGATTCCTCCCGGCACCGGCGGTGGCTGGCCACGGCTAGCGGCTGCCGAGTGGTCGTGGTGTTGAGTGGCGATCGGCGGTGGTGGTTACACCAACCGCTGCTGCTGTGGAGCACGTTCAAGGGCCGGCCGGCGGATAGAGGGTTTTCCCCGCCGTCGCGCCGCTGCCCCGTTTCTCGATGGAGTGACGCCGGCGCTAGCCGCCGCCGCTGCGAATGAGTTGCTCTCGGCCGACGGCGGTAGTGGTAATCCACAGCCGCCGTTTTGGCCGTTGTGTTTGCGTGAGTTTTGGCCGGCGATGATAACGGTGGTTCACGGCCGCCGTGTGTGATAGGAGGACCCCCCCCGTTACCGAGGCTACCACGGTGGCTGCTAGGCAGGCGGTGGTGGCAGAACCGTGCTGCTGCCGCTGCTTTGTGGACGGTGCACGGTGGCGGCGGGTCACCGCCGTCGTTGCCACCGCTTCGTGTAACCGGCATCGAAGGTTACGTCACGGTTTAGTTCGCGTCTTGTTGTTGTGTCGTTCGGTGATAATCCGGAAGTAATTGGTAGCTAAATAATATCAATGACGCGTAGGACGTTGTGTTTAATTTCAGAGCGGTTACGTGGGTTGCATTTGTGAGTGATACGTTTGTTCGCGTGCGCGTGACGTATTAAGGTGAGTGGGTTTACATGCGATGCCTTATGATTTTATGTGTATACGTGCTATTAAATTACATGGTGATGTTTCGGGTTGCGTGATGACCCAACGGGCGGGAAACCGCGGAGACCGGATTGCGGGATGGTCCGGTAACGGGAAACCGTTCAGCTGTTAATGTGGATGATGTGTATGTGCATTTAATTGTAATGCGTTGTATGTGACTTTACTCACTAAGCTGTTGAGCTTACCCCTCGTGTTTTAATATTTTTAGGTACGAGTTCGGGTGTCGATAAGGGCAAGGCTCCGGCTTGAGGGTTCCCGGCTGATGGCGTTCCGATCCGAGCAATATTCTGTAGTTGACTTTTATTTGGGATATTTATATGTTTGACTTGGGGTTTAACTTGAGGATGATTTGTTTACGATAAATGCAAGTTTGTTTTAAATGATTAATTAGTTTTATTAAATGCAAGGGTTTTATCCAAATTTTTATATTAAAATTTTACTTTAAAATTTTCAATTGGGTTTGGGTGTTACAACTTGGTATCAGAGCCTAGGTTTAAGAGAATCAGCACATGCACTCGTGGGTGCGTGTGTGGTTGGACTTAAACCAGGCGGTCGAGAGTAATCGGATAAGATCGGAACGGCCAGCGGAACCGTCAAGACGGAGGTAAGCTTTAGTACCTTTAAATTATTATGCACGTAGTAGTCTATTTCGTAACGCATGCATAATTATATGTGTAATTTTATGGGATAGAATGCATGTGATAATGAGCTGTATACGTGATTTTATGTGACCGTCTAGTTAGTAAGTTGAAGCCTAAATAGGATGGTATCAAAACCAAACGTAAACACCTTGGTACGTCGGGGATGGGTCGTCGAGCATATTCTTGTCTGATTGTTGCTCGGTGGTCTTGATCCGGCTACCATGCATGGTTGGTTATAGTAATACGGCGCCAATAATAGTGTTACTATAAACGCCTGTGTAGTGTTGGATTTGATTAAGTTCTGGAGACTTAAAACTTATTGATTACGGTTAGGATTATAGCATGCTATGTGTAACGTATATATATGTGGGACGGTCTGTTTTAGCATGCGCGATAACAACTAGTCTTAAGGTTAGCATGATCACTCTTGGTAGGATTGCGTGTGAGTACCTTAGTAGTGTATAGTGATTTCCGGTTAAGCTGTGAACTAAGAAATTTAAATCCTCAGAATGGTGCTAACCCGAAGCCACACTGATGATGAGGCCGGACAGTCCGACCACATTGCTGCCCAGATCACTGAAACCCTGCAGCAGATGCTGCCGGGGCTGTTTAACCAGATGAGAGACGAGCTGATCCAAACCATGGACCAGCGCATTGATGTGGCCCTCACGGCCCGTAGCTTAGGTACTGGGAGCTCGAGTCAGTCCCAACCTCGCGGGATTACTTTCAAGGATTTCATGGCGTGCCAACCGCCATTATTTGACGGGAAGAAGGATCCCGTGGCTTGTTACCGCTGGTACTCGGCGGTCGAGGGAGCATTTCGCACTTGTGGGTGCCCCGATGGTTCAAAGGTTCTTTTCGCTGTGAACCTTCTTCGCGGAGCCGCAAAGGATTGGTGGGATCTGACTCTTAAGAAGTACACGGAGGCGCAGATCACTGCGCTGACCTGGGGGGACTTCCGGGCCTTGTCCGACGAGGAGTTTGCACCTCGCATCGAAAAGGAGCGGATAGCATCAGAGTTCTTGAAGCTGACTCAGACGACGGAGTCGGTGAATGAGATTACTGCGTAGTTTCTGGAGAAGCTGCTGTTTGTACCGGGGTACACGAACGACGAATCACTGAAGATGGCTCGTTATTTGGGAATGCTGAAGCCAGAACTCAAGAAGGCGGTGGCCACGGGGAGGTGTAAGACCCTCAGTGACATGCAGGAGGTAGCACGGTCTCAGGAGCTAGTCTTGGAGGAATTGCAGCAAGGGAAGAGAAAGGCAGAAGACCAGTCGGGACCAGCAAAGAAGTTCAAGGGAGCTAGGACTGATACCAGGAGCGGGACCCCGAGCTGCCCAAAGTGTGGGCGTTATCATCGGGGAGAGTGCAGGCCGCGGGAGTTGTCATGCTACAAATGTGGCAAGACGGGCCACCTGAGCAAGGATTGCAAGGAGACTGCGAGGATCTGCTTCAACTGTTATCAGCCGGGGCATATCAAGCCCGATTGCCCTCAGTTGAAAAAGACGCCAGCCCTGGCCCCTGCACCGGCGACGCTTATGATCACTGACGGTACTACCAAAGGGAAAGGCGGAGCTACTACTCGCGGACGGGCCTTTCAAATGACTGCTGAGGAAGCGCAGACGGCGCCTGATGTGATTACAGGTTTTTCCTCGTTATATTTTCGTACGCTTGCTGATTGTAGCTTATTTTTTTGTTAGTGATAAAAATAGTGTATCTGCCGTTAAATGTGAACTTTAGGCATATTTCCTGTCAACTCGAAACCGGCTTTAGTACTTTTCGACACGGGGCCACGTGGTCCTATGTGTCGCGTAGGTTCTGTAAGGACTTCCAGATCGAGCTCGGTAATCTGGATAGTCCTCAAGCAATCGACGTAGCGGCGGAGGAAGTACAGGTGGTCGAGCACGTGTACCGGGGGTGCAGCATTGATATCTTTGGAGTTCGTTTCAGCATCAATCTCATCCCCATTCCCATGAACGGAGTGGACGTAGTTGTCGGAATCGATTGGATGTTTCCGAATCGGGCGACCACGGATGTTGCAGGGCAGTTTGTACGCATCCATAACCCAAGTGGGGGAGATCTAGTGGTGTACGGCAAGGGGAGAAGGGTATCTACATCCTTCTGTTCTATCGCGAAAGCTCGGAGGTACATCCAGCGGGGGTGTGCGGGGTTTTTGGTTTATGCTATGGCGGATCAGGCGAAGGAGAGAAAGCTGTCGGTAGCGGAGGTGCCAGTGGTCAGCGAGTTTCCAGACGTGTTTCCAGAGGATCTGCCTGGCCTTCCACCTGATAGGCAGATCGAGTTCGGCATCGACTTGGTACCAGGAGCAGCTCCAATTGCGCGAGCTCCTTACCGTCTGGCTCCGCCGGAGCTTCAGGAGTTATCGGAGCAGTTGCAGGAGCTCTCGGGGAAGGGGTTCATCCGCCCGAGCAGCTCACCGTGGGGTGCACCGATTCTGTTTGTGAAAAAGAAAGACGGGAGTCATCGTATGTGCATCGATTACCGTGGACTCAACAAGGTGACCATCAAGAATAGGTATCCACTACCTAGGATTGATGACCTGTTTGATCAACTTCAAGGAGCTTCGTGGTTTTCTAAGATCGATCTTCGGTCGGGGTATCACCAGCTGAAGGTGAAGGAAGCGGATGTCCACAAGACCGCTTTCCGAACCCGTTACGGCCACTTTGAGTTTCTGGTAATGTCGTTCGGGCTTACCAATGCTCTAGCAGCTTTCATGGACCTCATGAACCGGGTGTGCCGCCCGATGCTTGATCGGTCCGTGATCGTTTTCATCGACGATATTCTAATCTACTCGAAGACGAAGGAGGAGCATGTGATGCATCTGCGGGAGGTGCTTGAGGTGTTTAGGAGGGAGCGTCTCTACGCCAAATTCTCGAAATGCGCTTTCTGGTTGGAGGAGGTTCAGTTCTTGGGCCACATCATTAACCGGGAAGGCATCAAGGTGGATCCAGCAAAAATCGAAGCAGTTATGAATTGGGAAATTCCGAAGGCACCTACCGAGATCCGGAGTTTCCTGGGTTTAGCCGGCTACTACCGACGGTTCATCCAGGATTTCTCCAAGATTGCGGTACCTTTGACGCGTTTGACAAAGAAGAGTGAGCCGTACGTTTGGGGTTCTGAGCAGCAGAGGGCTTTCGACACGTTGAGACAGAAGTTGTGTGAGGCTCCGGTTCTAACCTTACCGGAGGGGGTGGAAGACATGGCAGTTTATTGCGACGCATCTCGGCTGGGTCTGGGTTGTGTTCTGATGCAGAGGGGGCGGGTGATAGCCTACGCTTCGAGGCAACTGAAGCCTCACGAGGCTAATTACCCCACGCATGATCTCGAGCTTGCGGCAGTTGTGTTCGCTCTCAAGTTATGGAGGCATTACCTGTATGGGGTGAAGTGCACCATTTTCTCAGACCACCGGAGCTTGAGGTATTTCTTGGAGCAGCCGAATCTGAATATGCGACAGCGGAGGTGGCTTGACGTAGTCAAGGACTACGATTGCGAGATTCTCTATCACCCAGGCAAGGCTAATGTGGTTGCTGACGCTTTGAGCAGAAAGACGGAGCACGCGCCGCTTCGTATCTCACACCTGAAGATGGCAGTGACTACCTCCTTTGTGGACCTGGTACTGCGGGCACAAGAGGAGGCGAGTCGGGAGGAGAACCAGAATGGAGAGCGGATTCGGGGGCAGATGG
The DNA here is from genome assembly GCA_030169165.1 of Centaurea solstitialis. NCBI lineage: Eukaryota > Viridiplantae > Streptophyta > Magnoliopsida > Asterales > Asteraceae > Centaurea > Centaurea solstitialis. The sequence goes on from CM058040.1 coordinate 42,998,525, forward strand.
CCGCGTTAGTCAGAGACAGTCGAGGGTTGCTGACTAGGTACGGTAGAGTGTGGGTACCTCGGGCGGGCTCGGCGCGACAGACCTTGCTTGAGGAAGCCCATAAGTCTAGATTCTCGATTCATCCGGGGGCTACGAAGATGTATCGGGATCTACGGACAGGTTATTGGTGGCCAGGGATGAAGAGAGACGTGGTTCGGTACGTGGAGTCGTGTTTGACCTGTCTAAAGGTCAAGGCTGAGCATCAGAAGCCTCACGGCAAGATGCAGCCTCTGGAGATCCCCGAGTGGAAGTGGGAAAACCTCACTATGGATCTGATCACCAAGCTTCCGAAAACCCCTCGGAAGTTTGATGCGATTTGGGTCATAGTGGATCGGTTGACCAAGAGTGCTATCTTCCTTCCTATTCGGGAGAGTTCGACTGCAGAGCAGCTGGCGAAGATCTACGTGGACGAAGTGGTGTCGAGGCACGGAGTGCCAGTGTCGATCATTTCAGATCGGGACATGCGTTTTACTTCTCGGTTTTGGGAGAGGTTTCATTCGGAATTGGGTACCAGACTGCATTTTAGCACCGCGTACCACCCTCAGACAGACGGTCAGAGTGAGCGGACGATCCAGACTTTAGAGGACATGCTGCGAGCTTGCGTTTTGGACTTTGGTGGCAGTTGGGATACGTACCTGCCCCTGGCAGAGTTCTCGTATAACAACAGTTACCATTCGAGCATTGGAATGCCGCCGTTTGAGATGCTCTACGGAAGGAGATGCCGTACTCCTATTTGTTGGGGCGAGGTAGGACAGCGTGTTCTTGGTAGCACCGAAGTGGTACAGAGGACCACGGAGGACATTCAGAGGATCCGGGAGCGGTTGCGGACGGCTCAGAGTCGACAGAAGAGTTATGCGGATCGACGGAGATCGAACCTGGAGTTCCAGGTGGGAGACCGGGTTCTACTCAAGGTTTCCCCTTGGAAGGGAGTGATTCGGTTCCGAAAGAGGGGCAAGCTGGGGCCTCGTTACATCGGACCGTTCACGGTTCTTGCACGTGTTGGGAAGGTAGCTTATCGTTTGGAGCTGCCTGCGGTACTAGGCCAGATCCACAGCACTTTTCACGTTTCGCAGTTGCGTAAGTGCCTCGCCGACGAGACGGCTCATATTCCTTTAGACGATATTCAGGTGGACGAGAGCCTGAATTACGTCGAGAGGCCGGTAGCAGTGATAGACCGGAAGGTGAAGAGGTTGCGACGCAGGGAGATCGGAATCGTGAAGGTGCAGTGGCAGCATCGGAAGGGTTCCGAGTGGACCTGGGAACCAGAGGCGGAGATGCGAGAGCACTACCCAGAATTGTTTTCAGACTGATTTCGAGGACGAAATCCTTGTAAGTGGGGGAGAGTTGTCACATCCCGTTTTCATTTAATTACTTTATTTATTTATTTAATTATTGTTATTATTATTAATATCAACTCCCTAATTAAAATTAGGGTTAGGGTTTGGATTAGTTGGCTTGCTTGCGGGTCAAGTATCGAGTTGGGGGAAAAGGCCCGATAGAACTAGGTTAAAAACCCTAGGGATGCGAATCCCTCCTCATTGTATTTCTTGGCGAGCAAGTCACCGCTAGAGAGAGAGGAGGCCGTTTGGGAGAGGTGATCGAGTGCGGCGGATACCGGGTTGTGTTAGTCGTATCGTAGGTAACCCTCGCCCCTTTTTCATGTTTTTCCGTTGGCAAGGTGGTGGTGGGTCACGCCGGCGGCAATGGCGGCCCTCCACCGTCGACGCCGCTGCTGTCGTTAAGGGGGCCGGTGGTGGCGGTGGTCATCACCATCCTCACCGCCGCGGCTTCCGTGTCGAGCGACGCCGCCAAACGGCTTTGGCCGTGGGCGGTGATGTTGCTGCTGCTGTTGATTCCTCCCGGCACCGGCGGTGGCTGGCCACGGCTAGCGGCTGCCGAGTGGTCGTGGTGTTGAGTGGCGATCGGCGGTGGTGGTTACACCAACCGCTGCTGCTGTGGAGCACGTTCAAGGGCCGGCCGGCGGATAGAGGGTTTTCCCCGCCGTCGCGCCGCTGCCCCGTTTCTCGATGGAGTGACGCCGGCGCTAGCCGGCCGCCGCTGCGAATGAGTTGCTCTCGGCCGACGGCGGTAGTGGTAATCCACAGCCGCCGTTTTGGCCGTTGTGTTTGCGTGAGTTTTGGCCGGCGATGATAACGGTGGTTCACGGCCGCCGTGTGTGATAGGAGGACCCCCCCCGTTACCGAGGCTACCACGGTGGCTGCTAGGCAGGCGGTGGTGGCAGAACCGTGCTGCTGCCGCTGCTTTGTGGACGGTGCACGGTGGCGGCGGGTCACCGCCGTCGTTGCCACCGCTTCGTGTAACCGGCATCGAAGGTTACGTCACGGTTTAGTTCGCGTCTTGTTGTTGTGTCGTTCGGTGATAATCCGGAAGTAATTGGTAGCTAAATAATATCAATGACGCGTAGGACGTTGTGTTTAATTTCAGAGCGGTTACGTGGGTTGCATTTGTGAGTGATACGTTTGTTCGCGTGCGCGTGACGTATTAAGGTGAGTGGGTTTACATGCGATGCCTTATGATTTTATGTGTATACGTGCTATTAAATTACATGGTGATGTTTCGGGTTGCGTGATGACCCAACGGGCGGGAAACCGCGGAGACCGGATTGCGGGATGGTCCGGTAACGGGAAACCGTTCAGCTGTTAATGTGGATGATGTGTATGTGCATTTAATTGTAATGCGTTGTATGTGACTTTACTCACTAAGCTGTTGAGCTTACCCCTCGTGTTTTAATATTTTTAGGTACGAGTTCGGGTGTCGATAAGGGCAAGGCTCCGGCTTGAGGGTTCCCGGCTGATGGCGTTTCGATCCGAGCAATATTCTATAGTTGACTTTTATTTGGGATATTTATATGTTTGACTTGGGGTTTTATCTTGAGGATGATTTGTTTACGATAAATGCAAGTTTGTTTTAAATGATTAATTAGTTTTATTAAATGCAAGGGTTTTATCCAAATTTTTATATTAAAATTTTACTTTAAAATTTTCAATTGGGTTTTGGTGTTACATTTGGTCCTTCATACTAAATTATATTTTTAGTCCACAAAAATGGTATCATATGCAACAATTTAACCGGTGAGCGCTAACTGTGGTAAAAAACGACGATCCTCACTTACTGGGTAAGACTCTCATCCTTGCCTACGCTCTTACTGGGATAAGATTCTTAATCATTGCCATATGTATCCGATTAAGTAATATGACTAGGTAAGCGCTTACCCGGGTAAGTGTTTGGTTAATTGCCGCTTGAGCCATAGTTGTCATATCGATTTATATTAAATTTCAACTGTTTTTTATTGATTTAAGTCGTTATATTGTTACAACTTCCCCTCTCTCCGCAACGCAAGACCAAAAAAACTCGTTTATACTAATTTTGTTTAAAAAGTCAACTATCCATAGGTTAACAAAGAGTCAAAGACCATTCATCAAGCTTGGCCCATGATCCTTTGCTGGCCTAAAAATCACTTCTCTTTGTGGCCCAAGGTTTTTATTTCGGCCCAAGTTGTGGCCCAAAAGAACTTTAAATTCTTTGACATGTTTCTTCATTTTTTCTTCGATCATTTCCTAAAAATCGGCTTTCCACAAGCTCGACCCTTTGAAACCGTTTATCCAGTCGCAAGCAATAAACACGACATAAAATATTTTTCTTGTTTTTCATGCAAATTCTTCTTTTCAAGGTCAATTCACATGAAGATAAAAAAAATCTGACAAAGGTAAAACAAAAGGATGAAAATACTCAATTGACACAAACTTTTTAGAGCTAAACATGGAAAAATGTCATAAATAAGTTTAAAAGCATCTCCAACAGCATTACTAATTTTTTTTTTCTAAAATAGAGAAAAACATTTTCTATCATCTTCAATAGTTTTGCTATTTTGGAGAATAAATCATTATTTATATTATTAACATATTCAATATATTTAGTATTTCAATAAAAAAATTTAACCAACTTTTAAACAATTGGTGGAAATGGATTAAAAAATAGTTTCTCTCTTCTCATATAGAGATTTTAGAGAAATCTCTAAATTTAGAGAAAACTTAAACTTTTTCTATTTTAGCAATCACTTTAGCAATGCTATTGGAGCATTTTAGAAGGAAAAAACCTATTTTTTCTATTTTAGCAATGCTGTTGGAGATGCTCTAAAAAATTAATTCTATCAGTTACTTTCTTCATTTTGGAGAAAGTTTTGAAGAATTTATTGGAGCCAACAAATGCCCAAAATTCTTACTTTCTCCATTTTGAAGAAACCTTTGGAGATGATCTAATGGATAGAGCTCTTTTGTTTTTGTTTATATCTTTTTTTATATTGAAATAAATTGTTTCCTAATTGAGAGGAACATGTTTGAAAAAAACTTGGTTTTTTTGGGAACGTCCTCCTAAAAGGTTACTATAACATCCCGCCTACATCGACAACAATATTGTCCGCTTTGCCCCTAGATTTAACCAACGTTTAGCTCACGGATTTGTTTCTAGCGACCTAGTGAGGACTTCCCAGGAGGTCACCCATCCGGGTACTACTCCCACCCTAGCACACTTAGGGGGGGTTTGGTTCATTTCAGGGAATGAGAATGAAAATGAAAATGGAAATGCAGGAGAATGAGAATAGAAATGAACATTGCATTGATGTTGTTTGGTTAACCCAATATAATCAATTAAAAATTGCTTCATATTAAAAAATATGTGTTCCCAACTTGAAAATACAAAAGATGTTTCATTTAACATCCATAGATGGAACAATGCATGGAAAAAAGAACCAAATAGAAATAAAAATTTCATTCTCCCCAATTTGGTTAGGAATGGAAATTAATGGATCTGCATGAATGATTCCATTATATAATATCAAACCAAGCAACAGTTTTCATTATCATTCCCATTCCTGACCCCTCAATACCCCCAACCAAACGCCCCCTTAGTTGCAGCGTTCCAAGAACCTGTCGTGCATTAGGCCCTAAAACGCGTTGTTATTAAAAAGGCCAAGATATTACTTATAATACCTAGCATCACTCCTGTCCACGGCCGATATGGGATATGCCTAAGATGTTACAATTACCAAATAAACTACTTTCTGTATCACTAAACCACCACCAAACAATCACATCGCGATGAAGAGAATGAAAGAAAAACATATAAAAAGTTTAGAAATTACTTCAAGATGGGAAGAAGGATGCAGATTCATAACCCACTGCTCCAATCATCGACTACAGCAAGGGGAATGTGAGGTTTTGGGTGGAAATGTATTTCTTGAAAAGGGACTGCTGAGCGAACTTTTGATGGGAGCGACTATTGTTTAGGGAGGGGTATATTTGGAAAAAATGTCTGTTTCTATAAAGGCTCCTTCTCAAAACTTAGCCATTAAGTCGTTTTACATTTTTCGTTAAGCCACTACCAAACACTCATGTTGAGCTGAGCGATTAAGCTCAAAAGCCTATTAAACCAATTAAGTCACTACCAAACAGCTCTAAGTTCGTTAACAAACATGCATTATAATCCTTACAAACTTCATTTTCTTTATCTTATAAAATTTGTCCAAAACCCTCAAAATATGAGGATAGAAAACATAAGAACAACAAGTCAAAGGGCTCTTTTTGCAAATTTAAAGATTTATCATCATCCATCTCATTATTCTCTTTGTATCATAGGTTGTCAGATCTATAAACCATTATTATACCCCAGTTCTTCATACACAAATTTAGCCAATAAAAATCTCAAACTCCCTTTTTCTTAAAGAGATTTAAGGAATTAAAGGGATCGCCATGGATGCTTAAGGAAGCAAGCAAGTAAGCTTCGAGATCAAGTCGCCAAACAGCAACAGGTAATTCTAATTCTAATTCTAATTCAAATCACCCTAAATTTGAGTTAATTTCGTCTGATTAAAGTATCTAATTGAGTTCAATTTCTGATTTTCTCTAACTAGAGTTAGATATCAAGTAGAAATTATAGAATTTGGTTTTGTAGATATAGGGTTTTGTACATATAGGGTTTGAACAACAGTATTTGGGGATTTTTGAGCTAATGATGATGCTGGAATTAGTTTGAATTGCTTTCTGTAAATGTAAAATGAGGATATGTTGATATAGATATCAAATTCAAAATGATTTTTTTTTGTTCAACTATGTATTTAAAAAAATGCACCTTGATTTTTACATGTGAAGGTTGAAATGGGCATATTTGACTTCAATTAGAGTTTAGTTCTCCTTTTGGAACATAGTTTGGGTTTACATAATGGTGCTTCCATGATTCATGTGGTGCACAACAGGTGTTTAGCTTAGTTTTAGGTTAGCCATTTGAAATTAAGTGTTTAGTGTTTGTATACTTTGTGCGATAAAAAATTAGGATTTCAGAAATAGGCTATATTTCTGATGTGTAATTTGGTTAAGGTTGTGAGTTGTGAGGTTAGTGAGGTAGTTGTGTGTGTGCTTGTTATATTCTGCTCATGTCTTGAGTGACCAGATAGGACGACCAGAATTTTTCAAACGTGCACTATGAATTAGTTTGTTGATTTCAAGATATTTTTTTCAATTTTGTTTCTTTGAGATCTTTTTTAGTTTCTTGTGATTTCGATATTTTGTTGAATTGAGAATTTTTAGGTTTTTTGATGATTTCAAGAGAATTTGATTTTTGGTGGTTTTGAGAGAATTTTCGTTTCTGGGTTGGTTTCAAATTTTTCGGTTTTTTGGTGCAACTAAGTTTCGAAATAATATTTTTTCGATACGGTTGCCTTAAAAAAACTAAATTTTTTTTATCTTTGCCGCAATAATACGTGGCATTGCACGTGAGACCTGTATAAAGGTCGCCATGCTGATGACTAATTAAGGTTACTCGCATGAATTATTCTAATCTATGGGACATTGCAAAGGTACAATGTTTGGGCATCCTTCTTGTTGATATGATGGTAAATCTGTTTGAAAGTTGTCAAAGTTTGGTTAAAGGAGTTGTAGTGACATACGCGTCTTGATTAGGTGGGGCTTATTTGTTCACTCTAAGTGTCACACAAAGTCAATGTGGATATAAACCATTACATGTCTGTCTCATGAAATAGTAGAATGTGTTTCCCAGCATTCTTATTTGAAATATGAGTGCTTATGTCAAAAGGGCATAGAAAATGCAGCAAGTTGTGAGTGTTGTATGATGGACTTGAGTTTTAGCAAGGGTTGTGGCAAAGTTATGTTTTTGCTCGTCTTACAAGGCAGTCTTGATTATTTATGGAGTATTTTTTATAAGTAGGGGTGTAGTGTAATTCAGTCGAGCTGAGCTGAGCCAAGCCCAACTTGTTTTGTTGACACCTCTATCTGTAAGTTAATGTTCTGGATATTTCTCGTTTCAGGCTGTGATAAAACAGTTCAGCGCGAGTGGGTATGAGCATTCAGATGTGGTTGTTATTGATGAGCTGGAGATGCAAAGACACCAGCACTTGGAGAAGCTCTACAGATCGACTCGTTCAGGAAAGGTAACAATGCAAATGTAATTCACTGATTTCCCTCTATCTATTAATCCACTCGGATACCACTAGCCTCTTGCTTTTGTCTTAGTTCCACACCTTCACCTAGAGTATAATTAGACTATTGCAGTTAGATTTCTTAAATGTAGCATCATCAGTAGAGTATAGGACTATTTGGTTAAAGATGAGGAAATAGGAACATTGCAGGTGTATTGGAAGGTTCATTCTTTGTCTGTATTAGTCTTTTCATCAAAACAGTCACACATTTCAGTCCAACTAATAATTAAGATTAATGTGCAATAATTGAGGCTGTGTGTTACATACACACATCTGCAATTTGCAAAAGCAGCTGTGTTTTCAGTGCCCTCTAAAATTTATACAAAGACGAAGTTTAAAGTTTTATTAGTATATAAGATGGTTTTATTTTGTATTATATTACTTGCTTCCTCAAAATCCATTTATGATCAACTGCACAAGTGTATCAAGCCAATAAAAAACACCTAAAAGTACTCAAACGTGACACATACAAGTATTAACCTATATTATTACCTCTCAAACCACATATAAGCTAGTGACCAAGACCAAAACTATATACCTAATAAGACCACCCACTTGGATAACGTTAGTGAAGTGGTTACCAAAAACATCCCTGATGCTTTTTTATCCAACTTATTAAATTTGAGTGCTGTGGCGGATTGGTTATCACTCGGGGGGTTCATAGCGCCCTAACCGAGTTCGAGCCTTCCCGTGTGCATGCCTGAGGACATTTTAAGTGGGGCCATGTTTAGCCCCCAAAATTGCCGGGGATTAGTCGGGCTTTGGCCCGGACACCCTTCCAAAAAAAAAAACCAACAAACAACATAAGTATTGTGTCTTTATTTGTTATTCAGGCCCATTACTACTTTTATGGTACTTTAAAGTGGTATGCTTCAAACTTTAATCGAACATCTAAAAGGGATCGGCCCATTTTTTATTTTTTTGGCTTCATGCTAAAAGTTGATCAAAATCATGTTTATGTGTGCTATTGTATTTCTTTAAGAGTTCATAAAATTCGTTCATTTTGACGAATCCGTTCGCAAACTTATTCATGAAGGGTAGGAACAAATCAAGGCGTGATTATTAGGGGTAAGGCCTAACCTCATTACGTTGGTTCTTATATTACTGAGAACTTAATAGGTCTATGTTTCTATATGTGGGTATATCTCCAAAAAAAACCACAAGCAACACGCAGGGACAGAACCAATTTCTTTTTCATATGGTGGCACCACATAATACAGATAAAAATAATTACAAAAATCACGGTTTTTATCGACGTGTCTTCATCTTTTTACCGACGTTTAATATCGCCCGATATGTTTTTAGCCTATTTCCACCTTTTTCGAGGGATTTTTAAAGTTTTTTTTGCTTAATTTTGAGGAATTTTTAAGGTTTTTAATCAATTTTGAGGGTTTTTATTTTTGGCCAAATATCAAGAGTTTTTTTTTTGGGTTGATTACGAGGTACAATTGCATCTTCTAGAATAATATGGTTGCACATACTAAAACGATAAAGTTGCACCTTTATCAAACCTTAAATTTTTTACCTTACGCCTTACGGCGAGAAACAATAGGTCCATATTGCTTTTAAATTGAGAGTCTGAACCACAGTTGCGATTTCACGTGTTCTGCTTCTTGCAGTTTTCAAACTAGCTTTGTAGAAATATTTTTGTTTCTCTTGCAGTCTGACTTCTTTTGGATTTAGTAGTGTATGTTATACCAAGTTGATGTGCTGGCCAAATTCTTTCATTTATTCTCTTTGATGGAAGCTTAATTTTCACGTAAAATATCCTCAATTTTGGCCCTTGTTTGTTTTCTCCAGGAATTCCAAAGAGAATTGGTTAAAGCAGCTGAAGCTTTTACAGCCATAGGATATAAGCATATAGAAGCAGGTGAAAATTGCACAACTACCATAATTTGTTTCTCAATGGACATTACACAAATCTTTTAACATCTTGTGTGCATGGACAATTATTTCTCTGTAATGTACTAATGTTGTTATCTTTAGAGTAAATTACGATTTTCGTCCTTATGGTTTGTTAAAAATTGCGACTTTCGTCTTTATGGTTTAGAAGTTACGATGTTAGTCCCTAAGGTTTGTAGCTTATTGCTATTTTCGTCCTTAAAATTTACAATTTATTGTTGATTCAGTCATTATGGCTTATGTTTCTTTACCAGTTTGGTCCCTTTGACTTTGAAGGTAGTAATTAGCCTAGGGACTAAAATAGAAATAAAGTACAAACCATAGGGACGAAAATGGTAATTTCTAAACCACAAGGACCAAAATGGCAATTTATAACATATTACAGGGACTAAAATCGTAATTTACTCTTATCTTTTTTTTTATTTTTTTATTGATACCTCGCCTTTTGTTGGAAATTAGGAACTAAGTTGTCGGAAGATTGCTGCAAATATGGAGTGGAGAACTCCAGTGATGAAATTTTGGCCAAGGCGGCATCAATATATGGCGATGCACGTAAACATGTGGAAAAGGAGCAAGAAGATTTCACCAGGCTGTTATTTTCACAGGTTATTTGAAATCTATTTTAAATTTTTAATTGAAAACGAATCTTGCAGCCCCATTATACACTTGTGCATACAAGTAATTTGTAACATGCACACATGAATAAAAACCAAAAAACAACTTAATTTACTTGTATGTACAAGTGCATACTGTCCGGATGAAAAGTTACCAGATTTTCCATTTTTCTAAGGTTTTCCCCTGAACCTCCCTCTAAGAAAATAAATAGACATGTGTATGGGTCTCTCTGTGTCAAAATAAATTCAACCATTTCATTTTCCGGATTCCCCAAAATGAATAGAACGTTGCCATTTTTTGCAAAGGCTCAAATATGAAATTACCTCTTTGCCACTAGCAGTCATTTAAAATAATCGATATTGATTCGCATTCACAAGATTAAACTAGAATGTCATCATTAGGAGTATTTTAGATATATTATCAAGTGAAGCACTTAGTCAAATGTCATATTTATTAGCCTCCTGCAAACCACTACTGACCTCAAAACTTTCTAAAAACTTCAGATCCTAGAACCCTTGAGAGCGATGATAGGTGGCGCTCCTTTAGAAGATGCCCGACATCTTGCTCAACGATATAGCCGAATGAGGCAAGAAGCAGAGACTCAGGTAACCGCTTGATATGCTTCCCACTACATGCATAAAAAACTTGAGTTATCACGAACTTTGTAATGGCATTGATAGTAATCAGTTGACTGTTAAAGCAAACAGGCAGCAGAAGTTTCTAGAAGACAAGCACGAGTTAGAGAAGCTCCGATTCCGAGAACGTGACAAAGCTGCATGCAGCCGAAAGTAGAATGCAGGAGCTTAAAGCAAACATGGCTGTACTCGGTAAAGAAGCATCTGCTGCGTTGGCTGCTGTTGAATCACAGCAACAAAGGCTTACGTTTCAGAGACTTGTTGCAATGGTTTGTTTTTCGTGTTATTTTATTTACAGTATACTCCCTCCATCCCAAAATAAATGTCCACGATGTAAAAGACACAATTTTAGGAATATGTAATTTATCGAACATTTTAAAGCAAGTAAAAATGACAATTATACTATTTATAATAGATGGGGTAATGAACTTCTCTATCTCATAATTAAGGGTAGAATCATAGTTGTCAGTAACGAATAACGCAAAATAACGATGGCTTAGTGATATGTTACATAACGAATAACGATAAATAGCGACAGTTATTTATAAAATAACGATATTTTCTAAATATAAATTATTTATTTATATGTTAATATATTACCTTAAAAGTCTCAAAAATCATATATATTATAGAACAAAACATAATAATAAGTGTCTTAAGTCTTAATCTATTATATTAGATAACAAAAATACCAAATTGCCGGCGGTAGAGCGAGGTCGCCGGAGCAGGAACAGTAGCCGGAGGAGAGGGGAGAGATCGAGAAAAAAAAAGTTTGAACGAGGGTACTGTGGTGGGCGAGGGTTTTTTTTACCGTTTAAAAGTAATATAAGGTAAAAATCCTAATTTTTACTAAAGTTAATAAAAAATTTTTTTTTTTGAAAACCCAAAATCAGATCGTTATCGTTATAAATAGAATAGCGACCTGTTACCGTTATCATTATCGTTAAAATGCGTTATTTTGCATTATTGACAACAGTGGGTAGAATTGGAAAGTAGACACTTATTTGGAAGAGAGTGAGAGACTATAAGGTGGCATTTGGTTTTGCAGATTCTGAAGGAATCTGATGGAATTGGAATGTTGAATTCCTTTGACCATATTCCATTCCCTCGTTTGGTTCATTCTTTTTTAAAGAAGGAATCTTCAAATTTCATCAAATTCCACAAAGAATTTCCACGCTCGTTTACAATAAGCTAGGATTCTAATGGAATGAAATGTTATATTTTCATAATCCCAAAATACCCTTTAACCCAAATATAAGCTAATTAATTTAATTTAATACTTTTGTTTTTATTTAATTAAATTTAATACGTTGTTTTGTGGACACTTATTGAAGGTAGAATCGGAAAGTAGACAATTTCCCGCTTTAATTACTCAAAAGAACGATGATTTTTAAAGTTCTAAGATGAGTTTATTGTATTTGAAGGTTGAAGGAGAAAGAACTTATCATGAGAGAGTAGCTGCTATTCTACATCAGATTGAAGCCGAGGTTGGTGCTCATATTTGGAAGTTATTTCAGGTTTTCTTTGTGTGACGTTGTCAACTTTTTGATAGATGGTCTCCGACAAACAAAGAAGAGAGTCTGCCCCTCCAACAGTCCCGTCTAATCTTTTGTCAGATAAAACAAAGTACTTTTTGGCCGAGGTAATCTCTCATTTCTCGAATTGCATCATAAGAAACCGTATTTTCATTTACTTCCACGTGAACCACATTCCGGTTTTGCACTTTTTTGCCTTAACTTTAGGTAAAAAGTCTTGAGAGAACTTCTCATATGAGATCTTGATGGAACACAAATATGAATTCATTCTTGGGAGATTGTAGAAGAAAAGCGGGCACTAATGGAATTAAATAGTCCTCATGTTTGTAATTCTTCTGACCCTGTTAGGGTGCGTTTGGTACGCAGGATAGGATGGGACATGACGGAAAAAGAACTTGTTGTCCCACATTTGGTGTGACGGAAAAGACTGTATTGAGTGGGACAAAATGCAATTTTTCGTTCTACCATATTAGGTAGAACCAAATAAGGGGGATCATGCAAGATTTGTAAATTACTAAATAACCTTGCACAATTCTTTCATCTGCCAAATTCAGTAATTTGTCCCAAAATTAGTGTCTACTGAAAGTAAGTACCTACTTCCTGATTCTACCTATAATTGTGAGATGGAGGAATTCAATACCCCTTCTCAACTATTAAGGGTAAAATTTTCATTTAGTTGCTGAAAAGAATGTAATGGTTACACATTTCTAAAACTGTGTCCCTTTTTCATTCTGGACATTTATTTTGGAACGGATCTAATTTGTCCCAAAATCTGTGTCTACTTTCCGAGTACTTACTTTCTGATTTTACCCGTGATTATGAGATGGAGGAATTCAATACCGCCAATACTATTAAGGATAAAATTGTCATTTAGTTGATGAAAAGAATGTAATGATTACACATTTCTATAAGTGTGTGTCTTTTTCATTGTAGGATGTTTATTTAGGTTTGGAACCCTCTATTTTTTCCCCTTTCAAATAAATCGGACATATATTTTGGAATGGATGGAGGAATTTTCATGGGAGAGCCCATAAAGGAAAAAGGAAAAAGGAAAGTGTCACAATTAGTGATGAAGTAGTAGCTATACCGACTCATTCTTGTGAATTCCCTTCCTAAAATGACATCAAACTCAAATGGATCGGGCACTATTTAATTAAACTTTGTTCATGTTATGTAGGCAACACACGCTTTTGAAGCTTCATCTGATAAGGAACTAAGCTTGGCAGTCGGTGACTATGTTGTAGTACGAAAGGTTAATTTTTCTTGCTCTCTAAACCGCTATTTTTCCATCTTTATTATCATCCGGGTTTCTTGAACTTTTTCGGAGGTTTAACCTCCATGTATATGGTATTTATATATAGGGGTGGTTTCCTTTACAAACCATCCTTAAAATACAAACCATGCAACCCACTTAATCATCTTAGATTAAGAAAATCAATGGCCAAGATTAAACTCAGCTATATTTGGTATTAACAAATTTGCATACCAACTATAGCTTAGGTTCATCTCGGCTATTGATTTTTTTAATCTAAGGTGATTAAATGGGTTGCATGGTTTGTACTTGAACCCTCCCCTTTATATATATGGCCATCTGTCATAGACACGAATGAAAAGGAGTTATTAGGCATCTTTACATTCATTGAGACCTATATTTTTTTAAGGCATCTATTGTGAGGTCCTGTGTTTGAGTCTTTTATCCCCTTCTTTTTCAGAAACATAATGAACTTGAAATTAGAAACTAAAAACTAAGAAAATGATATAGACGGTGCAAACCAAATCTACCAAGAGAAACTTGTGTTATTATCAGTAAAAGGGTCTGCCCCTGCCTTGGGGTGGGATATACTGTGTTTGATTTGCTTTTTTTTTTTTTTTTTCTGACTTGTAGAAGTAAAAGGATATTTGGTGGTATTCTTTTCAGGTGAGTCCTTCTGGATGGTCGGAAGGAGAATGCCGAGGTAAAAATGGCTGGTTTCCATCGGCTTACGTGGAGAGACGTCAAAGGCTTCCTAGTGCAAATGGAACTCCCGACTTTTACTGATCCACATCCTCGTTACAAGGATTTCTCTCTCCTTCTCACAGGGAAGCCACGTTAAAATTTGATTGATTTTTGGCATTTTGTTTGTTGTTTTCTAGTTCATAGCGTTCTTATTTCGGCATGATTATAGTTGTTTCAACCTGTAAACTAAATGGGCATATGTTTGATTATGCAAGCAAAATGAATTATCTCACTTTTATTCAAAAACATGAACAAACCATGCAAAAATGTCTTCATTCCCATCCCGGCGGGCTTCTAGGTTGGCAGCGGGTTGGGGTACACCATATTTGAAGCTGGCAGGCTCCAGCCTTGGCGGGTTGGCCACACCGCCAAGGCCCGTGTGAGTTGTGTGTGTGTTGTGTGTGTTGTGTGAGAGGGTTGGGGTACGGGTTGTAGCCGGTTGCAGAGGGCTTATGAGAGGGTTGAAGAAAAGCTGATGTGGCAGTTAGGTTGAGAAGTTGGAAGGGTTGGGCTACTGATAGCCTATGCTTGAATTTGAAATCTCAGAGATTTCATTAGTATCTCACAGGTATTTCATGGAATTCTATAAAATTGTTCATAATAATGTTTTAAAATATATTAAAATGGATAGTTGGTATTTTATGGAGTTTATAATAATGTATTTATGTTTTAAAATATATTAAAAGCAATTATTACGTAACCTGATCGGTTTTATAAATTTTTATTAAAATCTTTTAGAAAATGAAACCTAATTCCATTGCAAATTTTACACACCAAAATTTCAAAATTCCTCTAAATATTCCATCAAACCAATAAGATCTATATAATTTCTCAATATTAATTATATATTTATATTACCAGAATATTTCGTTATATGAAAAATATTCCTGTTTCTTCTTTCATTTAATTTTGTTGGTACGTTAAGAGTTTTTGTTTTTTGAGGTAGCGTCTGATATGTAGACATGATTAGACAAGATTGGACTGGACGGAACTAGATAGAACAAGTGTTTGTTTAGTGTTTGGTACGTCTAGGACTGGATATGAAAGAAGTAGACAAGTTTCCACCAAAAATTATTTGACGATTTCATATATCACATAATAGTTATAATTGACATAAATAAAATAAATAATATAGTTTATAAAAGTTTTATACAATTTTAATGAACATAAATACATATTTAATAGAATCAAATTTGAATGAAAATTTGATGCAACTAATGGTGTTGGTTACTGGTTATTATGGTAGACGAGGAGGTGGATGAGGTGAACGGTGGTTGTATCGTATGGTTGTGGAGGAGGTTGTTGTGATAGAGGAGTGGAGGTAGCCAATGGTGGTGGCTGTGGTAGAGGTGGCAATGGATGGTTGTGTATGGTAATTGATGGTGGTTGCTTAGGTGCTGATGGATTGTGGTGGTCGGTAGTCGATGGTGGTTGTAGAGGTGGTGGAAGAGGTTGTTGTAGTGGTAGAGGAAGTGGAGGTGGCCGACGGTGTCTATCCGTGGTGGCGGATGGCGCGGACTAGCAGTGGTAAACACTAAAACAAATACCATACTAAGGTTATATATAAAAAATGTTAATTAGTAATATTTTAGTTTTTGTCTCATTTTTGTCTCATTTCTGTCTCATGTTGTTCCACCTATTTTGGTGGAACAGAAAAAAAAACCTTTTTGTATCCAATTCTGTCCAACCTTATCTGATTATGTCTCTGTCCCATGTCGCACCAAACGTGAGACAGTGAATTCTTGTTCTGTCTCATGCTGCGCCAAAAGTAGGACAGTGAGTTTTATCTCGTCCTATTCTGTCATATCCCATGTACCAAATGTAGCATGAAGGATTAGAAAATCGTTTTTTTTTCCCGTCCACTTTATTTTAGAGGTTTCTTGACATTTGTAGAAATTTTTGGTCTCTTTTGTCTTTTCGGTCTTGGAATAACTGTTGAAGCAAAAATCAGCGCTACAAACTTTATTTGAAAGAGCTAAACTAACTATATTTAGATATAAATTTAAATAAGATTTTAATTAAATTTATAATCTTTTGATTAGTGAAACTATTTTTTTTAATAGGAAGTCATGAAATTAATCAAAATCTTTAAGGTTGTATAATCACAAAAATAGAAAAAGAAGAAGAAGAGAAATTACTTTTAACCGTTTTTATCCTTTTTAGTCCTCCCATATAAAAAGAAATTTACATTTCTTTCCTTTCTTTTTCTTTTTCTTTTTCTTTTGCTTTTCCTTTATTTCTTTTTTCTTTTGTCCGAAAAAGGACTGAGAAATAGTGTTTAGTTATTTAGGCCCATTGCTTGACGACCTACCAATGGCTCACAATATTAAGAAATAAATCTTGTAAGCCCTATAAATTTAGTAATAGTAACATTGGTGATTTGGAGTGTATATTGTACCTCTTTTACGAAATTTCTATAACATATACAATTTTTTTACTAAATATATAAAAAAAACTCACACATCTTTATCATTTTTGGTAAGATTTGAATTCTTAAATTTAAGAAGATTGAATTCTACTGTTAGCCCGAATACTATATTAAACAATTTAAAAACCACTAGTACATGTTGATGATGGTAATTGAATTCTTCATATGCATGAATTTGCACACCGAAAACCTATCAATCGACTGAGGTTGTAAATCATATAAGAAATGCTCGTTTCATAATACGTGAACATGAAAATTTTATTTTGATTGACTGATAAAAATGCATGATTAAGTATTTTCTTCTAGATAAAAGTTTTAAACGCATATGTATGCTTAACTGTCTTCTTCTGTCTTTTTGCATCTAGAAATTGTTGAAATCGAAGATAAGAGACTACATAAAATAGAGTTTATAGGTCGCTTAAATGTTTAACCGTTCTAATAATGAACTTTATAAGACTTAAGCTTATGACTAAATTATAAAACATCATATCTAGAAGTGTTGTTATAGGTTTATAAGATGCTTGTAAGGTTTTAACAAGTTTTTAGGCCAATCTTGAAATAAAGTGACGTGACTGTTATCTATTTTATATAACACTTTTGTGAAAAATTTAATAAACCCATATTTTTACATGAAGCTTGTGTTTATAGAACATCTTTTAAAAAATAATATCTTATAAAATAGCTAATGCAACTTTATTTATAAAATCATCTTAAAAAAGTTATTATAACATCTAAAAACATCTTATATATAAACCTATTGTAACACACAACCATTTTTAGCTATGACACCTTATAATATATATAAGACTCTTATTATATGAACTTAAGCCCTATAAAATATATATCCTATCAAGACTCTTAAACATTTTAAGCATTCTATAAACTCAATTTAATTATATTGAGAAAACTTATATTTTAATAGACATGTCATATTTTATGGACAATAGAAACTCAATGACACTTTTACACAAATTATATTTTGTGAAAACAAGAACACTATAGCTCCCTTGACGAAAAAGCACGCGATGTATTGTTCGATGTTAAATGGTTGATAACGTTGAAACCTTTAAACTAACTTTTTGGTAAGAGAGACCGAACCCGTGGACCTTTGTGTTTCCGCAAGCTATCGAGCTTTAGGGCCTTTATGTTTGTGTAACACTACTGATAATTATGTATAGAAAGTTTAAGAGTTGCTTAAACTTTCTATTTGATATATCTTCCTTAAGTTTTTCTTAAAAATACAAATCAAAACTTAAAAAGTGAAAAGCTGTAAAAAGTGAAAAACTGAAGATTTGGTAAAAACAAGGATTAAACTTGCAACATCTTGAAAGATAAGTGTTAATCCAACAATTCTAAACCAACTCAACCATTTCTATTTTTGTTACAAACATCATAAAGAAGCCTCAAAATTTGGCGTTCTCTAAAATTGTGTATTCCAAAGAAACACGACTCTCTTGGTAGATCCCTTAATCCAAACATATATATCAATCAGGTGCTTTCAAACAATGTAAATCTAATAGTCAATATAACAAGTTAATCTAGAAACTGTTATGATAAAAAGTAAAATATGAAATCTAAGATTAACCGACACACAAATACATACAGAAATTCAAATGAGAATAGCTAAAAATAATGCGACATAGAGAAGTGATCTTAACTTTTCATTCGATCAATATTTATGATTTTGACTGTGAAACACCGAATAATTCCTCATATGAATATGTAGAAAATAGAGGAGTAGTTTCATAACTTTTACAAATAGACAGTTAACAAGTTTATATGTGAACTCCTGATTCATATATGAACTATATGTTCATATGTGACCCGTGAATTTGTTTATATGTGAATTATAAAGGTATATATGTGAATCAGTTAAATATAGTTTATTTACACAGGTTCACATTTGAAAGTATACTTCAGATGTGAATTAAGTAAAAATATTTCATATGCAAATCATACCGGTTCACATATGAACATATAGTTCATATGCAAATCATACCGGTTCACATATGAACATATAGTTCATATGTGAATCACACGTGTTCACATATGAACCTGTTTGCCGCCTATTTGTAAAAAGCAACGAAACCATCTTTCTAATTTTTCCATAACTGTACCCTTTTACCAGTCAAATTTGATCTTAGCAAAAGGGCCAGGATCACTTCTCTATTTCTCATTTTTTAGCACTTCTCATTTAAACCTTTGGCTATATGTATATATAGGGTCAAGTTCAAATGTGAACTTAATTTTAGTTGTGAACATGAGGACGAATCTCAGCCACGCATCTTCGGTTACGGTGGACGCGATCACGGAGGATTGACGCGATTCATGGGAGAGTAGAGATTATTAAAGTGGGGAACCGGTCAAAGACGCCTTTATTGACTGGATGAGTGACTGAGATTCGTCCTCATGTTCACAATGAAAAACTGGTTCACATTTGAACTTTCCTCTCTCTCTCTAGAGAGAGAGAGAGAGAAAGAGAGAGAGAGGGAGAGGGAGAGGGAGAGGGAGAGGGAGAGGGAGAGGGAGAGGGAGAGGGAGAGGGAGAGGGAGAGGGAGAGGGAGAGAGAGAGAGAGAGAGAGAGAGAGAGAGAGAGAGAGAGAGAGAGAGAGAGAGAGGCTCAAGGAAAACCTAAAAACAAAATGGAAACGAGGAAAATCCTCTTAGCCGTTAAGTTGTTTTTTTGTTTTTTATACACAAGTGCATATGATCTAGATAGAGGGCTAATGTTCCTCAATTTTCCATTTATTTCCATTTACTTGATGTTTTCCTTGAACCTCATTATATAGCTATAGGTTCATTTGGCAAGTGCTAAATGTATGAAATATACATAAATGATCCCAGCTTCCCCCCTAAAAAATTAATGATCAAGATTTGAAGACTAATTATGGAGCATAATTGATAATTTCACGTCACATCATGACAATTATGCGAAAGATAAAGGGGTAGTTTCTTAACTTTAACAAATAGGTGGTATATGTGTCTATGTGAACCTGTATTATTTACGTATGAACTATATGTGAACCCGCGTGATTCTTATTTGAACTATGTATGTATATGAGAACTCGTGTTATTCACATGTGAACTATTTAATTGATTAGAATGTGAAATATATGTGCATATTTGAACCCATGATATTCATATATGAACTATTTAAATGATTCAAATATGAATTATATGTGCGTATGTGGACCCATGTGATTCATATATGAACTATTTAACTGATCTTATATGAGTTATGCTAATTGATTCACATATGAATTATTAAACTGATATACATATGAAATCACAAATTCATATATAGCATTTTAGTTTAGGATCAAAATCAACATCTTGCTCAAGATCGATTTCTGGATTCATATTCATAATGAATTCGAGATTTGATCATTTTTTTTAAGAATTCGATAATTTTGATAATCTAGAATTGTAATATATAATCGAGAAAGAATAAAAAATAGAGGAGTTTGCACGTTTCTGCGAAAGAACTCCTATGAAGAAGATGAAGGTGGGATGAAGGAGCTTCAGGACGCAGTCGAGCTCTACAATCTGAACAAGAATGGATTGATTTCGACGCAGGAGTTGCAACATATCTTGAGTAAGTTGGGATGAGGTTCATGTAATTACTCTTACCATTCATTTTATAAAATTTGATCATTTAATCTAAGGGGTAGGATCATTTCTCCCTATATATATGTGTGTGTGTGTGTGCGCATTACACACACACATAATAGAGAGAGACGAAAGTTTGGGCTGAAAACTCGTTTTTCAATGCGAAAGTGAGGACAGTTGAGAGTGCGACATGTGTCCTATTTAGTCTGAATAATACAAGATTGTGTAGATGCATTATTCATGACAAATAATACAATATTTAGTCTAAATGTTGTATTATTCATCATGAATAATGCATGGACACTCAATCTAAATAATCTTGTATTATTCAGGCTGAATGAGACACGTGTCACATTCTTGAGTGTCCTTAGATTCACAATAAAATATGAATTTTTATTTGAACCCGCCCCTATATATATAGGAAGGGAGGGGGATAGAAACCGGGGGGGGGGGGGGGGGGGGGAGATGTTCATGGAAAAACCTTTAGGGTGCGTTTGGTATAACTGGACAGGGTGGGACACAGGACACGACAGCCCTGTCCCATGTTTGGCACACCTTTATTTTGGACTAACTAGAGAACACTAGAACAAAACATAGGACAAGCTTGTCCATAGCTACCCCCATGGAACTCAATGGAACAAGAAAAATAAGACTAAAATACCCTTGCTTTTATAACCTAAAATCCTCAATCCTTCTTTCTCAATACGTCGCCCACTTCTGCCAGGCACCAACTGCTGCTCACCGGCGACGTGCTCTCTCCGACAACGTGCTCACTTCGACGATGTGCTCTCACCGGCGACTTGCTCTCACCGGCGACCTGCTGTCACCGTCCACCTACTGCTCCCCGGCGACTAGCTCTTACCGGTGACCTGTTGCTTAGCGTCGACCTGTTGCTCACCGTCGACCTGTTTCTCACCGGCGACCTGCTCTCATCGACGACCTGCTCTCACCGTTCACCTGATGCTCCCGGTGACCTGCTCTCACCGTCCACGTGCTTTCACCGGAGACCTGCTGTTCTCCATCGACCTGTTGTTCATCAAGGGTAAATTGGTCATTTTAACTAGTTATGTCCTGTCCTGTCCAGTCCAGTCATATCATGTCTAACCAAACGCTGGACACCTATCCCGTCCTGTCCTGTCCTGTCTGCGTACCAAACGCGCCATTAAGAATGAAAAACTAGGAACACCATAATAATCATTCATCTAGATATTTCCTAGTTTCTATACATGTGTCCATGTGTATGGACATGTCCACACAAGATATGTACTTGTGCATGATAAGTTACTTGTATGCAAAAGTACATATCATATAAATGAATGGTTTTTAGACCGTTCCTCAATCTTTTGTTTTTAGGGTTTCCTCCTGAACGTGGCCTTACGGGCGCGTGTGTGTGCATGTGTGTTTTAGTAAGTTTAAACTAAAACATAGTCAAAATAAGAGAATACGTGGATATCTATTTCACATGCGATTCATGTTCTACCCAAACGCTTGGGTATGCACAACATGTTTAGCCTAACATCCTAGAGTGTTGACGGAACCTGATTTTGTAAAATCACATGTAATTCGACCATTTTCATATCTAGATAAACGGTTACCAAGTGTTCCTTAGGTTTTCATTTTTTGTAATTTTCCTCTGAACCTTAGGTTAAAACGAGAACAATAACCAAATAAAAGAACACAAACATTGACAAACCATGTGCAAAATCACACGTGGTTTTACACTAACAGTCGGCACAAGGGTGTGTGGGCGATGTGACCCACAATGTCAAGTCCCAACCAAAATCGCTTGAGTCATATACGACTTTACACATAATTTAAATGTAATATCACATGTGATTTGACCTAGTATTCTTTTATTTGGTTATTGGTTTCGTGTAAACCTAACTCTTCTTCTATATATAATACTCATATTAGAATGTAAAAGAATAGATAAGAAGCACGTTTTGGAACTATTGTCTTACAAATATTTTATTGTCTCTCTAGAAACATTTATAAAAAATTTATACATCCATGATCACAAGGAACTTTGATGATTATGACCATAAATCATGGTATCTTTTGTTTGAATAAATTATAACTATCATGATACCACCTTCTTTTTTGTTTTAAATAGTAGTTTCTTTACTATAATGTTTATGGCCTTATTTATTAAGATACTAGAAAATCTTTCGACATCGAATAAAACCATCATCGCACCGTTAGCTTTCTATTAAAAACGCCGCTTTATGACCATCGATTGACTTGCTTAACTTTTGTAGGGTATCAGTGGCGTTATTTATTTCTATGTAGGGATAGAGAATCATATCTTACGAAAATGAATAAAAACTCGAATACTACTAATAGTCATCTAGGGCCCATATGATCAATGTTGATTGAGGTAATCTGGTTTTGTTGGATTATTGTGTTAGGCATCTTTTAGGGATTGTCATCTTGTTCAATGATGTATATATTTATCTATCATTACCAAGCATGCAAAATTAAAATGCTTTTGATTAATTTAATATGAGATATCGCTATCCCTAATTGAATACAATTTTTAATTCCTTTTGTTGGAAGAAATAAATACTTACCATCATAAAAATTTCCTGTCCTTTTCACATCACACCAATCAACAAAAAACAGATCCAATCATACTATTTAATATAAATTTATGTAATTCATTATTTCTTTCTTTCTTCTTATAACAATGACGTGAATTTAGTAATTGATAGACATGATAAAGAAAAAAGAATTTTGGGACAAACTTTTTTATTCCTTATGTAATCCCCCTAGCCAAAAAAGCAACAAGTTGAATTAAGTCCTTCAAGCCAATTGAAAATTATATAGAAAGTGTTGTTAGTAACTCACAACTTCTATACATAGGTTTGGAACGACGGGGAAACATGACCCCGTGGGCCTTTGGACCCAACTGGACCTGCCACTGCAGTCCAGCCCCAACAATTCACCCTGTCCCATGCCCCCAACACATAGATGAGTCCGAATTCAAACCTGAGATCTATTTCTACAAAATTCCCTCCTTGACTATGTCAACGGAGCGTTTAGGGGGGTGGGAGATGCCGCTAGGCAAAAGAACCATTGGCATTAGTAACTCACAACTGGATAATGTAACCAACCTATAAATCTCATTTTTTATCCATATGGGACGAGTTGTCATGTACAACCCCCATCCTAGTACTTAAATGAGCTCTCATCAATGTAGGATAATTGTCACAAATTCCTTTACTTGAATTGTTGGCGCATTTCGTTAGACATACTAACATATTCATAATTCTTCAAAGTACTTAAGATTCACATGCCCCTATAGTGTATGAAAAACAAAAATTGTGTAATTATCATAATTAAAAGCATCAAAAATGTAAGAAAAGACAAAAACAATTATTTGAAGTACTTGACTATCGATCTACATGTTAGTAATTGAACTATCAATCATACAAAAATATTGCATTTTGATAAAAAAAAAACAAGAACTCATATGGTAGGGAGTATGAGGAGTCAATAAAGATAACGCAGAGAAAATTATGAGGATATCTTTTTAAAAAAGGTAAATGAGAATTAGTGGAAGTGAGTAAATAATTTGTTGAGATTAATAAGTATAATAATGATGCAGTCTTGATATGCAATGTTCAAGAATAACTCTTAAACAGTTAATAAATCTTACACTGTGAAATATATTCCTAGTAATGATGCAAAACTATTTTGAAGAGGTATCCAAATACCTTGGGCCAGACTAAACTCACAATTTTGGCGAAGCCCACTGCTAAAGCATGCAGCACAGGTCGAAGCCCCATACCTCAAATCGTCCAGGCTCAACTGGGTTCAAAATATGTAGTGTCCAAGCTAATTACACTGGGTAACACCCATTTGGTAATCATGCAAACTTAAACATTGATGAAAAATGAATTCAATTCTTTTTTCTTACTCAATAAAATAAGATTTTAGATTAAAGTTTATGTTACATGACATCATAAGGGACTTCTAGAATTTCATCTAAAATAAAGATTAATATGATTTATCAAACATAAAATACATCATAACTCATAAAATTATAAATTATTATCAAATAGTAATTAGCAATATAAACACAATATAGCAATAACAACAAAATATTACAAGAACAACATAAAGAAGCATTAATTAGTTTTAAGGATGAAATAGAAATAAATAAACAAACATACACTCAAGTCGTTACCTATTTAAGTATTATTCGTGAAGTATGGAACATCCAATCAGATATGGAAGACACATAGCAATGACAAATAAATTTGCAGCTTGGTACCATAGTAAAGATTGATAGACAAGAAAAAATATATGTAGATAAAATGACTATGTTAACTTAT
Source organism: Centaurea solstitialis (assembly GCA_030169165.1). Classification (NCBI taxonomy): domain Eukaryota; kingdom Viridiplantae; phylum Streptophyta; class Magnoliopsida; order Asterales; family Asteraceae; genus Centaurea; species Centaurea solstitialis. Next base: position 43,023,132 of record CM058040.1, read on the forward strand.
ATTTATTTTGTTCTCCAATTCATAATTTTGAACTTTGTTATCTAATTCCTTTTGACCCTATTTATCTTCTAAAAAATGTGGTCCCATTTTACATACTAAATTTTCCGATTATTATACTCTAAAAGAACACGGTCCTGTATATTTTCAGGTTGTCAACCTACTTGAGGATGATGTGTATCTACTTTAACTCACCTATCAGCCCGCGACATCTGAGGGACTTACCTCCTCCATTTACACCATCATCGCGCTCTTCAACTATTTTATTTGGATGGAAACATACAAACACACTGTTGGGTCACTGATTTGAAGATTACTCCTGATTCTTCTCAAATTCGTTAGAATAATCTTTAACTTAGACAATCTCGGTTCTTTGCATAGTTTAGTCACACTTAAATGGTCGGCAAAATGAATGTTAACAGAAATCAACAAGAAGTGAAACTGCGAGCGGATCTAAGATTGAACTTCTTAATTTCAAAACATTTTTGCCGATCTATCAGACAATAGGGAGATTCCTCTTGCAAAATCGAATGAATCTACTTTTGTCTTCTTACTTATTAGACCATTGAAAGATATACTCAATATCATGCTTTGATGGGAACATTCTCTAAATTGTAGATAAAGAATGTTGTTCTTTAGCAACTTTATGGAGTTGTTACAACAAGGTGTGGAAGTCAGCCTAATTGGTAAAGACAAAACACAAGTCCTTTTTGAAGGATAACTCTAAAGACATCTCAAATGACAAGTGTCTCATGCATTTAATCCACTGATAGTATATTAAAAGAAGACCCTTCCATGCAAGGTCACACTTTTTACAAGTCTTTTACTTAAACGAGAAAAAATCGACATACTTCTCTCTGAAGAATTCATCATAACTTTAACTTTGTGGTATCCAAGTTGTGATTTGTTCATTTCAGTACTAAGTGATAGATTGCTATGATAGTTTTCAACCGTTTTTTCTACGACAATCAAGTTTTCTTTGTGTAAATTTTTATGTATTGTGTTCATCCTCATTCTACAATACTTATTTAGCAGTTGTCATCCTTTATAAGACTAACACACGCAATGATGTTGTGATGGATTTTGAAGAAATTAGTCATAAAGGTTTAATAATGTCATTTATCCATAAAAGCATCATCTTGAAAACCTCTTAATAACAATGATGTAATATTTTAACCATGCATTCAAATTATAAATATGTATTATTGTGCATATGTTTGACAAAATTGAAGGATATACATCGAATATATAAGTCTTAGCAAGTTGTTATTTAATAGCAATATATCTAGCATTCGTATTATATAAGGATATGAAATAATGTTTTTATATGTTTGACTAAATAAATAATAATATATAATCAAATTATACTTTAAATCCGCCGAAAATCCATTGGAAATGTTAAATCGTTTTTCAGAAAAAAAAACATTTCCGACGGATTTAAAATAATTTAAATTTTCTATTACTTTTAAATCCGCCGAAATATTAAATCATTTTTTTGAAAATAAACATTTCCGACGAATTGAAAAAATAATTTAATTTTTTAATTTAACTTGATCTAGTTTGGCTTTAGTCGATCTAATTCGGCTTTTGATCGATCTATTGAGCTTTTGATGGATCTAGTTGTAGTTTGATGGATCTAGTTGGGCTTCGATGAATCTAGTTGGACTTTGACGGATCTTGTTGTAGTTTGATGGATCTAGTTGAGATTTAATCAATGTTTTAGGTTTCGACGGAATTAGTTGAGCTTTATTAATCTAGTTGGACTTTTGATGGATCTAGTTGAGTTTTGATCGAGCTACTTGGCTTTGTTAGATTTAGTTGGGTTTTGTTAAATCTAGTTGGGCTTTAATCGATGAAATAGTGAGATTTTAATTGATCTAGTTGCGCTTTTGATGGATCTAGGTGGCCTTTGATCGATCTACCTCGGGTTTATTGAATCTGCTTGGGCTTTGATCGATCTACCTTAGTATATTATAATTAACAATTAATTTAGTGGTTTGATTTTTAACAAGTTTTTATTATATGCTTTTGCAGACGATAGAAAACAATGAGCGTGCCAACAACTTGCTTGGAGCTCTTCAATCATACAAGGTTTTTTGCTTTTAAATAATTTAGTTTCGATATGTATTTGAAGGATAATTTGTGGAATTTAGCTCTTCAATCATACAATTTATCTAGCTTTTAAATAATGTAGTTTGGATATGTATTTGGAGGACAATTTGTGGAATTTACACAAAGATAATTGGGCGTTTAATTAATGTATTTAGTAGTATTTTAGTATTTTTAGTAGTATTTTTAAATTTACAGGTTATTTTTATATAAATAAAAATAATAAATATTTTTATTTCGACTGGATATAAATAAAATAAAACAATCAAATAGTATTAAATTTCATGAAATTCACTGAAAATAAATAAAGCTTAAATAATAAAATTAATAAATAGTTTTTAAATCCGCTAGAAATCCTCCAGAAAAAGTTAATCGTTAGAATTGATAGAGTTCTTAGTTCAGATCAGTAGTGTAAAATTATGTATTATCTAGCGCCTTGTTAGTTTTTTATTTTGTTAACAAATTATTGTTTTTTTGCTTGTTAAAAAAAGATGATAAAAATCGTTTAAAAGAATGTAAAAATATATGAGTAGTAATATTCTTAAATTACTTTATGAGAAACCAATATATTATATACTAGTTTTGATCCCGTGTAATACACGGATAATTTCAAGAAATTAAGTCATGCCAAAAACCTTATATTACAAATATGAATTGTTGTGCTATTGATTTTTAACATCAATATTATTTTCTATCAAATACATTAAGTATATTTAAAAAAAGTACAAACTTTATTTATTTTAATTTAATTCAATTGATATCAAATTATCAAAAACGAAAATATAACAAAGACATTTATAGATCAAACTATAAACTATCTTTGACTTTAAAATAACGTTAATATACTTTCACATATAAAGAGAAAGGTATACATACAAAAGTGTACTTGGATTGAAATATAATAATGGATACGTTTAACAATAATTTGTTATAAAAATATTAATTAACTATTATATTAAAACTTAATGATTATCTTCATTATATTTAAAATGAAATATTTATTTTCTATTTGATGACGTTTATCAATTAGTTACATGAATACAAATATAAATTATTATATAATGTGGAGAAAAAACTTAGTTATGCTTCTGATGTAGATCAAAAAACTAAAAAAAAAAACTAAATCAGGAGAAATCAAACCATATGATTTAGCATTCTTCAAATAATTGCAAAACAAATAATAAAAAAAATTATGCATGAATATTCTTCAAAAAAATGGTTGACGAACTTACCTAAGACGTTTGCAAAAAGAGTAATGGAGGAACTTGAAAAATTAAAATGGAAAAGGTAAGGTTTATACGGTTTTTGTTGAATCTGCTTAGTATTTAAATATCAATTTAGGAGAAAGATAGAGATATAAATGACTTCATACCAATAGATATAGATAAAGTTTTTTATATTTAATAGATAATTTTGGATAATTTTTAATAATTTTAAATTTTGAATCAGTGCCATGTGTCAATATGACACATGACACATATGCATATGATGTGGCAATGGCTCACCAGAGCGCGACACGTGTCAATGAGTTACTCAGAGCGCGACACGTGTCAATGAGTTACTCTTTTATTATATATAGATATGATTACTAATTTGTTATTCGGTTAAAACTTTAATATAGCTTTGTTATTGTGTTGTAAAAAATTTAATTTATTATTATTTTTTTAACAGTAAACACCACTGTCGACCCACTGCAACCCAATTGTTTAAACTGCCACATCAGCGCCACATCAGCTTTCCACTATTTTACTCAAAACTACCCAAAACTACCAATTCATCCACTGTCGACCCACTGCAACCCACTACATCAATTTTTTTAATAAACTACCCATTTATAGCCGTTGAGAAAGGGGAGAGAAAGAAATTCTCGTCGGCTTTGGCTTGCCGAGGCCCGCCTACCCGAAAGCAAGCCGATGAACACGCGGCGGTGTTCAATCCGCAAGCCGACGGGTTCGGCGCCCTTGCCGATTCTTGCCGAGAGCCACAACGGATGGCCTTAAATATATACTATAGTTCACGACGGGAGTCGAATCCATAACCACAAGAAAAAGGAATGACACCTAAATCTACATTAAATGTCGCTGAGCTACAAAACCTTTAGGAATTAAATGTTATTATTATTTTAATAATATTTATGACATTAATATTTTACAAGTATTTTTACACAACTTAAATGTTATTGATGAATAAAAATCTTAACACGGCCCCTCATAGTTTTTTTTAATTAAATCAATGAGATATTTGGATTGTAAAGATTAAGAAAATAGTAGTTGATAATCACACGCACATGTAGAGGGGCATCATCAACCCTTCCAAAAATATTGAAGATTTTTCTAGAGATGGTATTATAATTAATGTAGATTATTTAAATATGATTAAACATTAAGATAAACGTGATCATATGTATAAAAAATATTTAGTATAAAAATATATATAGAGAAGAAAAATGGGAATAGGTCAAGTACGAATCGATAGCACATAAGTTGACAACATAATAAACAAATACATGGTTATGAAGTAGGACACCAACATCCGATGATATATACATTATATAAAATAAACTAAAAAATGCTGCTAAGATACTAAAAATTTACGATGTATCATTTAGTTTAGTAAACTATAAAACTTAAAAAGAAATGCATATCAAGTTTATATCATTATTAATATATATAATTGATACAATCATCAAATTTGTGTAACATACTAGCATAAATGTAGTCTCAAATTTTATTGAGTATTAATGATATATACTCTTGAACTTTGAGAAATATAATATTCTTAATATCAAATTACAAACGCAATGAAACAAAAGATTTTTTTGGGGGACAGAAACATTCATTAGAAAAGTTGAATCCGTCAGTGAAAATTTATTAAAAGAAGTGTCGTGAAAAAATGCATCACTGACAGATTTTGAAACTGACAAATCCCATCGCAGATGACGAGAGATACCTACGCTTTTAAAGAAATACTAATTTAAGAAAATAACTACCAACGTATTCCGGCCGTTGATGAAGATCATTTTCTAGTAGTGAAAATGATGCCTTGATTTGCCTTTGAAGTTCAATGCATCTTGATGAACAACAGTCTTATTTTCTTCCTACTCCTAGTCTAAGCTACCAATCACCAAAAGTTAGATAAACCTAAAACCTATTGAAATCATGATTTTGAAGTAATAATCATCTCATTCATTCCAAACACATTCCAAACTTAACTTATATCATGGTTACATAAACATAACTTTTATTATGGTTTTAAGTTGAACTGAAACTTAATTAACTACTTTATTATTGTGTGTTTTTGAACTTATAAAAAATGGAATTTGAGCAATTGGCACTTTGCCACCGAAGTAGTAAGTTATATCTCTTGGGGTATTAAAGAACTTAAGTTGATGATTTTTAATTACACATCAAACATTGTTGGAGGTGAAAATTGTGATTTTTAAACAACCCTCCTCACATGGATATATTACGATTAAGTTATAAGTTTTAAAGTTATAGAGTATCAACAAATTATTGTAGTTATCACTTGATTAAAATTCATTCGGTTATTTTATTGTTATAGAATTTTAATCATTTTATAGAGGATGAAAATACGTTTTGGACTTCGTTCTTTATTTTGAAGATAAAGCAATTGGGATTTTGATACTAAAATTTGTGTTCACCTTCTTGTCAATTGGTTCTTCTTCATTGATTGCAGGGGAATAATTAAGAGCCTACTATGGTTCTAATTAGTTTGATCTTTTAATTTCTTTGTTTTTGATATAGATCGAGATCCTTGCTACGTAAGGAAAGGAGCTCGCGAGATCAATAGGTTTCATTGTTATTCAATTTACTTTTTATTAATATAACTAGATTATACCTACGTGCAATGCCGCACAAAGTTTCTCAAATTTGTATAATTTGTTTTAAAAAAACAATAAACGTCTTTTAGTTAATTCATTATTCTGTACTTTTAATGAGATAAGAATGAAAAATGAAAAACGAAAACGTAAGAAAATGTGAAATATATTACCTCTTATATATTTTTAATATTTAAGAATAAGATTAAAGAAAAATATTCAATATTGGGCTCATTTCGAATGTATTAATGCGGCGATTATAGTGATATAAATTGTAAAAAAAATTAATTTTAATGCATTTTAGTTCATAATATACTATTATTTATGTTATATCATAAGAGTGTAAAATAAAAAAATTAAGGGATTAAGATTAAATAAATAACTAATTATGTGGGTATTAAGTAAAAAATAGAAGATTAAAAGTAAAATAAATAACAAAAAGTAGGGGATAGATAAGATAAGCTTAAATAAATCGAAAGTGTAAAATGCGCCAAATATATGTTTAGGCGGGAAAATCCTGAAACCGGTTCACTAGACGACGACACGTGTCAGCCCAGTTATTCTTTTATTATAGATAGATAGATAGATAAATAAATAGATGTGTTCTTTTTGAGAGTTATTAAGAGTTTCTCAACTATTTCTAGTTCTTTTGTCTGAAAGTCCTACGTTTTTCGGGTTTGACGTTTGACGATTCGTACCGTACAGTTTCCTACTGCGTTAGTTTATAATTTTTTCTCTCTATCTTTTGGAGATGAGAAGAGAGAGAGAGACTCTAGTTTCAAATTCATACTTCTTTATTTTCTTTCTTCTTCTTCAACATGGTTTCATCTTGAAGATGAATAATTGGAATATGAAGAATAAGAGATGTGGATACAATTTATAATCTACTATAAAACCAGTTTCCCATATTTTCAAATGGTACCGACGAAGCAAAAATTTATTTTCAATTAGATATATAAATTGACCTGAATACTTTATTAATTATACAATTAACACGAAAAATGCATGGGAAAAAACATAGTTTAATAAATTAACATCCAAGTAAATAGGTTACCTATTCGTAATATTATAATAAATATTTTAAACAAAATTTCATACCTATAGGGTGGAATTTTGTGTATTAATTAATTTATTTATAATAACAAATTGTAATAAAATAAATGAAATAGTATTAGGATGATGAAAAGATTTCTTAGATATGGATAATCATCTATATTAATCAACCAAACTTGTGAATGAAAATCCTATATGGATTAAGTTGTCTGTATAATACTAGTTAAATCTTGTTTCGATTGTTTGTTAAATAACAGTCTTGAATATCAAAAATAACCATTTTACATTTCAATTTATATTTTGTCTAATTGACCTTGAATGGAAAAAAAATCAATTTAAGGGGATGTTTGTTTTTTGAAAATCAACACTTGATAGCGTCTGATCACTTCTTCCATCAAACCTTCCTCAATTAATGGTGTTTGTTTTTTTAATATATTATGAGCCTCATATTTTTCAAATTAGGCCGCTCTTCCTTGACCCAAGTCAATCTCCAAAATGTTCCTCACTAAATCAATCAAATCTCTCCAAATCGATCTCTAATTTTGTAGATCTACAAATCGATTCTCACCAAATCTCCAAAATCGATTCTCATCAGGCCTCCATCTTTGGATAAGAACTGAAATCATTGGACTAATCTAAATCATCCTGTTTGCTCAACATGGTTTTCGTCCCTAAGATCTGAGTTTCATCCTTGTGGTTTTTGGATGGATTAATCAATATGTCTTTTCTTTGGTTTCCGTTTGCTTAACATGGTCTTTGGAGTCTGTTAGCCCTGTCACAAAATGTTTCCTGTATAGACACTAAAAACGGTACTAGAATAGAAACCTTCATAGGTTTCCTTGCTAAGATTACAATATGCGGGTGCAAATTATGTTGTTCCAGGGAGAGTAATGTTATTGCAAGATATAAATGTGGAACACAATGACAACCATAATTTTTTTGAAATTGAAGATGTTTCAATTTTGTGGGTCTGGCTCGATTTGGTATCCTACCATTTTTAGGTTGGTTGGAGGGGTTGTATTGTTCTCAGATTTGAAGAAGATGACGGTTTTCATTAGACAAGGGAAGTCTTTGATGATGTATGTGACCATAGAAAGCTATGATCCATCTTCCTATGTCTCCGAGTGAAAGGGCCATGAATAGATGAAAAATTACTAAGAGAGAGAAGGGGATATGTGTAATACTCTAGAATTCCAAAGCATAAAATAGAAATTTCGGCATGAACTATTTTAAACCGATTCATGTTTATATTGATTATGTGTAACGTATTAACTATTATAGGATATTTCTAATAACCTTTCTTTGAACACATTTTATAGGACATTTGTTCTTATAAGACAACTTTTCAAATAACATTCTATAAGTTAGGTAATACAACTTGTTAAGAAGTCCAATAAAATCCAATCAACTTATTACAACACTTTTGACATAATGTTTTATTGTTTGGTCAATTGAGTTAAGTCTTATAAAACAATCTGTTTTATACACTTTGATATTTTTGGTGTCCTATAAATACAATCTTAGCGTAATGGCCTTTCATAGTGAATATGACCAGTAAGATATATTACCTTGAAGATCGTATTAAATTCAATTATATACAAAGTGATAAACCGAAGAACCTTCTACCTAAGAGCAACTACAATGGAGGTTTTTGTTGATGTTTTTCTTGGGGTTTTTAACTTCCACTATCGGACAAAAGTTCTTGTCTAATCATAGGTTTTTTTTGAAGGGTATCCGGGCCAAAACCTGACTAATCCCCGACAATTTTGGGGCTAAACATGGTCCCACTTAAATGTCCCCTAGCATACGCACGGGAAGGCTCGAACTCGGTTAGGGCGCTATGAACCCCCGAGTGATAACCAATCCGCCATAGCACTGGAAGACGAGGTTTAGAGGTTCCACCACCATCTGCTCAAAGTTAACTAACAATTATTCAATATTACCTTTTATAGAGCATTACAAAGCTGGTTTTTGTTGGGGTTTTTACAAGAACCTCTATTGTGGGATAGAGGTTCTTGCACAGTCACATGTTCTTATTAGAATTCATATGTTTAAACAAGAAGACATGTTCTGTTCAAGTATTCGCACACCAAAACGTGACGGTTAGAAGATTAGGTTTGCCGCTAATACTTGAGGATTAGGGTTTCCCGTCGACGGTCAATATTCCGACCAAACCCACCGGCTGATCATCGTGAAATCGTGTAGGGGAGATCGCCTTGGCCTCCTCTACAACTCTATGGAGACTGATCATCCTCTAGATCCTCCTATCACCCGTAATCGAGCGAAGAAAAACCGCCAGATAAAAGATTTGGAGCCGCCGGCGCCGTTCTCATCAATCCCGGCCACCACTACCGCCGTAGCGGCGAGTGCTAGGCATGGTGGTGATCGAACAGAGGTAAGCTACACAGCCTACGATTTCTATTTGCCAAACAAACACCTCTACTACTATTGATCTTTTCACGCCAGAAAAGCAGCCGCCTCCGTACGCGCACGCATTGCTAGGCTACTGCAGGTGACACGCCGGCCACCGCATTGCTAGTGGCAGTACTTGCTGCTGCGTTGCCGCCTCTGTTGTGGGGTGCCGGATATCCCTACTACTGAGAAGATGATGGTGGTGTACTTCAACAGCCGGCCAAGGCTGTATTTCGTTCCAGGGGTTGGAAACCACCACAACGCCGCCGGTGAGTGCGCTGCTGTGGCGACTGGTGGTGGTGCGATACCGGAGTGGATGAAAGGCTGGAGGTCTGATGACCAGTAGCAAGTGCTTACGGGAGTGTTTGGCTCGCCGATGCCTTCGAATTCAAACACATCGATGGTTGTGGGTTATACAACCATGGTACCGCCGATAGATAGAGGTGTGCAACAGCCGTCATCTACTCAATTAGATGGTCAAAATGTTATTCGTGCAACCAATGGTACGTAAGTAAACAGAGTTTTTTGATGTTTCCAATCCGAAAAACCCTAGTCCTTCGTCTAGGTTTTCATTCCCACCGAAAGATGTGTCAATTGACAAGATGGATACGGGTAGAGGTGGTGATGATACTACGATTGATGAGGTATCTATGCCATTTGATTCATCCTTGGACTCATCTTTCGGGCATGGTAACCCTACTTTGAAACTTTGCATGCATCCATGCATGCACCACCTAGCACGACGGATGTTCCTAGTATGATGTCCATGGGGTCAAGTTGCATGATGGTACTCCTACGGTAGCTGAGCCCAATGCAGGGAGCTTTGTGGATGGAGCTGGTATAGTACATTTGCATGCCGATGAATGTGAACCAGTGGAACGTAAGCCTATGTCTTTCACGAAGCTTCTCAAGAAAAGCTCTAATCTCCTACACGGTAAAGGTAAACTTACTTGCTACCCTCCTGTAGTATCTGAGTTGGGCATTCGACGTGCAATCATCCCTGATGATTTGATCCTAAAGCAAGCTAGTGAGTGGGTTTTACACTTGCTGGCTACTTCCTTGCCAAAAGACCTGCTTTCCCGTTCGTCTAGTATCATGCTAGGCGGATGTGGACAAAGTTTGGTCTTATTGATGTGATACTAAATGATCAAGGATTTTTCTTTTTCATGTTTAGCTTGAACAAGGGATGAACTTTGTTTTTGAAAACGGCCTTTGGTTATTTAACAATATGCTAATTTTCATTCAGAAGTGGCATCCAGGGCTTAGTTTTGACAAGCCTGAGCCTAAGACAGTACCCTTTTGGGTTAATATATATGGGTTGCCTCTGGATGTCTGGGATTATGATATTATCAGTTACATAGCTAGTGTTGTTGGTGAACCGGTGTTTGTTGATCGTTATATGGCTGATATGTGCGAAACCAAAACTGGTAGAGCCAACTTTGCTAGAGTGCTTATTAATGCCTCAGCTGATTATGATTTCCCTACTGAGATTGATGGCATTATATTGGGTAAACTGGGAAGTTCCGAGTTGAATTTCCTTGAAAACCCAAACGATGCAAACATTGCAAAGTTTTTGGGCATGATTATGATGGTGTCTGTTGCGGGCCAAAATGGCTGATGAGTTGAAAAAGGAAATGCGTGTTCCTAGTGTTTCTTGTGTTGGTGAATCCTCTAAGACAAAAGAGGATGTTTCGGTTTTCAAAACGGCGAAATAAGCCGAAGGTGAAGCCAAAGATTGCACCTATAAAGTTAGGTGCTCCCAAACTAAGGTGGCTTTTGCTATGGCGGTAAAAATCAATGAGCGGTATGTTCCTAAAAACATTCAACCATCAATTGATCCGCTCGATAAAGGGAAATCTAAAATTGGTGTGGATGACCCGTCTGACAATCTTAAATCATAAGCTACTTCTGATAAGATATCTATGCCTGTTAAGGTTTCGAATCAGTTTGCTTTCTTGAAGAGGATAAGCAATGGGTGTTAGATAAGAAGGTAATTGATTCCTTTATTGATAAACGGGGTGTTGGTCTTGAGCCTATTGTTGTGAACTCTGGAACCGTAGGAAACTTGATTACTTGTTGGAGAGTTGGCCAGAGTTTATGGAGAGGAGCCAGGTGGTTCTCTTCGGGTTTCAAGTTCCCAAACCGGGTTATTGTCTCTGATGTTGATGGTGATACTTCTGATGATGAGTCAGATGATGATGTTCTTTCTGATCGGGAGGGTTTCATGTCTAAACTCTCTTAGTTTTCCTTTTTAGTTTGTTTTTTGTTGCTTTTTGTCTCCCATGTTGCTTGTCTTGTATAGGTAGTGTTAGGTTGTTTTTCCTTGTGGTGCTACTCTGAGTCTCGGTTTGTGGGGTCCTTAGTATGCTTTTTGTATTTTTCTTTTTTTCCTAATAAAAGTTTGTCGGGGTTCCGTCCCCTTTACTAAAAAGAAGACATGTTCGTGTACACTTTCCATTTTTGTTATTATTTTATTTTTTATTTTTGTTGTTTTTTAATCAATTTTTTTATAAATCTGTAAACGGCATATGTCAAATTGATACAAAAATAAATTATTATAAAAATATTTTTTTTAATTTTGCTTTGTTTCTTTTTTCTTGTAAATTATTATAAAAATTTTGTTAGTTGTTTTAATAAGTTTATTATTAATTATCCTAATTAGTAATACATTATTTTGAAATAATATTAAATATAATTAAGTATTTATAATCATAATAATAATTATATATAAATATATTATAAATGGAAAACACAAAAGTGAGTTCTTAATACGTTCATCTCTTGTTGTCTTTTATTAAATTGTGGAGTTTTATTAAGGTTCTCGAGTTGTTAGATATTCTACTATTATCGATTTCTCAATACATTAATCGCTTGTTGTCTTTATTCATTCTATTATTTTGATAGTTTAATATCAAGTCCTGTTTTTTAGTTGAATCAAATGTATGCGTTTTAGTTAAGAGATGAATTTCCACATATTTTGTGTTAACTGTTTGAACTGAATTCCAACCAATCATATTCGTTTGTTCTAATAGGTTTCATTTCATGATAAAAGGGTAAGATGAGAATTTTGCAATGTAGGCGGTTTTAGAAGGTATTTCCTATAATTTTGGAGTTGATAATGATGGTAAGTGTGTTTTTTTACTGATTATTTCCTTTTGCGCCATATTCAAGTTTTCGTCTTTAGGAATCAATTTCGTCTTTCTCTTTCATCTCCAGCGCAATGAACTTTCATGATATGGGTAATTGGGTTTGTTTATGCAATGGACGATGGTGACTTTGATCGGTGCTTGTCTCCCTCGTCGCCGCCTTCTTCCTCCTCCACGATCGGCATCGTCGTCGCATTGCTCCTCCTCCGTGTGCACCGTCGCTGCAACAGTGTCGACATTTACTTATTCAATTGGCTGCCGGAGTGTTGGGAATTGCAGACAAAAACTTAATTATGCACAGCGGAATAAAACAGAATTCCCAAACCAGAAGATCCATCCCAAACAGGTTTAGATACAATTTCAAGGGGGTTTAGAATAATACCTTATAGGATTCAAAAACAGTTTCCGGAAAGCTAACGGGAATACACCGCTACTGCACCACCACGAGAACCGCTGCTAGACCGCCTTAGGATTACCAAAAACTCGAAAACCGAAAAACCCGGTTGAGTGTGTGTGTTTATCGATTTTTGGGAGAGAGAGGGAAAGGGTTTGGCTTTTCTTTTTCTCTAAGTTACTAATGAGAATTCAATGAGAAAACCTATTAGGTATACCATATATTTATATTAGTAAATATGGTAATGTCCTAATAGAAAAGCCCGTTTAATTATCAAGCCCGATAGGCTTTAATTAAACCTTTCCATATATTAATTTACTATTAATATATATCCATAAATAAATAGATTTATCTATTATTTATTTTTCTCTCTTAATTAATTAATTATACTAATTAATTAATTCCACACAACTGGTAAATCCAAATGATCTCTATTCGGGTGTGTAGCAGTGTGACCCACTAGTGCCTTATAACATTGGACACAGTAAACCTGTTACTGTCTTGCACATAATCCTTTCAGACTCCCACTTGTGCCAGACAAGTAACTCTACTGTTACCATTAGCCTAAGGAGGTCCCTAGCCAGACACTTAGGTTAACCAGGTTATAAGATCTCTTATATCCAGAGAAACAATTCTCGCTAGAATTGTACACAGGTTCATTCCCTTTACACGCGATATCTCTAAAGTGAGTTTTAGACATGGAGCGGAGGACTTCAATCTTAAACTCAAGTTTTCTTGACTCTGATCTCGATTGCTTGCAGTAACGGAACTTTCCAAATAACAACTGTTATTCTATCCGAGCGTGGCCACGCATTTCTGCCAATCTCAACCGTCAAGGGGCCCGGAAATATCTCTCCTTTTACAGAGGTGTAAATCCCTTATTGACTATCTGCATCTGGTCACATGGCTTCCGCTGCATCTAGTCACGCCCCGTATGGCCACCCTGTTACGGCGTAGCGTTAGAACGTGCTAAGAGTACAACAGTCCTCACATTCCCAGACCAAATATCTCAGGTCTAAGGACAACCTATCATCAAGTCAATGCTCATGACATAGGCTCCATGGAGCAGACTTGAAACTGGTCACTTCCAATACTCAAACACTCTGATGAGTATCTATGAATGTTTGGCCACATCACTTGTGCTTTTACTCGTTACGTTGAATAAACCACCAAACACCCATAATAGCGTTACAATCCTGCTAAGGTTCCCACCTTAACAAGTAGCTACGGAACTTTTAGATTTTACTTACAAGACTTGTATATAAAATCAGGGATAACTAAATATGCTAAAACTGGTTAATTTGAGACAATCATGAAAAATCCTCCTTATTTCCATCACACAGTGAAAATAATAAAACGTACACGATATTTAGTCTCAAAAATTAATCCACGGTAATAATCAAAAACTAAAACTAGCTACTAGTATCCAGGTACTGCATCCCTATGGAATTAGCATGCGTCTCATGCTTTACTCTAGCTAGCGGCTTTGTCAGTGGATCCGCTACATTCTCGTCCGTCGGAATCTTGCATATTCTCATGTCTCCTCTTCCGATGATCTCTCGGATGAGGTGAAACTTCCGAAGTACATGTCTTGACTTGTGATGCTCTCTAGGCTCCTTAGCTTGCGCCACAGCCCCAGAGTTATCACAATAAATATCCACTGGTCTAGAGATACTGGCTACAACTCTTAGATCCGTGATAAAGTTCCTGAGCCAGACCGCTTCCTTTGCTGCGTCTGAAGCTGCAATGTACTCGGCTTCGGTGGTAGAGTCTGCTATCGTGTCTTGCTTCGAGCTTTTCCACGAGATCGCACCTCCGTTTAGGGTAAAAACGTACCCTGACTGTGATCTGTAATCATCTCTGTCGGTCTGGAAACTAGCGTCTGAATAACCAGTGACACTAATCTCATCCTCAGAACCTCCAAAGACCAAGAACATTTCCTTTGTACGCCTCAGGTATTTTAGAATGTTCTTGACAGCCACCCAATGGGCTTCACCTGGGTTTTGCTGGTATCTGCTCGTAACACTTACTGAGTAAGCAACATCGGGCCTGGTACATAACATGGCATACATGATCGATCCAATTGCCGAAGCATATGGTATCGATTTCATCTTGTCCTTATCTTGACTAGATTCGGGACACTGTGCTTTACTTAGCACTATACCATGCTGCATTGGGATAAATCCTTTCTTGGATTCATCCATCCTGAATCGTTTCAGGACTTTATCAATGTATGTACCCTAACTAAGCCCAATAAGCCGCCTAGATCTATTTCTGTAGATCTTTATACCAAGTATATATGCGGCTTCTCCAAGGTCTTTCATTTGGAAACATTTGCTCAACCAAGCTTTAACACTCTGTCAAGTTGGTACGTCATTTCCAATGAGTAGAATATCATCTACATATAAGACCAAGAAGGTTACTATGCTCCCACTGAACTTTGTGTAAACACATGGCTCAAACTCACTTTTGGCAAATCCAAATTCCTTGATTCGCTCGTCGAAATGTAAGTTCCAGCTCCTGGATGCTTGCTTTAATCCATATATGGATTTTAGCAACTTGCACACTTTATTAGGATTATTTGGATCTACAAAACCTTCTGGTTGTTGCATGTAGACATCCTCTGTTAACTTCCCATTCAGGAAGGCTGTCTTAACATCCATCTGCCAAATCTCATAGTTAAAATATGCTGAGATGGCCATCAGAATCCTAATGGACTTTAACATAGCTACTGGCGAGAAGGTTTCATCATAGTCGATGCCATGAGTCTGCGTGAAACCTTTCGCGACCAGTCTAGCCTTAAAAGTGTGCACATTTCCGTCCATGTCTGTTTTCTTCTTGAAAACCCATTTACGCCCAACAGCCCTACAGTGCTGGGGTAAATCTGTCAACTCCCAAACTTGGTTGTCATACATGGACTGCATCTCTGCCTTCATGGCTTCCTGCCATTGCTCAGACTCATCGCCTGATACAGCTTCTCCATAGGATGTAGGCTCATTCAGGTCGCCACCATCCTGGGAGACTAGAAATCCAAGATACCTATCTGGCTCTTGCCTTATCCTAGTGGATCTGCGAAGGTCCTGTGTTTGCACTTCCTCAACCGTTTCCGGTTGAGTCTCAACATTATCTTGTTGAGTGACTGGCTCAACAATCGGTTCAGGTGTTTCTTCCTCTACTATCTGTAGGTCTATATCATTTCTGGTGTTCTCTTGATTGAGAAACTTCTCTTCCAGAAACTCTCCATTGCGAGCCACAAATACTTTGTTCTCGCTAGGATTATAGAAGTAGTATCCCAGTGTGTTCTTGGGATAACCTACGAAGAAACACTTGTCTGATTTGGGTTTGAGTTTCTCCGAGGTTGTACGCTTAACTTATACCTCACAACCCCAAATCTTCAGAAAAGACAACTTAGGCTTCTTGCCTGTCCATAGTTCGTATGGAGTCTTTTCTACCGATTTAGTTGGCACTTTGTTCAGTATATTTGCTGCTGTTACGAGCGCGTGTCCCCAGAATGATACTGGTAACGTGGAACGACACATCATTGATCGTACCATGTCAAGCAGGGTACGATTCCTCCTTTCTGACACACCATTCATCTGTGGTGTATACGGAGGGGTGAGTTGTGAAACAATCCCACACTCTCTCAAATGACTGTCAAATTCCAGGCTAAGATATTCTCCACCACGGTCTGACCTTAAGAACTTGATCTTCCTGTCAAGTTGATTCTGTACTTCACTCTGAAACTCTTTGAATTTCTCAAAAGCTTCAGACTTATGTCGTATCAGGTAGACATACCCATACCTACTGAAATCGTCAGTAAAGGTAATGAAGTACCGGTATCCTCCTCTCGCCTCATGACTAAAAGGTCCACACACATCAGTGTGTATGATCCCCAACAAGTCATTGGCCCTTTCATTGTCTTTGTTGAAAGGATGTTTTGTCATCTTGCCCGGCAAACAAGATTCGCAATTACTAAAGGGCCTAAAATCGAAAGTCCCTAGAAGTCCTCCTTTCTGGAGTAGTTCTACGCGTTTCTTGTTTATATGTCCAAGCCGACAATGCCAGAGGTAAGTTTGATCCTCAATGTCTTTCGAGAAGGATTAAATTGTAACTAGCTATAATTATAGCTAATGGACATGGGCTTGGGCTTGATGAAAATGGACCCTATATAAAGGGTTTAGGGTTTGGAAAGAGAATGAGAAGCATTTTGATGAGAGCCGTTTAGTGAGAGAAAGTGTGTGTTCTTGTATGCTGAGAGCTCTCTAAAATAAAGCAAGAACTTCACATTTTGTCTACCAATTTCTTCTCTTAAATCCTCTTATTGTTTGATTTTTTGGGACCAACAAGTGGTATCAGAGCTAAGCAAATCATCAGATTTGTTTGTTCCTATGGAATCATTCAATTAGAGGAATTTTTTTTTGGGTTTTAAAGTTGTTCAGAAAGAAAAAAAAATGGATCCGGAAGATGAAGATTGATGTTTGGGTTGGGATTTGAAGCAACTTTAGCCTAAATTTTTTGGATATTACAAGTTGTTTCATGTATTTTCTTAGCTCTGGAATGGATTTTAGGTTTGGAAAGTTGTCTCCCGACTCTTCAGACCTGAAATTGTCCGAATCGGACTTTGAAAATTGTCCGACTCGGACTTTGAAAATTGTCCGAATCGGACATTAAAAATCAAAGAATTCGGACTTTGGAATTTTATGTTTCGGACTTTGGAATTTTATCATTCGGACTTTGGAAATATTTTAATTCGGACTTTGGAATTTTAGGAATCGGACTTTGGAAGCTTATCGGAGAATTGGATTCGGAGAACTGTGGACTCAGACTTTTTTTGGAATCTCATTTTGAAATAGGAGTCTGAGTTCATATTGCAATCACACATAATTCAAAGTCCGAATCACGTGGGATTCAAGAAATTATTTCAATCTTTAAAGATTTTACAAATATGGTCCCTGAATTTGGAAGTTGGTTGCATTTTATGTTTTTAAGTTTGAAGCTTTGTCGCTGCCAGCCCTTGAGGTTTCACACTTATTTATTTACCAACTTTGGGCAATATGTTCAAATTCAACTCCTGGAGTTTATTCACGTTTAATTTGCAAATTTTGCAATATCGGTCCCTGAAAATTGAGATTTTCACATCTTTTTCAGAAAATTATATTTTTCTGATTTAGGACTTCCAGGTTTTGGGGTTTGGGGACTATTTGACAGAATTTTTTTTCCGAGTATGCTAAATTGCTCAAATTCAGTTCGGGAATTATCTTTAGATGCACTTTCAGGTTTTTCAAGATTATACGATCAATCAAGCTTTCAAGTTTTATTCGTTTCGGGCCTTGCATTCTTATTGGTCTTTGAAGATTAATTTGACCCAAATGATTCATCATTTTCAGTTGCGCTCCAGATCCACGCAGATTCTGATATAGTACGCTTCAAAATCCCTGCGCTTAATTAGCCACGTCTCTTTCCTAATGGTTTGTAAAGATCACATCAGCCCGGGTTTTAGCCCAATTCAGTTTTCAACCATGAAAATTGAATTTCTCTCGTTTCCCAGCTGCCCCAGATTCTTTAAATACATGTCTGATTTGTAACAATTCCAGAACAACGATGATCGAATTCTGTATTTGGTTAGATTACTTAGAAGGCTGACTCTCTGCAACCATTATTCTAGAGTTTTTCCTCTATGGAATTATTCCTCTTGATAGGTGGAGTTGAATTTTTTCCTTTTGATGCCAGCTTCAGTGAATGATACTGTTGTTATGTGCTCAATTCCTAACCATTTCACTGTTGTGGAGATTCAGTTGTGATCTAAAATTTTGAGTGACGGCCGTCATCCATCTGACTAAGAAGACTAGATCTTGATCTGATTGCTTGACATTTTGGGAGATTTCAGGAAATCGACTATTTTCTGAGCAGTAGAGAGATAAAAGCAGAGTATCTCGTTCAACATCTACTTCTTGTTTTTCATGCCATACGGTGTTTCGGTGATCCAAGTTTTAGTGTTTCCTACTCAACAGATTTATATGAGCTCATTAGGTTTAAAGAGCTCTTATGCCGAATTCCTACTCAACATGCGGTCAAAGACAGATCCTTTATTTTTCTTGCTAATTTGCACTGTAACTCACACATGCATCTATCCCTTTGATTTTCTTTGTGATTGATGCGGTAAATATATACATATATATATATATATATAAAACAAACCAAGTTTTACCCTTAAAATCAACCCAACTGATATTACCACATTCAGAGGCAAACGTACTTGATCGGTAATAATATATTGTAGGTAAGTCCAGGGGTAGTTCTTACCACAGGGAATAGTGAAGCTACCTAATCTTAGTCTATAAAGCTAAATTAATTAATCTAAAACAACTGGTATTTTTTGGGGTTTTTGTGAAAAGCATTAACTAACTAAGAAAGCAATAAAGTTTAGATCTTTTTATAATGAGAAGAACAAGTACTTACTATGGGTAAAGAATCACTTTTCCAAATGATTTGATATAAAACCAAAAGATATAAATTGATGGTTATTGTAAGAATTTAAGCATAAAGCACCCTAACATGAATATCTGTGGTTATCAACCAAGTTGGTCTCCCGGCCCAAGTACAGGGATTATGAAATCTTGTACAAGTCATCCTATTTATTGCCAAGTTGTGGGACCCTAATATCCAACCTACTCTCGGTGCAATGGGTTGCTTACCACGTCACAGAAGTGAAAGGTAAGGGAAATTGATTAACCGATAGGAGTCTATTTATTAATTGTCAGATAACAAACACACCCAATCAACGAATTCAAGTAGCCACAGTTAAGACAATAAATAGGAATCACAAGATAAACATTCAATAAACCATAAACCTATAAATTAAAACCCTAAATCAAATCATCTTTCCAAGTTCATCAAACCATAGTAAGCACTAAAAGTAAACTAGACACTAAACATAATTACGAACAAAGAAAATAGTAAATATGAACACATTATGCAGACCGTGCGACGGTTGATGATCGGGCACCAGCAAAACGACTCCGAGTAAGCACCGGCGAAGTTTCACCATGTTTAAGCACCGCTCTCTACTGTTGGCTTCAAATGGCTAATCTGGACTTTCCAAGCTTTTCTAAATGTTTTTCTGTATTTTTCTTGATGTTCTGAATTCTTGGCTTGAAGGCTGTATTTAAACAGATAGAGACGTCCTACCTCGCGATTGCGAGGCGGCAGCTTCGTGACTCGAGGCACTTGCTACGCCCTAAAAATTCAATCTTGAATATTCTAGAATCTTCTAATTAGGGTTGACATTCATTTCATGAAACCAGATAGACTTTTCGCGATGCCAAGTAAGCAGCATGAAGGAATGTTCTAGAAAATTGTCAATCTCGCGACGCTAGACTAGGGTCTCGCGATCGTGAGATCTTTTCTTACTTTTACGTTCACGAGCCTCCAAAACCTGTAAAACTGAAAAGCATATACTTTTGGGAGTGAATTGTACCAAAAAGAGATTAAAATGGGATAAAACATTACAAATCGTAATGACCAAAACATGTATAATTTTGGGGTTATCAGTGATCTACATAGTTGGATGAATCAACAGTTCCGTTGCAAGCTGTTGTATTCTACATTTATTAGATGTGTCGAGTTATTTACTGGTTGAGCTGTATTTTGTGGGATCAATTGCGGTTATTGCACATCGGATCTGGTATTTCAGTTGAAATTGAAAATAAAGAGTTACAATTGAGGGGGAGCTTGGAGATCAAAATTTATTCGAACGCCACTAAAGTTTTCTGAAGAAAAGCAAAGGGGAGAAGATCAGAGATGCTTACTTTATAAAACTTTAGGGAGAGACTGTTAGGACCAAATTGTCCTAATTAGAGATAGTTTTATAAAGTAAGTTTTGAGATGAATTAAATTGTAATTAGCTATTAATTATAGCTAATGGGCTTGGGCTTGATGTAAATGGACCCTATATAAAGGGTTTAGGGTTTAGAAAGAGAAGTGATAAACATTTTGATGAGAGTCATTTAGTGAGAGAAAGCGTGTGTTCTTGTATGTTGAGAGCTCTCTAAAATAAAGCAAGAACTTTACATTTTGTCTATCAGTTTCTTCTCCTAAATCCTCTTATTGTTTGATTTTTTTGGACCAATAGGGTTAGGGTCGGGAAAAGGATTAGTAAGAGGGTGAAATGGCAGCCATTGAAGGAAGAAACGAATAGATGGAAATCGAGAGACAATGCAACATTTGGAACAACACCATATTGTAGAGATCGAGAGCTAGACGACAATATTGTTTATTGATATGTCCATAATCGTATGCTGATCTGAAGGATGGCGTACCGGTAGTGGCGTTTGTTGTCAGTAATTTATGACTACATGCATAAATTGTATTTGCTTTGATTAGGTAAAATAAATTATAGATGCAAGTTATGTTTGATTTCATGTGGTGAATTAAGATGCATATGAACGTTATGTTTTGGATATCATTAAGTAAAATAACAAGTGAGTCCCCAGTAAAGTGATGAAGATGTAATCTTACTCCATTGATGGCGATGAAATCCAATGAAGAAGATGGCGATGAAATCAAGAACACAAATAAGAATATTTTACGGATAAATGCGGCTGTATTAAATTGTATTGATCACACCAATCCTAAAATGGAATAGAACATTCCATTTATAGGGATCCACAATGGAGGTAACAAAACACCCCTTTGGGGTTAAAGGAAAGTTATAAAAGTAGCACTAAATTTTTACAAGGCATAAAGAAAATAAAGCAATTAACATAGTTGGGCCTTTGACTTCTATACAACTTCAAGTTAGGGTCCAACAATATCCCCCTTTGGATAGAAGTCAGAAGGACGGTCGGTTGCTCAGCAGTGGTTTGCTCCTCTACAATGTAGATATTCTTCCTATGTAGTGATCGTCCTCTTTCTCAGTTGTAGGGCCATCTCTATTCTTCTGTAGATCATCCGTTTCTCTAACTTTTCCTCGATCTGCCGAACACCATTCTTGATCTTCTTCTAAACCATTCCTCACTTGTTGTTGTCAGGAAGGTTCTCAGTCTCTACTCGATGACGTAAATGTTAGGACCAAATTGTCCTAATTAGTGAAAGTTTTATAAAGTAAGATTTAAGTAGGTTTATATTGTAATTAGCTAGTATTTGTAGCTAATGGGCTTGGGCTTGGGCTTGGGCTTGGGCTTTTGTAAATGGACCCTATATAAAGGGTTTAGGGTTTGGGAAGAGAGGTGTGAGAAGCCATTTTCAATGAGAGTCATTTAGTGTGTTTGTGTGTGTGTTTGTTGTAGCTTTGAGAGCTCTCACAATAATGCAAGAACTTTTCATTTTATCTTCTTCTTCTTGATTTCTTCTCCTAAATCCTCTTATTGTTTGATTGTTTAGGACCAACAAATGGTATCAGAGCCAAACAAATCATTAGATTTGTTTGTTCCTATTAAATCATTCAATTAGAGGTGTTTTTATTTTTTTTTGGGTTTTGAAGCTTTGTTCTTGAAGAAATTTTGAATTTGGATTTTTGAGGTTTAGATCTTGATGGAGATGATGAAGATTGGTGTTTGGGTTGTAATTATATCCCGACTCGGGAAACATGAATAACCCGATTCGGGTATTCGAGTTTCCCGACTCGTTCTTAAGTGGAACCTTTGATTTTTCAAGTTTCCCGACTTCGGAAATTTTTGTTTCCCAACCTCAAGTGTTTCCCGACTTGGATTTCACCCAAATTCCCCGACTCATAAATTTTGGCTTCCAAAATCGGTTGGGTACGAGGGTTTAATTCGATTGCAAAGTTAATCTGGACTGCTACTATATTCAATCGGTGGGATATCAATTTTTAATCGAAAGTTCTCATCAGAATCTATGGATTTTCTTTTGAGTCGGATTTTTGTAAAGAAAAGAAAAGAAACCCGTGTATATATTAGTCCGAGTCATGGAATCTGATTTTTGAAAAGTAAAGTTGGGAAATGTGGATTCTCGTGGCACGTGCCTAGTTAAAAGTCCAAGTCACGTGTGCTTATTCAAGAAATGAATTCAAGTTTTGGAGTTTGGCGAATTTGGTCCTTGAAGTCCAAAGTGAATGCCACTTTAAATTTTTAAGTTTCTCATCTTGACGTTGCCAACCCCTGATCTCACAAACATATTTATTTGTCAACTTTGGAGAATTGTTCAAATCTGGTCCCTGCACTTCAAGTCTTAAATATATTTAGATTTGATCCCCTGAGTATGCAATGCGCTTTCAAGATTATACGGTCAATCGGGCTTATGATTGATCACTTTCCGCTGCGCTCTAGACCCACCCAGATTCAGATACTTTTGATGCTTCAAAATCCCCGAGCCTAATTAAGCTCCTCTCTTTCCCAATTGGTTCGTAACGATCACATCAGCCCGATTTTAGCCCAATTCAGTTTTCAACCTTGAAAATTGAATTTCTCTTGTTTCCTCGACGGCTCCAGATTCTTTGAAGACATGTCTGATTTGTAACGATTTCAGAACGACGGTGACCGGATTCTGCATTTGGTTAGATTACTTAGAAGCCTCACGCTCTGCAACCATTATTCTAGAGTTTTTCTTAGATGGAATTATTCCTCTTAGGAGTGAGAGTTGAGTTTTTCCTTTGGATGCCACATTCGGTGAATGGTACTATTGTTATGTGCTCAATTCCTAACCATTTTACCGTTGTGGAGGCTCGGTTGCAATCTAGAACTTTGAGTGACGGTCGTCATCCATCTGACTAAGAAGACCAGATCTTGATCTGATTACTTGACATTTTGGAAGATTTCAGGAAATCGACTATTTTCTAAGCAGTAGAGAGATCAAAGCAGAGTATCTCATTCAACATCTACTCCCAGTTTTTCATTCCATATGGTGTTTCGGTGATCCAAGCTTCAGTGTTTCCCTGTTGTGAGGTTATCATATTTAGAGCTCTTATGCTGAATTCATATTCAACACGCGGTCAAAGACAGATTCGTTATTTTTCTTGCTGATCTGCACAGTCACACATGCATCTATCCCTTTGTTTTTCTTGGCGGGAGATCAACATAGTTGGATGAATCAACATCCTCTGGTGCAAGCTGTTGTATTCTGCGGTTATCAGAAGTGTCGAGTTATTTACAGGTTGAGCTGTAGTTTGTGCAATCAGTCGCGGTTATTGCAAATCGGATTTGGTCTTTCAGTTGAAACTGAAGATAAAGAGCTACAATCGAGGGCGAGCTTGGAGAACAAAATGTAGCCGAATGCCACTAAAGTTTTCCGACGAAAGCAAGGGGGAGAAGATTAGAGATGCTTCCTTTATAAAACTTTAGGGGGGAGATTGTTAGGACCAAATTGTCCTAATTAGTGAAAGTTTTATAAAGTAAGCTTTGAGTAGGTTTATTTTGTAATTAGCTAGTATTTGTAGCTAATGGGTTTGGGCTTGGGCTTTTGTAAATGGACCTTATATAAAGTTAGGGTCCAACAATATCCCCCTTTGGATAGAAGTCAGAAGGACGGTGGGTTGCTCAGCAGTGGTTTGCTCCTCTACAATGTAGATATTCTTCCTATGTAGTGATCGTCCTCTTTCTCAGTTGTAGGGCCATCTCTATTCTTCTATAGATCATCCGTTTCTCTAACTTTTCCTCGATCTGCCGAACACCATTCTTGATCTTCTTCTAAACCATTCCCCACTTGTTGTTGTCAGGAAGGTTCTCATTCTCTACTCGATGACGTAAATGTTAGGACCAAATTGTTCTAATTAGTGAAAGTTTTATAAAGTAAGCTTTGAGTAGGTTTATATTGTAATTAGCTAGTATTTGTAGCTAATAGGCTTGGGCTTGGGATTTTGTAAATGGACCCTATATAAAGGGTTTAGGGTTTGGGAAGAGAGGTGTGAGAAGCCATTTTCAATGAGAGTCATTTAGTGTGTGTGTGTTTCTTGTAGCTTTGAGAGCTCTCACAATAATGCAAGAACTTTTCATTTTATCTTCTTCTTCTTCTTGATTTCTTCTCCTAAATCCTCTTATTGTTTGATTTTTTGGGACCAACAGTAAAGCATTCAGAACATACAACAGTATGCCATCACAGAAATTGGAAAGCTTTCTAAAGTGCATGAACCGTTTTTTGCCTTTCTGGTTCAGCTAGACGACTCCAAGCTATGGAAAGGTGATCGGATTGTAGAGAGCGTACCGGTGGATATTCGTGTAACTGAGATCTGGAGGCATTAGATTCACCTTTGGGATCCTGTTCTCAATCTCCATTTGATAGTCAGTAGCATGCGCGTAGTTGATGGCGTGACAGATGTACCTCTTTAAAGCTTCGAGCCCGTTGATGTATGCTCGTGGATGACGTATAGTTGATCGAAGATAACGAATTAGCGTGAGAATGTCTTCTAAGTCTATAGCATCCAAGTTAGCTTTCCAAAAAGGGAAGGGCTCATTTTGAGTCTGTATATGCACGAAGAATTCTGAAAAGGAGTGAAGGCCATGAGCTCTGGGTCTAATGTCGATGATGTTGACGAAGTGTCTCTTGGTTCTCTTATCACCAAAACTGGTAACCTTGTGAGCATGGACGTACGCGGTCTGTTGGCGTTTTGGCTGAATATGAGAAACCCGATATCTGACTGTGTCTGTGAACCGATGTATCCTCTCCTTCTAAAATATCTTCTTGAAGGACTCATCAAGAAAAGTTCGGAAGATAATCGTGTGATCCCACAGTAAGAGCGGTACCTCTAGGGTAGATGGAATGGAAGAGGACGGCGATTGATGCGGTAAAATATATATATATATATACACATATATATATATATATTAAAAAAAACCAAGTTTTACCCTTAAAAATCAACCCAACTAATATTACCACATTCACAGGCAAGCGTACCTGATCGGTAATAATATAGTGTAGGTAAGTCCAGGGATCGTTCTTACCATAAGGAACAGTTAAGTTAGATGTCTACTAAAGATTTAATTAATTAATATAAAAAAAGATTGCTTTTTGGAAAGAGATTTTGATTTATAAAGGATTAACAAGTAATAATAAAACCTAATCAAGAAGTCGAAAAACTGATAAACAAACACATATCAAAGACAACTGCATTCATTATGATTAAATTAAGATTAACTTTTCAGATGATTAACATAAGATTAATGATTATTGTAGGAATTTAAGCACAAGCACCCTAGCATGAATATCTGTGATTGTCAACTAGGTTGGTCTCCCAGGCCAAGTACTAGGACTATGAAATCTAGTACAAGTCACCCTATTTATTGCCAATTCATGGGACCCTAATATCCAACCTTCTCTGGTCCGATGGGTTGCTTACCACGTCACAAAAGTGAAAGGTAAGGGAGGTAGGAATCTTATTCATTAATTGTCATATAACAAATAAAACCCAAACCAACAAGTTCAAGTAGCCACATTTAGACAATAAATAGGAATCAGAAGACAATCATTCAATCAATCATTAATCCATAATCAAAACATCATTCAAGTTCATCAAACCATAATGTAAATACAAAGAGAAATTAGTACATAGACATACTAATCATAGATGCATAAATAAACCATACTAAAGACCGATAGATTTGGTGTAACATACTCTCGAATCATCTCTTCCGTACGTTGTCACATCGAGCCTCCTTCTTCTTGGGTTGGAAACCCTAGATGGCTCTCATATTTAACCTAACTCAAATTATGGAGATAAAATAAGTTGTAGGATGGTTTAAAAGTGAAAGCCTAGGGCTTGTATTTATAACAAATTCGACAGGAAGATATGGCGATCGCGAAATCCATCTGTCGATCGTGAAACGGCGCTGATGGAACATTCTGGAAATTTTATCTGATATCCTTCCTTATCTGCTAAGATTTTTCTTTGGAGGAAGGCAACTAGCTTGGAGAGAAAGAAAAGCCCAATTTGGAAACATTTAAATGCTATTTTCCATCTTTTCACAAAGTCTCTACTTTTGATGTTTTTTACCTTCTTTTTGATACTTTTTGTATTTCACCCCAAATTTACCTAATCTACAAAACACACCCTTTTAGTAGCAATTATGTCCAACTAGACTTGAAACAAATACCAAAGTGGGGAACTAGTGCGAGCAAAACATGTATAATTTTGGAGTTATCAGCGATAAGTTGGACGGTCACCTTGGAAATCTGTCAGTTGTGGTTTTGATACTGCCAAAGGCTGAGTTGGACGACGAAGGGATACGAGCATCTGATCAAAGTGTTCAGGCGTCATCATCTCATCCGCTGACCTTGAAAGGACATAACTACCGGTGAGTTGTTGCAGTAGTTTGTGTGCTTCTTCACAAATCTTTGGCCCTGTAGTGTCTGTCACTACATTATCTAGATGAAGAACCTCCCAAGCAGAGGTAGCCTCTTCGTCGTCCATAATCTGGCTATCTGTGTTGCTACCCTTGGGTTTTTCATCCGTTAGCCAACATCCAAAGACGCCATATCCCCAAACACTAAACCCTCTGGCTGGTTCAGATCTAAAAACTGCTCAACGTCATAAGTTGGCTCCTTTGTGTCACACTGTGGGTCCTCATTATGAGGAGCGGACCCGGAGTCAGGCTGAACTGGCGTCGTGGTGGAGGCTGGTGCAGACTGTGAACCTGTAGCCGTGGATGATAACACGATGCAAGGCCTTTTCTCTCTGTTCTCCCCCTCATGACTATCAGGATCGTTCTGATTGTCATGCTTCCTCTTCGAAATCTGAGACTGAGCACGACAGGTGGCCTCAAGATCTACAATTCGTCCTCGTGCAATCTTTAACTCAGCGTCTTTCTCCTTGATCTGCTCCTCAAGAGAATAAATCCTCTTTGACTTGTAGTCGACGATCTTCTCATACTTGTCTGTAGTTGGAACGGTCAACTGACGAAGGGCCAGAATCAGATTAATTTGTCTTTCGGTCGGCGCTAAGCAATGGGAAATGTATATGGACAGTCTAGCAAACAACAAGATCATTATCAAATACCGTTACCCATATTTTTCTTCAGTTTCATTCTCTTTCTCTTCTAATTTTTTTTTAGAAGTGATGAGAACACGAGTCACTTTTACTAGCTTTCTTGCCATTTTCCTTTTTGTTTCCTATCATTTTCCTTTTTATTTCCTTTCCTTCTAAATAAGTTTCAAGAACACGGGATCAAGATTTCCACTTTTTTAGGTTTCCTTAAAAAATTTAAATTCTTGTAATTCTTTGTGTCGTGAGCAACTAGTCCCATGCAGCTATAGATAACCTCAGATGCTTGCAATTGTCGAACAAACGTTTTCTATTCAAGGCAACAACCTTAAAAATTATATAAAGGGACTTAATTATTTATATATATAACTAGCTTGTCTACCAAAACATGCCATTACAAATATTTGTTTTTGTGACAAGACTCATTCCCACTTGAACATAAACAAATTACATTAGAACTGTTACTAGATACTCAAAGATGAGTTCCTCCCAACCATTGTTGCAAAGCCATAGGAGTGTTCAAGAACTTGCAAAGGAACTCAAATTCTCGGTCCCCGATCGCTACGTTCAAGAACATCTAGAACCCACGACTTTCGTCGTTAGCACCTCTTCGACTTTGCCTTCAATCCCAGTGATTGACATGAATGATTTGATCAAGACACAAGATACCCACATGGATCAACTCAAAAAACTGCAGTTCGTGTGTCATGAATGGGGAATCTTTCAGGTTATATATATACATATATCTATATTTTATAGTTGAAAAATATGTTTGATCTATCTATTGTAATTGATGGACCAGAAATTGAATTTATTTATATATATATAGTTGGTGAATCATGGAGTTGACAAATTGTTGGTGGAGAAAATGAAGAAGGAGATGGTGGAATTTTTCAAGATTCCAATAGAAGAGAAGATGAAGTATAAGCTTAAGGGAGGAGAGTATGAAGGGTATGGTCAAACAATACTCCATGCTCAAGGTCAGAAAGTTGATTGGGCTGATCGCTTCTTTATGATAACCAATCCTGTTCATAGGAGAAAATCCAACTTACTTCCTGAGTTCCCTCCTTCACTAAGGTCTCTTCTCTCTCTCTCTCTCTATATATATATATATATATGTATGTAGTTGTATATTAGATCTTGGCTAGTCTTGATTTTGATTTGAAACACTAAAAGTGCAAAAGGGACATCTTGTAGTTGGCCAAAAATAATACTCCATTCAAAAGTATGCAGTATTTTTTAATTTCAAATATACATACATACATATATGTATGTATATTATATATATTAGTGATAACTGGTTGATTAAAGAAAACTTTTGGACGTACCATGATGAAAGTAGTATGATTAATTAAATTTTAAATGAAAATGTTATATAATTGTTTAAAATATTCTATTTTTTTCTTTTCTAAAAGGAGGTATTACTCTTCAATAAAGGGTAAAAAGGCATATTTACTATGAATAAAAGTATTCTATGTATTATTTCATTTTTGTAATCCTACTGTATACAAAAGACAACCATTTAGCAACAATTTTGCCTACATGAAAAGGGTATGTTTTGTTTCCCCAAAAGCATTTTTGTTAGTATCTAGACAATTGGTTTCCTTATATTCTTTAAATTAACTATCTTCCATTAATCTTTTAATAGAGAGACTTTGGAGAACTACTTGCAAGAACTGCAAAAACTTGCAATGACCTTGTTCACTTTAATCGGGCAAGCCGTAGCCATCGACAAGCAAGAGATGCTTGAAACTTTCGAAGACGGGATGCAATCCGTGAGAATGACTTACTATCCTCCATGCCCACAACCGGATCTCGTTATCGGTCTCACACCTCACTCAGACGCTGCCGGAATCACCATTCTTCTTCAAGTTAACGACATACAAGGCTTGCAAGTCAAGAAAGACGGTATATGGATCCGGTCTCCTTCCTTCCGGACGCTTTCATCGTAAACGTTGGAGACATTCTTGAGGTTAGGCAGATCTCCTCATCACTAGCTACTATACTACCTCAAATTCAAGAAAATGACATAATACTTACTTTGTTGGGTTTGGGACCCACAATATTATTTGAAATACAAAAAAGAAATGCTAATTAGTTTTTTAATATGCAATTTATAAACGTGGGTATACATTTGATTCCTATTATGTTAGAGATCAGATCACCTACTTACTTTATTCTTAATGTTCCATCACAAACATGTTAAATATCATCCACTTATAAATGGGGGTATCTATCTGGGGTATATCTATTGGGGCACTTGGGGTTTTCTTGTCTTTCATGTTTAATTGACCATACAACAAATATTATATTTTAATTTTTTTATCGTAAACTATAAAGTCAAGGTACAAACGTGGTCCCAATTTACATAATCGCTACAAACTTATTATAGATATAAAATTTGGTGCCACCATGGGGTGTGCGGCTTAATTAATTTATCTGGTTTGGATACAACCAAATGATCTTTTTAAAGATTATTCTTGTCGTAGTGTACCCGTTAAAGTTTAAAGGAGTGTATCGATTAAAGTTTAAAAGAAATCGTAATTTTTTAATCTTTTTATGCATTTGACGGACACTATATATCAATATCCTAGTTAAGGTTGGTGGAATTATGGTATTCCATGTGTTCGAATCCAGACGTTATACTAAAACTTTTGTGATCATTCATAGGGGAGGTTCACTAGCTACTACTCAAAGCTAGGTGTGGTAGCTTTGAGAATTTATTGGTATTAATATCTAGGCTGCCTAAATAATATGATGTTTTAGTTTTAAGGTATAAATGGTTTTAATTTCTACAACTACAAAATATTATTTACGTAAAATGGAAGCGTACCCTCCTAGTGCAATGCTATGCATCCATGTCTAAAGCCGAGAACTTCAACATTTTATCTTGATTCATGCTTCTTTTGTCCATCTCGATTTTATTTTATGTTTCTTTTTTTTGGCTTTGAGAGACTAAATGAGTCATGAACTGGTTATTAGATATATGAAGTATTTTATCGTATTAGTAGATTCAATGCTTAGATTGACTTTTTAATATGTTTTATCGATCATTTGAAATAAGTCGTATGTAGCAATAATAAGTTGACTATATAATAGTGTATTAAAGATTAGTATGCATGCATATACTCACTTGTAATAAAATTGTTATCAAAATGTTGAAAATCAGGTACAAAAAATTGAAAATATATGAATCGATATGTGTATTAAATCAAAAAGATTAATATTATATATATATTTGTTTTATATACAATTTGTTTCATCCCCCTTAGGTCTCTTGTTAGTACTCCGTCACCCATGTGGTTGAATTTTAAGATGTTGGTGGGTTGTTTTCATATTATGAGTTTTGTTAAAATGAATATAAAAAAACACGAAAAATGCATGCATCACATATGATTATAGAACATGATCAATGCATGGGTGCAACTTGGTCCACGACCAAGGTCGCCAATAATCACATGTGATTTCAAATCCGCAAACCTAGGCATGATAGCTTGTTTTAGGTAAACTTGAAATAATTATTAAATGGATTTGCAGATAATGAGCAATGGTGCCTACAATAGTATCGAGCATCGGGTGACTGTCAATGGAACACAAGAGAGGATTTCATTGGCCATGTTCTTCAATCCAAAGCTTGAAGCAGAAGTTGGACCTGCAAAAAGCCTCATAAAGAACACAGGAAACCCACCACTCTATAGAACCCTTGTAATGGAGCAGTACCTCAAGGAATTCTTCTCTCGCAAGCTTAACGGGAAGACATTTCTCGAAAAAATGAAGATCAAAATAGTGAAACTTGACCAAATATCCAACTATTTCATCAATCATATATATAGTATCACTCGAGTAAAATAAATTGAATGACATGTACATATAACTTGTATTGTAATTATGAACTCCGCATTTATGATCATGTCATTCATCGGGTCAAATATCAAACTTTAGTTGTTCATGCTATCATATATCTTCCTTGTTTTTTTAAGTAAATAGAAATTATGATTATGAAGTATGTATTTAATATGTATTGTCAGTGGTTTATATCTCTAACTCTATTTGTGTTTGTTTTTTCATGGTTTTAACGACATTTTTGGAAGTACATAGGTCAAGGGGATATTTTTATATGCTAAAACGTGTGCTGGTTCATATACTATATATACAAATGTAACAATTGAAACTATAATGTCACAAATTTGGAAACGAGAATCGTGTGAGTAAAAAGACCAAGATTTCGTTATTGCATGCTCCTTGGTTTCATTGTAAAGTCATCTCAATCTTTTTGTGTTTCTCACCCACGAACATGGCGAGTTATTAGAAAATCCATTTCTTGCAACAACAAGTGAGTCATGAGAAAAAAATTACACTGTCATGCATGGACACGTCAACAAAGACAAAAGACAATATCAAGGGGAGGTTGGATGTGACACTCTATTGCGATTGACGAGAATTGCATATCAACAAGGTAGGCAACAAGGTTATGAAACTAAAAGCATCGAACACCTTGACCGAAATGCAAGTGCGGAAATGTCTGAATGGTTGAAGAAATTAAAGTTTGCGCAATGCTTATGCTGAACACATAGGTGGATGTGTCAACCTTGAAGATGGTAGTTTTTATAGCTTCAAGAATCATGATTGTCATGTGTTTATGCAATGATTGCTCTTTTTTCTTTTGGATCGCAAGAAAAGATTTTGTTAAGAACTAGCGAGTAGCTAGAAGATTGCAAGAGGAAACAAC
Source organism: Centaurea solstitialis (assembly GCA_030169165.1). Taxonomy (NCBI): domain Eukaryota; kingdom Viridiplantae; phylum Streptophyta; class Magnoliopsida; order Asterales; family Asteraceae; genus Centaurea; species Centaurea solstitialis. The sequence continues at coordinate 43,055,739 of CM058040.1, forward strand.
AACCAGATTACAACACCAATTAAGAATCCCATGTGAGGGAATTACCAAACTTTGATCTACCTCGAATCATACGAAAGAGCTTAACCTCGTCACAAACCTCTTTATCATTTTTCATGACTCCGTTAAAAACCTTATTGCTTTGGGGCCTCCAAAGAGTCTAAAAATAGGCTGCCACAATCACCTTTCTTACGTCGTTGTGGATACCAATGCTCGGGTTTATCGTTGGTCGCTGCCCACTTGCTCTTTGCTAAATTTGCATTCTCAGGCCACCAGTCCGGCCACTGCAAGAAATAAGCCGAAACAACTCTTGCTATCGAGCATTGTGCAAAGACGTGATCCAGATTTTCCTCTTTAACGTTACACAACCTACAATCATCATATTGGAAAGTAACTCACCATTTGGATAAATTGTCCAACGTCGCCACAGGAGGATATTCACTTTGCTAGGGGCCCACTTGATCCAATCTGTCTCTTGGTCTGCTTCTGGAAGTGAGATGTTGTCGATAAGCCTTCTCAGGTGTTAACGAGAAATGTTTTAGACTTTAACTGCTAAGACCAACCCGTACTGTCCTCCTTACGTTGCAGCAAATTGTTCAAGTTGATTCCCGTGTCTCGGAGACAGTTGTCAAGTTTTGAATCTCTTTCCACACCCCTCTTTGGTTGCTAGAGGAGCTATCGACGCAAACGTCAATGATGACCTTCCAAATGGAACATGGTTCCATATGTTCCCTCCACCACCACTTCCCGAGCAAAGCAAGATTGGGAGCTTTAAGGCTTCCCACTCCAAGCAATGATTGCTCTCTATTGCCTTAAGAGGGATAATACCTAATTGAATATGGGATGCAATTACAAAGTTATGTACATTATTCTTTCGTGTGATGTGTCCAATGGTGTCTACACATCAATGACTTGATCCCATCGCAAACATATATTGTTGAAACCATTTGCAGGTTGGAAAAGGTCTTCCCACTAGGCTTAAATGATTTAATAAAACACCTTTTAATTCATTTGACACCTGAAATCATTCTCAGTAGTCTGATTTAATATACATGGATGTATGATACATCATGTATCTATAAGAGAGAACAAAGTAACGGTTGAATTGTTTATTGTCACGAGTCATCTCATAAATAAATTTTCTACTTATTGCTCCTTATATATTAGCGAACAATATAAACACGCCTAAATAACGGGCCTCATAACTTTACCCCATATATTCCAAGTTCTTCAGAGGTAGGCTCTCGATTAAATATATATTCTTAATTGTATGGAAGATTTCCCTTTCGTAAGGTTGTTTTAAGCGTGGATCAAACAGGAAGAACCTCATATTAGAGATGAAGAACCGTATAGGTATAGAGAGTTGATATTTGCTAAGTAGTTTGAAACACATAATGTAAGGGTCATGCGATGGTATAATGCTCACTTAAAGTTTTAACATGAGGACCAATATGTTATGTTTTTCATAAGGGATGTTTTGTTGAGTGTTACCAATTTCATACAATAAAACACGGTGATGGGTGGCTCACAAATTATAGTGCAATATGGGTGAAAAGGTCCTGTAATCATGGAGTAGGATGATGTGTTGTTAGATAATATTCTAGAGGATGCATATTCTACAGTAAGCCGATGTGTTGTTGTGTTATTCAACTTGCATGGTTTGATGTTGTCAATGGTGCTACAGTTGCCACTATATATAAGCAGGTACATATCCAATACAAGTATAGATTAAGAAAACATGACCTATCTGTTCTAACATCACAAGCAATACGAGTTTATTATTCACCAAATATTTCGAACATCAAGAACTTGAAAGATTGGTAGTTGTGTAGGCATCACTCTGAATAATGCATAATATTCATAGTGAATATTGCCACGTGACGCAATATTAGTGGTCCTTACGTTCACAATGAAAAATGAGTTTTCATTTGAACTTTCCTCTATGTATGTATGTATATGTATGTATGTATGTATGTATGTATGTATGTAGGTATGTATATATATATATATAGAGGGAGGTCCACTTGTAAACCTTAAATATCTTGTAAACCGTGTAAACCAATCTACAACATTGATTTTCAAAAACGTTTCCATATTTCACATTTTCATATTTCCATAATCATTGACTTACCATATATTTCCATTTCCATATTTTTTATGAATCCATATCCTCCTTTGATTTTTTTGATCAAGGGCCACGATGGGTTCTACAAAGTTTACAAGATATTTGAGGTTTATAAATTAACCTCCCTCTATATATATATTTATATATATATATCTAAAGGAAAGTTCAAATGTGAACTCAATTTTGGTTGTGAACGTGAGGACGAATCTTGGCCACTTATCCAGTCAATAAAAACGGCTTCGACCGGGTCTCTCCTTTAACAATCTCCACCCTCCCATAATTTGCGTCAATCCTCCGTGATCGCGTCTACCGTGACCGAAGATGTGTGACTGAGATTCGTTCTCACGTTCACAACCAAAATTGAGTTCACATTTAAACCTGACCTTATATATATATATGGAGGAAAGTTCAAATGTGAACCACTTTTTGGTTGTGAACGTGAGGATAGCCGAGAGCGCGAGACGTGACGACTTTGAGTGTGGTCCCCCTCTTTAATTCAATGCCCTCCCATGAATCACGCCTAGTCATCCGCCGTGGATCTGACGTGGTGCCTAGTCATCCGCCGTGGATATGACGTGGCGCCTAGTCATCCGCCACGTGTCGCGCTCTCGGTTGTCCTCACGTTTACAACCAAAAAGTGGTTCACATTTGAACCCACCCCTATATATGTATGTATATATGAGAGTGTAATGATACCTATCCTATAAGTACTTCATGTCTTAGATCATCTGTATCAATCCAATGTTACTTATTTTTCTAAAATGTCACATCAGCTTTACAATAAACTTCCACATCAATGAAATATCATACTCCTTTATAAAGGGGACCTTATCAGCTAATTTATAATTATATATTTTAATAATTTATAATATCACAAAAGTACTAAATATGATTTATTTATAATATAAGTAATAAATTGTATATAAAATGAAAAATGTAAACTAAAAATTTATTTTCTTTTCCTATATTTTGTAAATTAAAATTAATAATTAATTTATATATAAAAGTATTTATAATCAATAGTTATAGAATTTATTATTTATATAAAAATTAAGTTTTTATAAATAAATAAAAGGAAAAAAAATAAAAAGAAAAATGACCCACACATTTAGGCTAGTCGCACCGCAGGCACGGGTTGGCAGCGGCTTAACCCGCTGAACCCGGCGGGTTGAAGGTGTACCGGTGCGCAGAATGGAAGCCGGCGGGTTGGAAGCTTTTCACGGGTTTGGGAGAGCCGTTGTTAAACGGCTCTCCAACGGATATATTTTATTTTATTTTTTGTTTTTCTTTTTTTTTTCTTTTCATTTATACCCTCTATATATATATACCCTACTACTCTCCAACCAAATATCTTATTACACCACTACTCTCCACTACTCTCTTCTACATACATCCACAATGGCACAACCCGGTTATTTGAACGATTCATCATCCACGGATACCGACGAAGACTGGGAACAAGATGCGCAAATCTTTGCGCATCTTGTCCAACAAGCAAACGCATCATCATCGATTCGTCGTTCGAAGGCCCTAACATAGACATGGGTCGGGTAGAAGCTAACGCAATACTATCACAATTGCAAAAGGTGTTTGCAAGTTTTGTTTGTATGGTCTTACAAAACCATCATGTTGACAAGTCTTTATTTTCTCCATGCTTGTTCAAGAAGCATAATATATATTATATAATATGATTTTCTTAATAAATTGGATATATATATATATATTATATGATTAAATATATTTTATTTAGAGTAAAGTTCATTTTTGGTCCTGAATTTTGTAAACTCTAACATTTTTCGTCCTTGAACTAACGAAAGGGGCATGTCATTCCTGAACTATGCATTTTCTCTTTCGTTTTGATCCCTCTCATTAACACCCGTTAACTATTTCCGTTAAACCCAATTAAATGAGGGGTAATATGGTCATTTTACCTCTTTTCTTTACTTATGTGGTTTTACAAAAACCTTACAATTACAGGGACCTGTTATGTGATTTATTTTAACTTATATATAATATGTATATATATAAAGAAAGAGAGATGCCATCTCCGACGACTGCTCACTTCCACCGCCGAAATTCCCAACGTTATGGTCTTCTTCATCTGGTAATCGGTGACATACGATAAAGATCCTCCTCACCACCCTTCCACCACCACCACCACCATGTTCTCCAAATCCAACCACCACTACCGCAACATTTCGCCTTCTCCGACCACCACTTCCACCGCACCAACTCCTCCGAGGAAGCCGACAGCCCCACCCCCACCACTGTCAACGGCGGAGCTTCCATCAATGTCACCAGACGACCCAGAGGCCTCCCACTCGGATAAAAAAAAAGAATGAGAAAGCATTGATTTCTGTCTCTTGGTAGGCTGGTACCCAAAAAACAAAAGAAGTGGTGGGGGGACGGGGTGGAGTTCGCCGGAGAGACAGAAGTGGTGGAGGGACGGGGTGGAGTTCGTTGGAGAGAAAGAAGTGGTGGGGGACGGGGTGGTGTTCGCTGGAGAGAAAGAAGGGGTGGGTGTTCGGTAGTGTTCGCCGGAGAGAAAGAATGGGTGGGGGTTCGGTGGTGTTCGCCGGAGAGAAAGAATGGGTGGTGGTTCGGTGGTGTTCATCGAAAAAGGCACATGGAAGGAGTTGGAAACTAGGTGTGTGTGAGAGCGTGTGTGTGTAGGTGTGTGTGTGTCTAATATTTGTATAAATATATGTGTGTTTTATATATATTTGCAGAACAGGTCCTTGTAGTTTAATGAATTTGTAGAAACAAAGAAAAGAAAGAAAACCAATAAAATGACTATATTACCCCTCATTTAAATGGGTCTGACAGAAAAAGTTAACGGATGTTAGTGAGAGGGACCAAAACCAAAGTGAAAATGCATAGTTCAGAGTTTATAAAGTTCAGGGACCAAAAATGAACTTCACTCTTTTATTTAATTACCCATTCTCTTTATATATAGAGAGAAAGAAAGGTTCAAACGAGAATGACATCTTTTTAAGAGAATACGAGAATGATTTTTGTGTACAAAATCATATATGATTAAGTACTGACGAAAAAAGGGGATGCGGGCGGGTTACATGCTGGTTGTAAGTCGCATGTAACCCGCGCAGTTGTTAATCACGTATGATTAACAACATGAATCATATATGATTTACTATATGAATTGTAACACCCCAATTTCCCAAACAGATATAACAACAAATATTGTAACATTCCCAGTGATCTAACGCAACGGAAAAATATAACTAAATTAACCAGCAAAAGGAACGTGTCTAAGTGCACGCGGAACAACCCTCCACGGCTGAGATAATAATTTCAGGTATCTAAAGTGCGTAAACGAGATAACAATCAAGGCCGACTCTATCTAGACGTCAAACCTTATCATTGCCCTTCTCTCTCCCTCGGGCCACTCCTGTAATAGATAAGAAAGAAAACAATTTGGAAAGCGAGGGTTAGACCATAAGGTCTAGTGAATTCCCCAACAAATAATAAAACAGTTCCGACCCGCTGGCCGTAATTCAAATCAAAACCCACTGAATGTGTGCGGACAAAGAAAACACAGTCCAGGCCCAGTCCAGGTCACCTGACAATAACTCCCAAGGGACGTAGTCCCGAGGTACCCCCAAGTGGCGGATCAGACCAAATGGTAAACTCCCAAGGAACGCGAGGTTCCAAGGTACCCAGTGTCCATAGTGCAACACATCAGTCAAATCATTAAGTCATTACCATTTTAAGCATGCTTTAAATGTAATCAACAATTATGTCACGTTATCATATTTCATAAAGCAGTTCGTATGTCAAAATCATTTATCAAACAGAATGGGCAATTAAAATCCAGTTCAAAACAATTTATCCCATTCAAATCAGGCAAGGGAACTCACCTGAGCCAATTCCTACTGTCCCGATGTAGACTTAGTCTAACGTGCCTGTATAAGTTCTAAGGCATTAATAACCGCTTTTTACACATTTCTCTAACTAAGACATCCCTAGGCAGACTCGCAAATCCCGATCCGGGATACCACCATTTCCGATTCGGAAAATGGCAAATCCCGATTCGGGAAACACCTATTCCCGATTCGGGAAACGTGGACAGCATAACGGTCAAGTCAGCCCATTTCCCGATTCGGAAATCATACTTTCCGGTTCGGGAAAGGCAATTCGGAAAAAGGTAATTCAACACAAGATTTCCCGACTCGGGAAACATAAATCCCGATTCGGAATTTATGATTTCCCAATTCGGAAATCAAGATCTCAACTCGGAAAACGCGACTTTCCCGATTCGGGAATCATAAATCCCGATTCGGGATTTATGATTTCCCAATTCGGGAAATACGAACAGATCCGGAAAAACACGAATTTTTGACAAAAGCTTGACCCGAATGAATCCAAAGCAATTTAGAAGATCACTAAACTAATCCTATGTCAACCTATATGAGTTGCACACAAAATAACATCGAGATCTTACCTCCGCGATGATTTCCGACCTTGAGATTGGTGAAAAATGGCTCCAACTTGTTTCTCCAAAAACACACACTAAGCACACACTAATGTGATACTCTAAATGGCAAAAACCCTAGTTTTAATCTATATATAGCATGGGCTAGAGGGCTAAGCCCATACCATTTATGGTATAAGCCCAATTACCAACCAAAATTAAAAGAGTCACAAATCACCCCTCATCCTTAAAATCTTCTCAAAATGGTCATATTTAACGAGGGGCTAACCTTCTGGTTTACTTTAAAACGCCGGTTGTTACATGAATCATATATGATTTTGTACATGTTTTTTGTACTTGAATTTTTCCTTTGTTAATCATATATGATTTTGTACAAAAAAATCATTCTCGTATTCTCTTAAATTGATGTCGTTCTCGTTTGAACCTCCCTCTCTCTCTCTATATATATATATATATATATTTAATTCATGTGATCGATTGTGACTTCATCACGTTTTTAATAATTATTAATGTTATCTATAATTACAAACAAAGGGTGGTATCTAACAATACATTAATACATTATCATTACCCAAATGATTAAGTTTGGTGATGCAACTAATCAACAAACCATATGATCATTATCAGTATACATGTTATGTCCCTTTTGTTCAAATATTCGGATTGAACACGAGGTACAAATGGTTTCATCCTCGATATAGCTTTTGCTTCTCTATTCTAGAATATACTAATAAGATAGGTATCAATATTCTAAACTGACTCTTTGAGTATGCATGCACGTCTTGTTACAATTCAATTGAGGGACCCAGGGATATCACTCTCGATAAACAAGAGTAACAAATCTTATATTGATTCATACTAATACTACTAAGTGATACACGATATATCCAATAACTGTTGTGTCACCTTAGACTCACTTATCAAAGTATACCACTCACACAAAGCAAACTCCACAATCTCAAGTCAAATGAGCAACTGTACAATGACAATATGAGAAACGTCTGTGACACTCACATGACTTCAATGTGACTTCATCAAAGCAGGTCAGATACGGTACAATCCCATCTCTTACTCACATATGTGTATTTTATATCTCTATACAAATCCCTCCGTATACTAGTTGTAGCGTATTAATACAACCCAAACCTAAACCCAAATTAATACTTGACTAGGAACATTTTAGAAAAATTAATCCAAGGCTATTATTATGTTTAGATACAATGTTCAAACAAAATCAATCACTTTTGGGCCTAGACACTAACATAATCATGAGGCTTTGATTGCATTTACTCCGTCACGGATTTAGCATCACTGTTGTCCAAGGATACAGGGGTTCCATCTCTATGTCAGAATGTAGATTGTCTTTTGTAAATTCACAGAATTGTAATCATGTTTTAGAACATATTTTATTTTAGCAGTGACTAATTTTTTTTTGGACTACAAAAAAGAGATTATGTTAAGAGAGTTAGCGAGAAGCTAGATTAACACAATTGGAAACAGCTGTCGAGGGAATTACAACACCAATTAATATATCTACCGAACTTTGTACGTGTAACTAGAGGGTCGGAAACCCACATCCATCAAGATGTTTGAAATGACCGATTGTTATGATGATCACTTATTATGTTAAATGTTTAAAACAAATTGTTCATGGATGTAAATGTTCAATTTACGATTGTTATTCTGTTAAATTTAAGAAAAATAATAATTGACTTTTAATTCATAATCATTTATAATAGGATGATCACTATCAGCACGAACTAGTAACAAGTACGAATCTAGCACGAGCGCACCCCTACACTTGGAGATACTGAAGTTCATGATCGTTGTGCAGAGGAAGGAAAAGGGTTTGGATGTTCGACGTTGGTACGTGTGGGGACTCGAGCTACATGGTAACTGGTTTGTCAAGCGGGTAAGTATTGGTAGATCGTATGCTGATTCCAGTTCAAGTAAGGCTAAGTTTTGCTCTCTTTTATTATCTTATTTAATTGAAACATGTCAATTTAATCAATATTTTTTTTTGTAGATGGAAAAACTAGAAGCGAAACTTTAAAAAATAAAAGAGGAACAACCAATTGTGAGAGTGAGATAGAATAGAACAGACGCAAGGAGGAGAATATTATGGCAAACATACTAAAAGCTATTGACCTGATATTGGCTCAACAATAACCATTACCGCCTTCCGATGACCCTACTTCTGGTGATCCCTGCCGTCTTATCGTAGGACTTAATAATGGCATGGATATCATTTGCATGGATATAAAAGTTCAAATGAGAAGTGCTAAAAAAATGTGCAATATAGAAGTGATCTCCACAGCTCATCTGGTCAAAAATTGTTGCTTTGACCGTGAGTCACCGGATAATTTTTCTCACATGTTGTAGCACACGGAGGGTATTTTCGTATATTTTACAAATAGTTGACAAACAGGTTTATATATAAATTCCGTGATTTATATATGAATTACACAAGTTCATGTATGAATCAGTTAAAAATACGAGTATATTACGGATTTGGTCTCTATGGTTTGGTGGTTTTTACGGATTTGTTCCCTAGACTTCATTAAATACGGATTTGGTCTTAGTGGTAAGCATATTCTTTCGGATTTGGTCCTCCAGCCTAACTATTCAATAAATTTGTGCATACTATAAGGACCAAATCCAACAAAAAACTGCATACCTCAGGGACCAAATCCAAAACAAATCGCATATAATAGGGATCAAATCCAACATAAAATGCATACCATAGGGACCAAATCCATAATTAATGAAGTTTAGGGACCAAATCCGCAAAAACCACCAAACCACAGGACCAAATCCATAATTTACTCTAAAAATAATTAATATAAAGTTACACAGGTTCATGTATGAAAATATAGTTTATATATGAATCGGTTAAAAAAGATAATATGCTAATTACACAGGTTCATATATGAACATATATATAAATTACAAAGGTTTATGTGTGAACATATAGTTCATATATGAATCAGTTAAAAACAGCTACTGAATTACACCTGTTCATATATGAATGTGTATATATGAATTACATAGGTTCATGTGTGAATGTATAGTTCATATATGTATCAGTTAAAAAATATTTAATGAATTACTTAGATTCATATATAAACATATATATAAATTACATAGTTTCATATATGAACATATAGTTCATATATGAATCAGTTAGAAATAGTTAAGATATGATTTACACAAGTTCATGTACCAACATATAATTCTTATATGAACCGTTTTCGGCCTATTCGTAATAGTTACCAAATTACCCCCTGAATCTTGTGCATAGACCCAAATTTTGATTAGTCAAAGATTGCGGCTTTGTCCGTCAAAGCCAGAATTTTTGGCTTTTCAACCTTGATCTCAGCCATATCAACTACTGAGATCACTTCTCTATTTTACATTTTTTACCACTTCTCATTTTAACCCATTTTTTATAATATTTATGTATACACTTGTACATACCTAACTTTCTTTTTACAAATTATCTCGTATGCAAAAGTGCATATTGGTTTTCCAGTTATTTAGGTTTTCCAGTTATTTAGGTTTTCCTTTGAACCTTTCCCCCCCCCCCCCCTCTCTCTCTCTCTATATATATATATATATATAGGGTTAAGTTCCATTGTTAACCACAAATAGTGTATTAACTTTGTTAACCCATCACAGCCATTGATGATCTAAATCTAGGGTCAAGATTAAATCCTTATAATTAAGAAATTTTGAATAATTATAAACTTAAAAATACAGTAAACACACGTGCACAGGGGTATTTTTGGAAAACACAAATAAATTAAAATACTCCGGCGAAACACGTATGCATATGTGCAACTACGCCACCTTCCTCATCCACCCAGTGAACACATGTGGAACCGCCACCTCCTTCCTCATCCACCCGGTGAACACATATGCACCGCTGCCTCCTTCCTCCTCCACCCGGTGAACACATGAGCACCGCTGCTTCCTTCCTTCCTCCTCCACCCTGTGAACACATTTGTACCGTCGTGTCCTCCCTCCTCCACCTAATGAACACATGTCAATCGCCGCCTCATTCCTCCTCCACCCGATGAACACATGTGCACTGCCTCCTCCTTCCTCTTCCACCCGATGAACACATATGCACCGTCGCCTCCTTCCTTCCTCCTCCACCCTGTGAACACATATGCACCGCCGCCTCCTCCCTCCTCCACCCAATGAACACATGTGCACCGCCATAGCCACCACCACTACAGCCACCACCACACCCACCATCTCCAAACCACCACCACACCCACCACTACTACAGCCATCACCACCACAACCATCATCTCTAAACCACCACCACACCCACCACCACTAGTCCATCACCACCACACCCATCACCACTAGTCTACTACAACCACAACCACCACCACAACCACCATCTCCAAACTGTTGGGATTATTTGAACAGTTAATGATTAACGCAGCGGAATAAAACTAAATCCCAATCGTAGATCCAACCAAAACTTTAACAGATACAATAAAGTCAGTTTATCGAATTACCTATTTGATGATACAAAAACGATTCCGGAAAACTAGCGAGGGATACACCGCTACTGCACCACCATGAGATAGGTTGCTAGACTGCTAAGGATTGATCAAAAACCGAAACTCGGTTCGTGTGTGTGTGATTGGCGCCAAGGAGAGAGAGAGAGAGAGAGAAAAAAAAAAGGGTTATGGGTTTTCTTGTTATGAAAGTAACTAATGAATCAGATAATCTAAAACCTTAGATATTGTCCTTATTTATAAACATAAATAAGGCAGTATTCATCAAGAAAAACCCAACTCAATTACAACCCATTAGAGTTTTAGATGAATTAAAACTCTTTAATTAACAAACTGTTAATTAATTATATTAACTAATAATTTATTTCCATAAATATAAAAGTCAATAATTAAATAATAAATAATCAATTTATTAATTATTCTCTTGTAACAGCCCCAAGCGACCGTGGTTCGATATTGTCCGCTTTGGAGACACAGGCCCTAACCGGTCACCCTTACTCCCTCACGGTTTTGCTTTGGAGTTGCCCAGTCCAGGTCACAACCCAAAACGCGTCTCACCAGATGAGGTATCAACACACCTTATAAGGAGTGCTTTGTTCCCCTCACCAGCTGATGTGGGACGAGCTATTACACTCTCCCCCCCTTACGGACACAACATCCCTGTTATGCACATCGGCCTGGTCCTAGCTCTGATACCATCTTTGACAGCCCCAGGCGACCGTGGTTCGATATTGTCCGCTTTGGAGACACAGGGCCCTAACCGGGCACCCCTACTCCCTCACGGTTTTGCTTTGGAGTTGCCCAGTCCAGGTCACAACCCAAAACACGTTTCACCAGGTGAAGTATCTGTTGGGTTTTTTGTGAGACCTCGGACCAACTGGTACGAGTCACAATTCAGAAAACAAACTGTTTAACTAATTTATCAAACCAAACTGATTTGATTAGCGGAAGCATAAAACGTGTAAAAACCCGAAAGCACACGATCTTTTTATTGTTTATCTAAAAGTTACATAATATGGTGTTAGAACCCTACGAGATTGATCCACCTGTGATGAACCCTACGAACGGACCTTCTAGCCGGTCAAAACTCCGAGCTCCCGAATGAAAACCCGAACTGGTTTCGGTTTGGTGGATGAAGTCGACCAAGAGGGAGAGAGAGAGAGAGAGAGAGAGAGAGATTTTCGGTTTCTTTTAGTGAGAATAGTGAATGAATAATGATTAACTATAACTGAATATTTATATTTGATTAAACAGTATCTGTATCATATACAATTTTCTTTTTCTATAATTATCCATATATAATTCTTTCTTCTCAACCAAGAAAGATTATTCCAAATTAATATTCCATATATATTTAACTAATATATATATATTAATTTGTCAAGATAATTATTATTATTATATATATTTATTTAACTAACAAATATATATAAATCAATTACTTAAACCAGTTATATATTTATTTAACTAATAAATATATAATCCCTTTTAATTTATAATAGAAACCTTTAACTTTGGAGTTTCCTACAGAAAACACCCAATAGATTTATAATTGACTATTATAAATCTAACCTCTCTCAACTGGAGTTTATTTTACTTGTTCGTTTTACAGGTACTCACAAGTGTGACCCTCAAGTGTCTTATAACATTGGATGTGTAATCTTTGGTTTGTCAACTTATGCACATAATTACTAACAGACTCCCACTTGTGCAAGTTGGCAATACCGGCTTGACTACACAGACCTAAGGAGGCCCCTAGACAGGCACCTAGGCTAACCAGGTTATAAGAACTCTTATACCCAGGCAGGTGACATAATCATCCCCTTTAAAGATACAACATTTATGAAACAACTGTTCATAAATTGGGTATAACTAGGCTTTTCTTTTTGCAACGCGATATTTCAATTTTGAGTATGAGCATGGATAAAGTCAACTCAGAATACTCAAGATTATGTTCATGACTATCCGACTTCCAACTGATAGGTAAACGACAAAGAACAAATCAGTTCGTTTGGGCATGGCCATGCACTTCATCAGTTCTTTCAGTCAGTCAAGGGGCCCGAAATATCTCTCTTCATAGAAGAGGTGCAAATCTCATCTTGCATATCTGCATCTGACATCACGACTTCCGCTGAATCTAGTTACGCCCCGTATGACCACCCTGTTACAACGTGATGTTAGGACGCACTAAGTATCCAGTAGTCCTCGTGATCCCAAACCAAATACCTTAGGTATTTAGGACAACCTACTGTGAGATTTACTTATGGTAGAATCCACGAAGTAATCTCAACCGGCGGATCACATCCGATATCCGCTACTCTATCGAATATCCGTGCAGTTTTTGGTCTACATCGCTTGTAGCTGTTATTCAACACTCTGATTATAACTACCCAAAAACTCATGATGACTTTAAAACCCTATCAGGTTCCCACCTAGATAAGTTGTCACGGATAAATTTCAAATAAAACTTAGACTAGTTTTATTTTCGGATCAAAACATGCAAAAATATAAAAGAAAACAGTGAAATTAATTTTGTATAGTCTATATTACACTCTGTAACCAATTACAAAATTAATGATATTTTCAAAGTTGCTTTTATGTTGTCTATTCAAAGCGTACTTTTCTGATGAAGTATTGTCTTTTCTTCATTTTAATTTCTTTGGTTAGTTGTTTACCATATCAATCAAAGAAATAACCAAAATAACACAAGTCTAAACAATGATTTCAACTTGGTTCTGCTAGTTTTGTTTTGCAAACACTTTTAAACAAAAATAGACTTTTTTTTACCATATTCCCTATATCTTGGAGATACTGGAATAACTCCAAGTTTCCCTGAATATGTAAAGATAATTCTGCAACCTTCCTTAGTTGCTGTGTAGATAAAGATTTCTACCTGAAATCTGACAAAATTTCCATTTACCAAACTGGTAAATCCAGGAAATTTATTCTAGTGTTCTACAACACTCGATGGTCTAAAGATATTATAAAATCTCTGTTATTACAACACATACAATTATTGATTTTCTTAAAGTCAAAACTTGACTTTATATTGTTTCAAAACTTTGATCTTACTTTTATAACTTAAAAGAATAGATCACATTTCTCATGAATTCTTTTCCTCTCTTGGTTATGAATTCCTAGAAACGTAAATCAATAATATATCTTTTATTCTATATCAAGAGCATAGATAGAGAATAAATTGGGTTCCCACTAACCTATATGAAAACTGGCTATTACTTAAACTTAATGCTTTATTGACTTAGTCAAAACTTGACTACTTTAGTCAATTTTATTTTAAGTAATAAATTTAATACTTTAAACTTGAGTTTTACTATTCATAAAACTTAACTGGATCTTATTAGATCCCTAATTCCAAAACTTGGAATTTACTAGTTTTATAAATATTGATATTATCAATGTCATCTGTGATAATATCCTAAATCCCCTTTTTTAAAAACATATGAGTAATTTGAACCTGACTACAATGTACTTATTATAATCATATTACTCATAAATGTTTTATTAAAAAACACATTCCTATAAAATAGTACTTCGTGTGTTTTTGACAGTTTTCATATATTACTTATATTTGTTAGTGTGGTAGACAATATCTAGGATCAACAAACTGAATCAAGTCTATCTAGACTTAATCAGATTCAAAACAACATAGATATATAAATCAAGACAATAATTTTAATTTTAAAATCACTAAAAATTCATAAATTTAAAATCGAACAATATTTCCAAAAACATCCAAAATAAAATGTTTTAAATATAACTAAAAATTAAATGTCTTGATGATATCTAAACTTAAGCTTGTTTAATCCTTGCAATCCGGGCATTTCATTTCTCCTGACCACCTGCAATCATATATTTGCTCTAGGTGTCAGTTAACTTGTAAACTAACAAGTAGTAATGATAAACTGAAGCAGTCATGAAATATCCGAGGTGTTCATACCTGTTTCATGACGCTTCGGACAGTTTTGTCTCCAATGTCCGACCTCATGACACCTGAAGCATCGATTCTCGGTCCTCGCTTTGTTGACTTTAACCTTTTTGCCCTTGCCCTTGCTTTTGCCATTGTCAACGGCCTTTGGCACACTCTGGCTGACCTGAACCTGGTCATTGCCCTTGCTGGTGTTCCTATGCCCACGCTTCTTCTTCACTCCAGCTTCCTTGACCATCAGAACATCTTTGGTTTTGGTCCCCATACTCAACTCGGCAGTTTTTAACATGGAGTGCAGTTCAGCAATGGTCTTTTCCATGTTGTTCATATTATAGTTAATTACAAACTGCTTGTAATCGTCAGATAACGAGTTGAGTAGTGTATCCGTTGCTAACTGTAACGGAACTGGGTGACCGAGCCTCTCTAGGTGGTCGATGTGCCTCTTCATTTTCATGACGTGGGCACTAACAGAGGTCCCCTTGGCCATTTTGCATGCGTTTAGAGCCCTTGTGGCATCATAACGCTCTGTGCGAGCTTGCGTTTGGAACATGTCCCTCAACTGGCGGATCATGTCGTAAGCATTAGTGTTCATAAGCCCTGCTTGAAGTTCTGGGCTCATGGTCGCAAGCATTAGGCAGCCAACATCCACCAAATCATCTGAACGCTTTTGATAAGCATTTCTAATTGCCGTACTGGCATTTGCTGGTGGGGCCTCACCTAGAGGCTCTTCCAGGATAAACCACTTTCTCTCGTGCCTGAGCACAATCTGCAGATTGCGCTCCCAGTCGAGAAAGTTCGAGCCGGTGAGTTTGTCCTTTTCTAGGATGGAGCGAAGAGAAAGGTTGTTAGTATTGGTAACTGTGTTTGCCATCTACACAATAAAACTTGGTTATAGTACCTTTTGAATAAACAATTCCCAATAGATATCAATAACCCTTAAATGATTAAATATTGGGCTAGGATCCTTATTTCATACGTCCTGATGTGCGGTTTGATCACGCCCCACCAGGCCCGTACTATTTCGGTAGGTAAGGACTTTTACCAATCATATCTAACTGACATGACTCCTAGATCTTTTCGGGACATCGGATAAAACCGTACGTATTTTAGTCCCTCTAAGTGCTTTTTGGCCCGGTACCACCCGGTGAACTTAACAGAACCAAAACAGATCTCACCACTTGGGACAGGATGTACTCTGACCGGTACCACCCGATTATCGCAGTCTTTTCACCCCCTCCAACTTGGGGTTTGAAC
The DNA here is from genome assembly GCA_030169165.1 of Centaurea solstitialis. Lineage (NCBI taxonomy): Eukaryota > Viridiplantae > Streptophyta > Magnoliopsida > Asterales > Asteraceae > Centaurea > Centaurea solstitialis. The sequence continues at coordinate 43,072,049 of CM058040.1, forward strand.
GCGAGCGCTCAAGGTTTGAGCACTTCCAACGCCCGCGTACCTTACGCCAGAGGTGTCCCCGAGTGGGTCGCACTATTGATCTATGATTTTCTAGGGTTTTAACTAAGTTTTAGAAAAACTTTTAATTTCCAGTATTTTAAGATTGCTATTTAAAACTGACTGTTTAAAAAGGCAATTGTTGTTTTAAAACTAACTATTAAAAACATACACTCTGTTTTAAAACTAACCCTTCTAAAATTCACTTGCTAATAAAACTAAATGTTTTAAGAGCATGCCTTTTATAAGAAAACAATCTCATATGTTTTAAAAAAAAAATACATTTTACCATCTAAAATATTTATAAAATTGGTAATTTTAATTTTTAAAACCAACCTCGTGATATAACTAGTTTTATAAATAAAAGCCCGATTTAAAAACGTTTGATAAAACCTATATCAATAATCACGAGAAAACAGAATAATCACAACCACGCAGTTTAATAAACACATACTTATAGATTTGCCAATTAATTCCTAAGGACCAAAAATGACCTAAAACTATTGCGCTCCGATCTCTCCGCGTAGCTCCCACTGGCCTCTGCATCTTTGACGGAACTTTAGGAAGAAAATCTATCCTAGGGGTCATTTTACATATTACCGGGGTTGTAAGTGGCACGCAGGCCTCCCCAAATAGATCAAATGTCTAAATAGGCAATCTCTATAATTACTTCAATATATATACTAAGCATATATAAAATTAATCAACCACACAATTTTTATAGAGCAATATATAAAAATAAAGCATATAAACAAAAACTTAGATCCGTTAAAATTATCTTATGACAAACCATGGTTTTGACTGATTTATAAAATCAAACTGTTTTATAAATCGAAACTGATATTTTAATCTGAAAAATGATCTTTTATAAAATCTCCAAGATTTATAAAACTATATATCTTATTTTATAAAACACAACCAATTTCCTAAAATATTTGCTTTTTAACAAAATTAAACTTCCGAATGAACTTGTCGGAACATCAACCCGTGATTTGTGTCATGATTCGATTAAACAGTCAAAAAAGTTATCGGGTCAATTTGACCAAAACGGGTCAAATAACTTGGTTTAACACAATTATATAAATTTACTAAATACAATAAAATTTCTTAAAATCAATTTTATAAAATTAATCTTGGGTAAAAAGCCTAAATACCCGATAAACCTATTGGGCCATAAATTTGGTCCAAGAGACACATGGTTTGGACCCGTTATCAGACTGATAACACTGGGCTCAAAAAAAGATCGAATTGGATTCGTCGGAACCTATCGTAACCACCGCGGGACAGCAGCAACAACGTGCCACCACCGTCACCGCGTTCGTTTGAAACAACCACCTTGCCTTCACCGCTGACGATGGCAGCAGCATCCGGCCGCCATCATTGCCACGGCTGCCAGCGAGTAACAACACAACCACCATCCACCGTCCACCACCGCTATCGCGGCTTCTGGTGGTCGGAGATTCTCGGTAAACCACCGATCTGGTGGTTCGGCCACCGCGTGGCCACCGGAGATCCCATCATCGGCCTTCGACGATTCGCGCCGTTGGCCATTGCTTCGAAGAACAATTAATCACCACGGCTGCCGCCGTTGATCAACACCACGCTCGACGGCTGTCGGCGATCGATGAGTACCACCATCACCACCGCCGCCAATTGGCGTTAGCAAAAACGCCACTGCCACCCGCTGCTACCGGCGATTAGAACAATCAAACTACCACCGCCGCCACCTAGGGTTTGCCCAAGGCGGCCGGCGGTTGCCGAGAACAACCACCGCCGTCGACCACCGCCGCAACAGCGGCCACTGGTGGTCTCACGACACTCAGCCAACCACCGAACTGGTGGTTTGGCCTTGGCTCGATGGCGATCGAGCCACGGCCAAGTGGCGTTCGAGCCATGGTCCGGTGGCGATCAAGCCTCGGCCTGGTGGCTGATCGAGCCATGGCCTGGTGATCGAGCCATGGCCTGGTGATCGAGCCATGGCCTGATGGCTGGCACGATGGCTGATTGAGCCACGACCTGATGGTTGATCGTGCCACGGCTCAGTGGCTGATCAAGCCACGGCCTGGTGGCGATCGTGCCATGGCCTGGTGGCGATTCAAGCCACGACATGGTGGCAAATCAAGCCACGGCCTTGTGGCTAATCAAGCCACGGCCTAGTGGCGATTGAGCCACGACCACATGCCGATCAAGCCATGGTTCGGCCATCGGCCCATTGGTGGTTCGGTTGTGGTTTTCGGTGGTGATAAAAATCTGGTGAACCAATAAATTTTTTTTATTCTAAACAAGTTTTTATAAAATCAATTTTACACAAAATCTGATAAAGGTAAAATCTTTATACGAATCTGATAAAGATTGAACTTTTTATCTAATCTAAACTGATAAAATCCAATCCTTATATAAACCGATAAAAATCGAATTTTTAATACCAACTGATAAAAATCCAATTATTTTATACAACCTGATAAAAATCGAATTTTTATACCAACTGATAAAAATCCAATTTTTATACTACTAAAATAATTTTAACACGGATCTAAATAAATAAAACTAGATAAACAATAAGCAAACTTTTGGCTCTTATACCACTGTTGGGTTTTTGTGAGACCTCGGACCAACTGGTACGAGTCACAATTCAGAAAACAAATTGTTTAACTGATTTATCAAACCAAACTGATTTGATTAGCGGAAGCATAAAACGTGTAAAAACCCGAAAGCACACGATCTTTTTATTGTTTATCTAAAAGTTACATAATATGGTGTTAGAAACTTTACCTGAATTGCTTGAGATTGATCCACCTGTGATGAACCCTACGAACGTACCTTCTAGCCGGTCAAAACTCCGAGCTCCCGAATGAAAACCCGAACTGGTGAGAGGAACGAAGCACTCCTTATAAGGTGTGTTGATACCTCACCTGGTGAGACGCGTTTTGGGTTGTGACCTAGACTGGGCAACTCCAAAGCAAAACCGTGAGGGAGTAGGGGTGACCGGTTAGGGCCATGTGTCTCCAAAGCGGACAATATCGAACCACGGTCGCCTGGGCTGTTACATCTCTCTTGTTTGAATAATTAAACTTAATTAATTATTTCACACACACCTATAATCTAGATGATCTCTATTCGGGTGTGTAGCAGTGTGACCCACTAGTGTCTTATAACATTCGACATGGTAAACCCAATTACTGTCTTGCACATAATCCTTTCAGACTCCCACTTGTGCCAGACAAGTAACTTAACTGTTACCATTAGCCTAAGGAGGTCCCTAGCCAGACACTTAGGTTAACGAGGTTATAAGATCTCTTACATCCAGAGATATGATTCATACTTGAATTGTACACAGGTTCATTCCTTTTACACTCGATATTCCTAAAATGAGTTTTAGACATGGAGCTGAGGATTTCAATCTTGAACTCAAGTATTTCTTGACTTTGATTTCGATTGCCTGCAGTTACGGAACTTTCCAAATAACAAACGTCATTCTATCCGAGCGTGGCCACGCATTTCTGCCAATCTTAATCATCAAGGGGCCCAGAAATATCTCTCCTATAGAGGAGGTGTAAATCCTATCTTGACATCCCGCATCTGTAAACACGGCTTGCGCTGCATCTAGTCACGCTTTTTGTAGCTACCTAGTTACGGTGCAGCATTAGAACGTGCTAAGAGTACAGTAGTCCTCTTGCTCGCAGACCAGATATCTCAGGTCTAAGGACAACCTATCATCAAGTCAATGCTCATGACAAAGGCTCCATGAAGCAGACTTGAAACTGGTCACTTCCAACACTCAAACACTCTGATGAGTATCTATGAGTGTTTGATCACATCAACTTTACATATGCTCTTTACTTAGAGTATTATATCAAATATTCATAATAGCGTCATAACCCCATTAAGGTTCCCACCTCAACAAGTAGCTATGGATATTTAGATTTCTTTACAAAGTCTTAGTAAAAATCATGGATAACTTTTAATATGCCAAAAGTGATTAGTTTTGAAACAATCATGAAAAATAAAATAAAACCTCCTTATTTCAAACACACTGTGAAATAAAATTTTACATGACATAGTGTTTCAAAATATCACAGTAATAATCAATAACACAAACTAGCTAATAGTATCCAAGTATTGCATTCCTATGGAACTAGCATGTATCTCATGCTTTACTCTAGCTAGCGGCTTTGTCAGCGGATCTGCGACATTCTCATCCGTCGGAATCTTGCATATTTTCAAGTCTCCTCTTCCAATGATCTCTCAGATGAGGTGATACTTCCTTAGTACATGACTTGACTTGTGATGTTCTCTGGGCTCATTTGCTTGTGCTACAGCTCCAGAGTTATCACAATAGATATCTACAGGTCTAGAGATACTGAAAACAACTCTTAGAGGTGATACTTCCTTTGCTGCATCTGATGCTGCAATGTACTATGCCTCTGTAGTGGAATCTGCTTTAGTATCCTGCTTCGAGCTCTTCCACGAGATCGCGCCTCCATTTAGGGTAAATACGTACCATGACTGTGATTTAAAATCATCTCTGTCGGTCTGAAAACTAGCGTCAGTATAGCCTGTAACACTAATCTCATCCTCAGATCCTCCAAAGACCAAGAACATTTCCTTAGTTCGTCTCAAATACTTGAGAATGTTCTTGACAACCACCCAATGGGCTTCACCTGGGTTTTGCTGGTATCTGCTCGTAACACTTATTGAGTAAGCAACATCAGGCCTAGTACATAACATGGCCTACATAATCGATCCAATTGCAGAAGCATATGGAGTCGATTTCATTCTGTCATGTTCTTCGCTAGATACAGGACACTGTGCTTTACTTAGCACTATGCCATGTTGCATTAGGATAAATCCTTTCTTGGATTCATCCATCCTGAATCGCTTCAAGATTTTGTCAATATATGTATTCTGACTAAGCCCGATAAGCCGTCTAGATTTATTTCTATAGATCTTTATACCAAGTATATAGGCGGCTTCTCCAAGGTCTTTCATTTGGAAACACTTACCCAACCAAGTTTTTACTCCCTGTAAGGTTTGTACATCGTTTCCAATCAGTAGAATATCATCTACATACAAGACCAATAAGGTTACTATGCTCCCACTGAACTTAGTGTAAACACATAGCTCAAACTCACTTTTGGTAAAACCAAATTCTTTGATTCGCTCATCAAAGTGTAAGTTCCAGCTCCTAGATGCTTGTTTTAATCCATAAATGGATTTTAACAACTTGCACACTTTATTAGGATTCTTGGGATCTACAAACCCATCTGGTTGTAGCATGTAGACGTCCTCTGTTAACTTCCCGTTAAGGAATGCAGTCTTAACATCTATTTGCCAAATCTCATAGTTAAAGTACGCTGAGATGGCCATCAAAATCCTAATAGATTTTAGAATGGATACCGGTGAAAATGTTTCATCATAGTCAATACCATGAGTTTGCGTGAAACCTTTTGCTACCAGTCTTGCCTTGAATGTGTGCACATTCCCATCCATGTCAGTTTTCTTTTTGAAAACCCATTTGTCCCCGACAGCTTTATAGTGTTGGGGCAAATCTGTCAACTCCCATACCAGGTTGTCGTACATGGATTGCATCTCTGCCTTCATGGCTTCCAGCCATTGTTTAGACTCGTTGCCTGAGACAGCTTCTCTATAGGATGTAGGCTCATTCAGGTCTCCACTGTCTTGGGAGACAAGAAATCCAAGATACCTATTTGGCTCTTGCCTAACCCTAGTGGATCTGCGAAAGTCATGTGTTTGCACTTCCTCAACCACTTCTGGTTGAGTCTCAACATGTTCTTGTTGAGTAACTGGCTCAACAATCAGTAAAGTAGCATCTTCTTCTACCTCCTGTAGTTCTACATCGTTTCTGGTATTCTTAGTACTGAGAAACTTGTCCTCCAGAAATTCTCCATTCCGAGCCACAAAGACTTTGTTCTCGGTAGGATTGTAGAAATAGTATCCCACAGTAGTCTTGGGATAACCTACGAAAATGCACTTGTCTGATTTGGGTTTGAGTTTTTCAGAGGTTGGTCGCTTGACGTATGCCTCACAACCCCAAATCTTTAGAAGAGACAATTTAGGTTTCTTTCCCGTCCAAATCTCGTACGGGGTATTTTCCACCGCTTTAGTTGGCACTCTGTTCAGTATATGAGCTGTCGTTTCGAGCTCGTGTCCCCAGAATGACACTGGTAGAGTGGACCGACACATCATTGATCGTACCATGTCAAGTAAGGTACGATTCCTCCTTTCTGACACACCATTCATCTGAGGTGTGTACGGAGGTGTGAGCTGTGAAACAATCGCACAGTCCATCAAATGATTGCCGAATTCCTGACTAAGATATTCTCCACCTCGATCTGACCGTAGAAACTTGATCTTTCTGTCAAGTTGGTTTTGTACTTCATTCTGAAATTCCTTAAATCTTTCAAAGGCTTCAGATTTATGTCTTATCAAGTAGACATAACCATACCTACTATAATCCTCAGTAAAGGTAATGAAGTACCGGTATCCTCCCCTAGCTTCATGACTGAAAGGTCCACATACATCTGTGTGTATTATTCCTAACAATACACTTACCCTTTCATTATCTTTATTGAAAGGCTGTTTTGTCATCTTGCCGGACAAACAAGACTCGCAATTGTTAAATGGTCTAAAATCGAAAGACCCCAGAATTCCTCCTTTCTGGATTTGTTCTATGCGTTTCGTGTTTATGTGTCCGAGACGACAATGCCAGAGATAAGTCTGATCCTCAATTTCTTTGGATCGTTTACTTATATGATGGACTTCTTTATTCTCTTGTAGATTTAATACATATAGACCATTAGTAGGAGTTGCTTTGAAATAAAATATATCATTTTTAAAGCAAGATATCAATTTATAATCATATTTATAATAAAAACCTTGGTCAATTAATAAATCAAAAGAAATAACGTTTTTGATCATTTTGGGAACTGATGCGGTAATTATTGTATATAAAAAGTGAAACAAGTTTTAACCTCTAAAGCCTAGCCACTATTTACCACATTCACAGACAAGCGTACCTGATCGTGAGTAATATAGTGTAGGAAAGTCCAGGTATCGTATATACCACTGGGAACAGTCAAGTTATGTAGACTTATTAATCTTAGCTACTTAATTAACCTAAAGCTATGGGGGGTTTTTATGAAAAATGTTTGATTAATTAAAAGACAACTAAATTAACTAATTAACTAAGAAAGCAATAAAAGATAATTTAAACTATATGAATGAAAACAGTAGTACTTATCATGGTTTAACGACTCCCCAAGTGGATGATTTAAACTGGCCAAAGGTTTGGTTGTTTTGGTTATTGTAGGAGTTTAAGTCTGGGACACCCTAGCATGTGATTATTACGGTTATCAACTAGGTTGGTCTTCCTAGTACCAATACGTAGACTGTTTGTCAAGCAATCTAGTATCAGCTACCCAATTCTATCTCTATTGCACGGTATTCTAATATCTGGCTGCTCTCGGTCCGAGCTAACCACCTAACACAACTCTCCGGGTTCCGAAGGGAAGGTCAAGAAAGGTTGATTAACCTATCTGAGTCTATCTATCTTGGTCAAACAGATACACCCAACCAACGAATTCAAATAACCATACAATACGAATCAAATCGGAACCATAACATACATTCAATAAACCAAAGACAAACCAATAAACATTAAATCATAAAATCATCATCCACGAGGTTTAAATCATAAAACCAAAGACAAACCAATAAACATTAAATCATTAAATCTCTCTCTCTCTCTCTCTCTCTCACAAAATAAGACTCTACTAACACCAGAGGACTCAATTGTTCATGATTTTCTACTGAAGGAGGAGGCCAGTATTTAAAAGGAGAGGATCGGAGCCCGTTTCGCGATCGCCAAGCGGCTGGCTCGCGGCGCTAAACACTTAATCAAACCCTAGATTTCCAACTTTTGCGAACTTGGCGGCGCCAGACTTAAAACCTCGCGGACGCGAAATGGTCTCTAGATTGACTTTTTCCAATTTCCACGTTTTCTTGCCTTTTTCCGTACTTTTTCGTTCCACGGCCTCCAAAACCTATAAAAGTAAGAATCAGTCCAAAGTGTGAGCAATTAGATCAGAAACGGATGAGAAATGGGGTGAAATCAGACAATTAAGCATAACCAAAACATGTATAATTTTGGTGTTATCAAAATCCCCACACTTAAGCTTTGATTGTCCTCAATCAAAAGACTGAAAGATAAGAAAAATAACGCCAAAATTATCTCCACCCAAGATCATCCAAGAGAACAAAGAATACTCACATAATCGAACATAAGAACAAGATACATCAAGCAATTGGATACCAAGATCAACCTTTTACCCTCACAAAGTATGAATGATTTAAAGTGTATCTCTCGGGGGTAAAAGTGTATATATAAGAAGTGATCACACCAATACTCGACTAATCCCCGCATGCATAAGCTTGTCACTAACTCTAATCTCCACCACTGAGAAGTTGTCAACCGTCAAGAGGACTTTAGGGTTGTAATGTTAGGCTAAGGGTTAAGGGTAGGATAAAGGATATATAAGTGACTAAGATTTGCAACAAAAACTCAAGAAACTTAATCAGTAATGATCCAAACACTTTTGAGAGAAATCTGACTTTTGGAATTATGCACTTTTCTTTTCGGGATGAGCTTTTCTTTTAGCATCGGCCTAAGCATATTGCTTATTTGTGGCTTGAATTTTTTTCTTTTTCTTTTGCACATTTGCTCATTTTTCTTCTCTTTAACTTTGACTCTTTTCTTTTGATATTTCTTTTTTTTTCTTTTCTTTGACTCATCATTTTCTTTTCTTTTCCTTTTCACTCAAAATCAATCCCGCTTTAATTGTCAGATATGAAAAATATGGATCACAACATCTCAAGTTCTCAAATTTAAGTCACGGCCAAAAGATAGATAAAAAGATAGGCTAAGGGATATATGATATGGGTAAAGAAATGAAAGGCTAAGGCTCAAAATTGGTTTCAAGGGTTAAAGTACTAAAGGTGAGTACTTTCAAAAATTCGGCTAGGCAAATTAAATAACCTTATGATGAGGTTATCAAACGAAGGCTAAAAAGGGTTAGAAATGAAGGCCTCTATCAGTGCAATGGTGATAAATACTTCTCTTATGTGGTCTCGACAAGCATTCCAAGTGACAAGTTCTACTTTGGGTCAAAGTCGGTATTCCTCACGAAATAATAATCAATTAGGCTCAAACTCTCAAAGGAATTAGGTGAGGCACTCATGGCAATTGGTATTCCAAGGCATCCTTTTACTCAAATAATCTCATTCATTGTTCTCCTATGCAAGCAACTAAGTTCCAAAAACAATCTCAGATTTCGAAAAAAATTGGGGTCAAGTCTCAAAGCTTTCAAAAATTTGAAAAACGACAAACCAAAAAGCAAAAAGTGAACCCATTTAAACAGATAAGTCTACATAACCCCCTCCCCACACTTAAAATTTGTAGTGTCTTCAATGCAACAATCAAAACAATTAAGGAGTAATTGGGAAAAAGAGAAACTTCCCGGGTTATGTGACGAAATCTGATCTGAGAGAGAGTATTCCAGAATCGTGCTCGGTTCAAGATCATAGATCGCTGTATCTATTACCAAAAAGAAAAAGAAAAAGTAAAAACGAACAAAAGAAAATAAACCAAACTAAGCAAGCAATTAAAAGTCTTAAGTCCTAAACAAACCAAACAAAAAATAAAAGACGTCCAACCAAACAAACCAAACACAAGCAAAGATAAAAATTGTTTAGACAACCATATCGAATAGAGATAAAAGAGATAGAGATCAATAAGGGCCACGAGGTTGGTTTCGCCAATCCTCGAAAGTAGGGTAACCGGGCGGTGTGTCCTCGGAGTACGGCCAAAATGGTGATGGAGCATACGCGGTATTCGGTTGAATACCGAAATGGGACGCCATTTGGTTCATCACTCCACTTTGCCAATTCGCTTGGTGGAGAGCCTCCGTTGTGTTGTACTCCATGTGTTGATGATGACGGCCGTAAGACAATGACATCTACGAGAGTCGGGTACTCAAATCTTGATACCCCGAATACACCGTCCAATCCGCCGGTTGTTCTCCCTCGTTCGCCCCACTCGTGCCACCGGTCTCTTGCGTGCTTCGAGGTGCTCTCCTCGTCCCATAAGCTTGGGGGTTGTGAATCCACGTGTTCCGATCCCCACTAATCAAATGATCCACCATCGCTACACCCATTCCATGGAGTTGGTCCATATCGATCAATCCCATCTCACTAAGGTTTGTCATCGAGGCAATGGCACCCTCGGTTAGGATACCGAAGTGTTTGCCTAGAAGCGTAACGTATTGGCCACCAACCAATCGACTCCCCTCTCGATAACCACCCGCCTTAGCGAGTTGCACGGCAATGATGTACGGAGCATTCGAATACTTGTCATCCATGGAAAGTTGATCAAGAAGCCAAAGATCGTATGTAGAAACTTTTTCCTCGCTCGAGGAACGAGCATTTACCGCGTGAATGAGCATGCGGTGCAAAAGTCGGTCTGAAGAAGCAAGATAACCCTTGACCTTGAGATTGTTGCCATAGTCACCATCACCTAAGATCGCCCAAGCCAACCGAGGATCAAAACCGTCTTGTCTTTTCGCAGTCGCCCACATGTATTCCACAAATCCGGGAGCATCGATCTCATCTTGGGTATATATCCCCAAAGCAACGGCAAACTCGACCAAAGAAAGCGATCGCCACACTCCACCAAGTCGGAATGTCATGCATGATTGGTAGAACTCCTCAAGGGCCTTTCCGGCATCAAAACGAAAAGTGGCCACGAACTCAATGATAAGCTCGCGGTAGAGGGTCTCGGCCACGTCAAAAACGCGTTCCCATGCACGGCATATGTAATACTCGGTGCCATCTTCGTCGTAGGCATGCTTCTCGAGTATCGCTTTGATGTAGTTCTCGACTCCCATGGATCTAAGGAGGTTCCAATCAACTCTCCTCGGCACTAAAACTTGACGAGTGATAAGTCGGTTAACTATATCCCGGTATTCCTCACGCTTTGGAGCGTTCAACGTGGGGTCGTTCATGAAATAGGTGAACACATGGCTCCCATCCGGTGCACGGAAGGTAGGAGCGGTGGAAGTTGACGAGCGGGTCCTTTGTCTCTACAAAAATCCAAAATTCCATTGTCTTAGCTATATGTGATTAATAAACGCAAGACAAAAGTCATATATATCAAAACCCAACGAGACAAAGCCTCCATGACTAACAAGGTCAACTAACGAATGCATGCGTGAAAGACCAAATAAAAAAGGGGGTGTGAAACATCCCCACACTTGAACTTTTAGTCCAACCTCCATCAAAAACAAATCTAGATACTTAAACAAGAGCGGGGGATTTTGGTGCAAAATCCCCACACTTTTCATCAAAGCACATTCACTAGATTCGACAATTAAATCGCATGCTAGAATGAAATCTCAATCAAAGCTTATAGCATGCATCAAACAATAATCACAAAACAATCAATGGAGCTTCAAGAACAATCTTAAATCTATGAAAGCACAAAAACACCATTGATGCCCAATTCAAGATCCAATCTTACCATATCAAGCTAATCCAACGAAATCAAGTTTAGGAAACATACCTTTGATGCCATCAATGATGAAATTGAAGCTCAAGAAGTTCAATTTTCGCAGATACGTGAAGATAACTCGCGGCGCCTAGAGAGAATTAGGGTTGTGTACTTTGAAAAATTGAGAAAGAAGGGTTTAAAACCCGTCTGCATCGATTTCGCGCTGCCAAGCTAAAAGTTTCGAGTCGCGAAACGGGAGGTTTTCGAAAATTTTTGCCCTAATTTGAAAAAGTCGCGCCGCAAAGCAGACCCCTCGCGCCGCGAGAATCGAAAATCTTACCTGATACAAAGGATAGCTAACTTCGCGTTGCAAGAGTTAAAAACTCGCGAGTCGCGAAAAGTCTTCTGTTTCCAATTTCTAAAATCTTCGATACGCGTCGTATTTTCTCGTTTTTGGCTTCTATCTCCTCCGTATGGTTATCTAAGCAATAACAAACAAAAATATTAGCAAAAACACACTTGAAAACACTAAAAATGAAAAAAGAAAGAAAATGCTCGGGTTGCCTCCCGAGAAGCGTTTCATTTTTTAATGGGTCTAGAGCTCGACCCCTTTTTCAGCTCATTTCTTGGCACGTCGGGCTGACGAGCCCTTCTTCTTCCTAAGCTCTTTCTTGGAGGGTCCCCACCCGTTGGGTGTTTCACTCTTTTGGTGTATCGGGTTCAGATAGTCCTCCGTCTTTGTCATATGTTCATGAGGGAGCAGTGGGCGGTTCGTGTTCTTCTTGTAGGCTTGAGAAGGATCCTCATAAGGCTCATCGAGATGGGTAACCGGCTCTCCATTGGGATTAAAGTAGATCCGTTTTTCTCCATACCCCAAGCTTGACACTTGATTGCGCATGTCAGTATTTACTTGGGCGGTGTGTAGAAAAGCTCTTCCGAGGATAATCGGGATCTCCGTATCCTTCGGGAGGTTAGCTATGATGAAGTCCGTAAAGTAGACAAAGTTTCCGGTTCGAATCGGGACTCCTTCCGCTATCCCCAACGGTTTAGTCATGTATCCATTCACCCCTCGGTATTGGTAGTCCGTTGGCACAATCTTCTTGACTCCCATTTTCCTACAAAAACAAACAGGCATCATGTTAAGAGCAGCACCTGTATCTATCAAAGCAAGACCGTCAAATTTAGAACAAGAAATAGGTAAATTGTAACTTCCCAAATCATGCTTGATAGGGGCAATGTAGGTGAGCTCGTCTTCCGCCACCTTCTCTTTCTCCTTCTCTTTACCATTATCCTTCTTTAGTATCACAAACTCCGCATATCCACCTTGCTTTCCGTCTTCCTCCTCATCATCGCTTGAAGAAATGGGTCCTTTAAGTCCTAGATGCTCGAACGAAATTGTGAACCCCTCCGAATCATAGTCCGTGGCATAATCAGGTTCACTACCGCTGTCGCTTTCCACGTACTTTTTCGTGTAGATATCCGTCCACTTCTTCTTTGATGTTTCTGTTGGGAACCGTAGGCACAAGCGGTGCACAGTGGATAACAAAAACGATTCCCAAAAGCCGGATCCAACTTAAACCTAACAGATACAATCAGAGAATGTTATTGATAGTTTACCTTTAAGCGAATAAACTCTGGAATGCGAGCAGGGGGTACACCGCTACTGACACCACCCGAGAAGGTTACTAGACCACCGTGACTGATCGGGAAAATTCCGATCGATGTGTGAGGGAGAGAAGCCGGCGGCGGCTATGAGAGAGAGAGAGAGAGAGAGAGAGAGTAATTTTTGTGTGGGAAAAAATATGTTTGTAAAAATACTTTAAGCCTTTTATTTATAGATATAGATAAGGCAGTGTTTGTATCTGATTATAATTCCCTTTATAATTATCTTTATTAATTAATTCTTTAATTAATTAATTACTTAATTAATTAATTTACTGATTAATTAATCTAACAAATAATTATTAACTTATATAATTATTTATTTCTCTCTCTTCTCAATTATCTCTTACACACAAATGTTCTCAATTAGGTGTGCAGCGGTGTGACCTACTAGTGTCTTATAACATTGGACATGGTTAACACTGTTACTGTCTCGCACACAATCCTAACAGACTCCCACTTGTGCTAGACATGTAACTGAATTGTTACCATTAGCCTAAGGAGGTCCCTAGCCAGACACTTAGGTTTACCAGGTTATAAGATCTCTTATATCCAGAGATGCAATTCATGCTTGAATTTGTACACAGGTTCATTCCTTTTGCACATGATATTTCTAAAATGATTTTGAGACATGGAGTGGAGGATTCATTTCTCAAAACAAGTATTTCTTGACTCTGATTCAGATTTCCTGCAGTAACGGATATTACTAAATAACAACTGTTATTCTATCTGAGCGTGGCCACGCGTTTTCTGCCAATCTTAATCGTCAAGGGGCCCGGAAATATCTCTCTTTTAGTAAAGAGGTGCAAATCCCTTCTTGACTACTTGCATTTGGATCCACGGCTTCCGCTGCATCTAGTCACATCCCGTATGGCCACCCTGTTACGGTGCAACGTTAGAATGCACTAAGAGTACAGTAGTCCTCGTGTTCCCAAACCAAATATCTCAGGTCTAAGGATAACCTATCAAGTCGATGCTTATGACTGGGGCTCCATGAAACAGACTTGATACTGGTCACTTCCAATACTCAAGCACTCTGATGAGTATCTATAAATAATTGGTCACATCACTTGTGCTTTTATTCTCTACTTCGAATAAATCATCAAGTATTTATAATAGCGTTAAACTCCCTATTGAAATTCCCATTTCAATAAGTGGCTACGGAAATTTAGATTTCATACAAAACTTTGTAAAATCATGGATATGTTAAATATGCGAAAAATAGTTAATTTAAAACAATCATGAATCAAAACCTCCATTTATTTCCATTACATCAAGAACTTTACATGATTGAATTGTTCTAAATTAAACTATAGTAATAATTAATAAACTAAAACTAGCTACTGGCGTCCAGGTACTGCATCCCAATGGAATTTGCATGTGCCTCATGCTTCACCCTTGCTAGTGGCTTTGTCAGCGGATCTGCGACATTTTCTTCTGTTGGAATCTTGCATATTCTCACATCTCCTCTTCCAATGATCTCTCGGATAAGGTGATATTTCCTGAGCACGTGTCTTGACTTGTGATGCTCTCTAGGTTCCTTTGCTTGCGCCACGGCTCCCGAGTTATCACAGAATATATCGATCGGTCTAGAGACACTGGCAACCACTCTGAGATCCGACAGAAAATTCCTTAGCCAGACAGCTTCTTTTGCAGCATCAGATGCTGCAATGTACTCCGCTTCTGTAGTTGAGTCTGCGATCGTGTCCTACTTCGAGCTCTTCCATGAGATCGCGCCTCCGTTTAGGGTGAAAACATACCCTGAGTGTGATCTAAAATCATCTCTGTCGGTCTGGAAACTAGCGTCAGAATAGCCGTTGACACTAATTTCATCCTCAGAACCTCCAAAGACCAAGAACATATCTTTTGTTCTTCTCAGGTACTTGAGAATGTTCTTGACAGCCACCCAATGAGGTTCTCCTGGATTCTGTTGATATCTGCTCGTAACACTTACTGAGTAAGCAACATCGGGCCTAGTACATAACATGGCATACATAATCGATCCAATTGCTGATGCATATGGAACCGATTTCATCTTGTCCTGATCTTGACTAGAAACAGGACATTGTGTTTTACTTAACACTATGCCATGTTGCATCGGGATAAATCCTTTCTTGGATTCATCCATCCTGAATTTCTTCAGGATTTTATCAATGTACGTACTTTGACTAAGTCCGATAAGCCGCTTAGATCTGTTTCTATAGATCTTTATGCCAAGTATATAAGCGGCTTCTCCAAGGTCTTTCATCTGGAAACATTTGCTTAACCAACTCTTTACACTCTGTAAAGTTGGTACATCGTTTCCTATGAGTAGAATGTCATCTACGTACAAGACCAAGAAGGTTATTATGCTCCCACTGAACTTAGTGTAAACACACGGCTCAAACTCACTTTTCGCGAAACCAAACTCTTTGATTCGTTCATCAAAATGTAAGTTCCAGCTTCGAGATGCTTGCTTTAATCCATAAATGGATTTTAGCAGTTTACACACTTTATTAGGATTCTTAGGATCTATAAATCCCTCTGGTTGTTCCATATAGACGTCTTCTGTTAACTTTCCGTTCAGAAAGGCTGTCTTGACGTCCATTTGCCAGATCTCGTAATTAAAATACGCTGAAATGGCCATCAGAATCCTAACTGATTTTAACATGGCCACTGGCGAAAAGGTCTCATCATAGTCGATACCATGAGTTTGCGTGAATCCTTTTGCAACCAGTCTGGCCTTGAAAGTGTGTACATTCCCGTCCATGTCGGTTTTCTTCTTGAAAACCCATTTACGTCCAACAGCCTTACAGTGCTGGGGTAAATCAGTCAACTCCCATACTTGGTTGTCGTACATGGACTGCATCTCGGCCTTCATGGCTTCTTGCCATTGTTCAGACTCAATGCCTGACACAGCTTCTCCATAGGATGTTGGTTCATTCAAGTCTCCGCTGTCTTGAGAGACTAGAAACCCAAGATACCTATCTGGTTCTTGTCTTACCCTACTGGATCTGCGAAGGTCCTGTGTTTGCACTTCCTCAATCGGTTCTGATTGAGGTTCAACATTTTCATGTTGAATTTCTGGCTCAACAATTGGTGTAGTGTTTTCTTCGTCTACCACCTGTAGATCTACATCCTTTCTGGTGTTCCCAGAACTGAGAAACTTTTCTTCCATAAATTTTCCATTTCGAGCAACAAAAACTTTGTTCTCTTCAGGGTTGTAGAAGTAATAACCCACGGTGGTCCTGGGATATCCAACGAAGAAACACTTGTCGGATTTGGGCTTGAGTTTTTCTGAGGTAGGTCGTTTGACGTAAACCTCACAACCCCAAATCCTTAGAAAAGATATATTGGGTTTCTTACCCTTACATAGCTCGTATGGTGTCTTTTCTACTGACTTTATTGGCGCTCTATTCAGTATATGTGCTGCTGTTTCGAGCGCATGTCCCCAAAATGACATTGGTAGCGTAGAGTGACACATCATCGATCGTACCATGTCAAGTAGAGTACGATTTCTCCTTTCTGACACACCATTCATCTGAGGTGTATACGGAGGTGTGAGTTGGGATACAATCCCACATTCCATCAGATAACTGTCAAACTCATCACTAAGATATTCGCCTCCGCGATCCGACCGTAAAAACTTGATCTTTCTGCCAAGTTGATTCTGTTTTTCATTTTGAAATTCTCTGAATCTTTCAAAGCTTTCAGATTTATGTCTCATAAGGTAGACATAACCATACCTACTGAAATCGTCAGTAAAGGTAATGAAGTACCGGTATCCTCCTCTTGCCACATGACTAAATGGTCCACACACATCTGTGTGAATTATTTCTAACAAGTCAGTAGCCCTTTCATTTTCTTTGTTGAAAGGTTGCTTTGTCATTTTGCCAGATAAACAAGACTCGCAATTATCAAAAGGTTTATAATCGAAAGTGCCAAGAAAACCTCTTTTTAGGAGTAGTTCAACGCGATTCTTGTTTATGTGGCCCAAACGACAATGCCAGAGGTAAGTCTGATCCTCAATGTCTTTGGATCGTTTACTTATATGATAGATTTCACTATTATTGTCTTGTAGATTTACTGTATATAGACCATTCACAGGTGTTGTTTTAAAATAGAAAATATTATTTTTAAAGATAGAAATCATTTTATAATCATATTTGTAATAAAAACCTTGGTCTACTAACAAATCAAAAGACAAAACGTTCTTAATCATGTTTGGAATATAATAACAATTATCCAGTTCCAAAACTAGACCCGAGGGTAGACTATAAGATCCTACAGCTTCAGCTATCAGCGGAGTGCCTTCGCCAACTCGTAGGTTCGAACGGTCCTTCCTCAAAGTCTTTCTTCTAGTGAATCCCTGTAAATGATTACAAATGTGGTTACCACTGCCTGTATCAATTACCCATGATTCATAAGAAGTGATTAAGCAATCTATCATAAAGATACCTGGAGCATCGGGTAAACCGATCTCTATCTGGTCGATATTCATCGAGTGCTTGCAAATATCCTTGCTACCGCATTCTGGGCAACTCAGATCCCCCAGCTCATCAATCCAATCAGTATCCATGAGATCAGCAGGTGCTGGCTTCGGCTTTAGACTGGCCAGAATGTTCTCATGTAGTGCTGCCACGTCAGTCTTTGGTTCTTTCATGTAGGCACTAGCTGTGTCACATATCTCCTTCGGGAGCGAGTACCACATGAGATACACTAACTCTTCCTGAGTCATCTTGTACCCCAAACGTGTCAAGCATTTAAAGAGCCTCCTTACTTCCATAAGATGGTCTTTAACTGACTGGTCCTTTTTCAGCTTTAGTGAAAGCATCTCTTTCATGATCAGAAGCTTACCTGTAGACATAGAAACCTAACTGGCTTTCTATATCTTTCACAACCTCGTGGCAGGATTTATCACTTAATCTATCCGTGAACTCGGATGATATAGAGAAAATCAGAATTGACATGACATCCGATTCATCCGCCATGTACTTAAAGTACTGAGTAAATTCCTCTTCAGGAGAATTACTCTTAAGTCGTGATACAGGTTTTTCTAAAACGTAAAACTTACCCTGTGCACGCAAGATATTATCAAGGTGCATTTTCCAAACTGGAAAATTTTGTCCTGTAAGTTTCCATTTTCCATTGATGAGTCGTAGTGATTCCTCAGGGGTATAAAACGGGATTACAGAAAAAGACATCTACAATAAAGAATAAAATTTCAAGCTTAGTTTATAATTATAAAAAACTTCTAATAAATTATTACCCTCGAAATAAATTTATTAGACTAGAATCCATATCTCACATGTGTCGGGAAGCATGTGATCATGTCAAACCGACTCATGTGATCTATGGTATGTAAAAATTATACCAATCGCATTTTAATTCGAAAATACGATTTCTAGATCGTCGGGACATCGGATATTTAATCCGTGCATATTTAGTCCCTCTAGTGCATTTTGGCCCGGTACCACCCGGTGAATAAATAATTACCAAAATAGACTGCACCACCCGGGACCTGGACAAACCCTGGCCGGTACCACCCGGAGATAATTCGCAGAGTTTTATCACCCTCCAGTTTCGGTTTGAACACGGGCGTTCATAGTGTGTTCACTTACAACGCCCTATGTACCTTACACCGGAGGTGCCCCTAAAGTGGATTGCACTTACTAATCTATGATTTTGATAAGGGTTAAAATTGTCAGTTTTCAAAAGGTTGGATCCAAACACAAACTGTATTTGTATCCAATTTTTCTTTTTAAACATTTAATTTTAAAAACGTTTATATTTAATTTAAAAGGAAATTACGTAACTAAACAACCACGCAATTCATATAACTATTAAATATAAACAACCACACAATTAAAACATGTCATAGTCAAAAACCCTTAAACTATGTCGTTTTGTGAGCCAACACAAAATGATGGTCTTATCCCTAGGTGACAACATAAAACTTGATCTTCTCGGCGCTCCCACTGGCTCCAAGCTCCATGGTTGTCTCCTTGGTCCGTCTTCGGTTTCTTCGGTTATTTTATTTATTAAAATTATTACAATTAAAGCGGGTTGTAAATGGCACGCACGCCTCCCATAACCAACAATAAATAAATAAAACATTCGCACAATTAAAAACATAACTACGGGTCAAAAGGGTTTGACTATGACGACTAAAACAAAATTTAACTAAATTTTATTTTAACTAAATTAATTAAACTAAATTAATTTAATAATTAAATTAATTAAAACAAGGGTTTTATCTGATCTGATTAAAAACCTTATCTCATTCTGAAGTCTATCTGGAAACGGATCTTACACGGGACCCGTTAGCGATAATGCTGGGGAAAACATTATCGTTTCCAAATCCGGTACCGATGGTGACAATCGAAACTACCACCACCGATATCGATCTGGATCCATACACCAAACGGTCACCACCATAGATAGCCGGTGACAGCAGCGGCTCAAAAGCCACCACCGCCGCCTCTTGGTTCGGTAGTGGCCGACGCCGCGACGAGGCAGTAATCGACCACCGCCACCGTCAAACCACCGGCAACAGCAGCGGCTTAGCACTGCCACTGCCGCCGTGTTCGCACAGCAAACGAAACGCCACCACCACCATCATCGATGGCAGCGGCGGACGTCACGGTCGCCTGTGGTGGGGATTCGACGACGGCAGGAGCAAGTCGCCACCACCGCCGCCGTTCCCTGGCGAAAACAACCACGCCACCACCTTCGCCATCGACGACCGCAGCCACAGCCGCCGTCGCCGTTCGGCGGTATAACCAACATTGTCGCCACCACCACAAACGGTGGTGTGGCGTTTGTTTGTAATCGGGCCGTCGCCGTTCGCGGCGGTTCGTTCGATTAATCACCACCGCCACCACAAAATGGTGGCGCGGTGGTCGAACAACAATCAATCGCCGCCACCACGATCCCGTGGTGCGGCTTTCGATTCTACGACCTACGCCACCGTCGACAACAGTGGCAATCGCCACCGTCGCCATCCGGCGGCTTATGCTCCTCGATCGACACCACCACCACCACAATCGGTGGTGCGGTGGTGGTTCCTGGCCGTAGCCGACGCCGCCACCACTTACGGTGGTGCGGCTGGTGGTTTTCTTGCGAGGGCAGCCGGCGACTACCACCAACTGTGGTGTCGCCGGTGATGGTTCCATGGTGGATTGATGCCGGTGATCGGCCTGGCGGTCCGGCTAGCTAACTGCCGCCAATCCACCGCCGATCACCAAAACGTTAGGTTTTTCGAAAAACTAATTTTTATAAACGTATAAAAAACAAATTTTTAACAAACCTAATTTATCAGACGAACCTGATCTGTAGGTTTAAGAAGTGGCTCTGATACCACTGTTGGGAACCGTAGGCACAAGCGGTGCGCAGCGGATAACAAAAACGATTCCCAAAAGCCGGATCCAACTTAAACCTAACAGATACAATCAGAGAGTGTTATTGATAGTTTACCTTTAAGCGAATAAACTCTGGAATGCGAGCAGGGGGTACACCGCTACTGACACCACGCGAGAGGGTTGCTAGACCACCGTGACTGATCGGGAAAATTTCGATCGTTGTGTGAGGGAGAGAAGCCGGCGGCGGTTATGAGAAAGAGAGAGAGAGAGAGAGAGAGAGAGAGAGAGAGAGAGTAATTTTTGTGTGGGAAAAAATTTGTTTGTAAAAACACTTTAAGCCTTTTATTTATAGATATAGATAAGGCAGTGTTTGTATCTGACTATAATTCCCTTTATAATTATCTTTATTAATTAATTCTTTAATTAATTAATTACTTAATTAGTTAATTTACTGATTAATTAATCTAACAAATAATTATTAACTTATATAATTATTTATTTCTCTCTCTTCTCAATTATCTCTTACACACAAATGTTCTCAATTAGGTGTGCAGCGGTGTGACCTACTAGTGTCTTATAACATTGGACATGGTTAACACTGTTACTGTCTCGCACACAATCCTAACAGTTTCTCCGACCATCATGAGCATTGGATTCGCGTTCTCCACCTTCGGGTTGACTTGGGTTAGCGTTGGCAGCTCCCCTTGAGTCCTTTCACTTAGCAATTGCGAAACACGACCAACCTGCATTTCCAAATTCTGGATAGTACTTTGATGGTTACGTAAATACGAACTTACCTCATCATTGATCTTCTTTTATGCATCCATGAATTGGATAAGTCGGTCCTCGACAGAAACGCGCGGCTCTCCATCCGTTCTTTGGGTTTGTTGTTTCGATGCAAAGAATCCGCGTGGTCTCGAGATGAAGTTACGATTGTTGTTCCATATCCCTTGATAATTGCCTCGGTTGAGGTAGTGTACCTCCTCGGGTGTCATCATCGGACGATTCGGGCAATCTTTTGTTAAGTGTGGTCCCTTGCACTCCTCGCATCCAACCTGCAAAGCATGAACAGATTTAATCAGTTCTTCAATTTTACGTTCAAACTTTACCTATTGGTTTTTCATTGCGGCTAGTTCATCGGATGGGTCGAAGTCGGTTGAGATCTTTCCAGCCATTCTCGGGGTTTGCAAGCGCTTGTCCGTCCTCCAATCTATATTGTGAATCAGCATGTCCTCGAGAAGCTTATACCCCTCAGTGGGCGTTTTGTACATAAAGACACCTCCGGCAGATGAATCTAATGTAGCTCGTGAAGAATAACCAAGCCCACTATAGAAAGTTTGGACTTGCTCACTCTTGCTTAACTCGTGACTCGGGCACGAATTTAGAAGGTGTTTAAATCGCTCCCATGCTTCGGATATTGTCTCCCTATCATCTTGTCGAAAGGATCGGATCTCGGCTCGTAACTTATCAATTTTGGATGGTGGAAAAAATCGGGAAAGGAACTTTGAGCGAAGTCCTTCCCAAGTGGTGATCGAACTCGGTTCCAACGACCGTAACCAAGCTTTGGCTTCTCCGGTGAGTGTAAGAGGAAAAACTCGAAGGCGAATCGCATCATCTCGGCCTTCCTCAGTTTTGAATAGATCACATATGTCCACGAAGTTCTCCATGTGTACGATAGGATTGCTATTGTTTTTCCCGTCGAAAGTAAGGTCCTTGATCATGTGAAGGAGCTTCCCCGGGATCTCCTTATTCAGGTCCGGCTTCGTGATCGGATTGGTGGGTACGGTCGGAGCGGTTCTCCGGGCGGTCCACATCAGTGCTTCGTCCCCCATTTCAAAATTCAAAGCTCTCTGGCGAACTTTGTTGGCTTTTGACTTCTTTTTGTTTCTTTTTCTGAATTCTCTCTCCGGTTCCTCAAACGGCTCTAACAGTTCCGTCGTGACTGAAACCACAACAAACGGTTACGGGCAACTTGCGGGAAACAAAGAGATAAAAACGATTAACTAAAACTAGAAAGCGAAAAACTTGCAAGGGCGCCAAAATCTAACAAAGACTAAAAAATCTAACAGCTACCGTTCCTCGGCAGCGGCGCCAAAAACTTGATGCGGTAATTATTGTATATAAAAAGCGAAACAAGTTTTAACCTCTAAAGCCTAGCCACTGTTTACCACATTCACAGGCAAGCGTACCTGATCGTGAGTAATATAGTGTAGGAAAGTCCAGGTATCGTATCTACCACTGGGAACGGTCAAGTTATGTAGACTTGTTAATCTTAGCTAGTTTAATTAACCTAAAGCTATGGGGGTTTTTATGAAAAACGTTTGATTAATTAAAAGACAACTAAATTAACTAATTAACTAAGAAAGCAATAAAAGATAATTTAAACTATATGAATGAAAACAGTAGTACTTATCATGGTTTAACGACTCCCCAAGTGGATGATTTAAACTGGCCAAAGGTTTGGTTGTTTTGGTTATTGTAGGAATTTAAGTCTGGGACACCCTAGCATGTGATTATTACGGTTATCAACTAGGTTGGTCTTCCTACTCCCAATACGTAGACTGTTTGTCAGGCAATCTAGTATCAGCTACCCAATTCTATCTCTATTGCACGGTATTCTAATATCTGGCTGCTCTCGGTCCGAGCTAACCACCTAACACAACTCTCCGGGTTCCGAAGGGAAGGTCAACAAAGGTTGATTAACCTATTGGGGTCTATCTATCTTGGTCAAACAGATACACCCAACCAACGAATTCAAATAACCATACAATGCGAATCAAATCGGAACCATAACATACATTCAATAAACCAAAGACAAACCAATAAACATTAAATCATAAAATCATCATCCACAAGGTTTATCTACCATAATAAGTACCACTAAAGAAAACTACTCACTAGACATCATAAAGTCAGGAAACAAAAGAGTAGAAACAGACATTATACCGACAGTACAACGACGGATGATTGAGAATCAAACTCCGCAGTGTATCGGCACAACCACTCTCTCTCTCTCTCTCCACAAAATAAGACTCTACTAACACCAGAGGACTCAATTGTTCATGATTTTCTACTGAAGGAGGAGGCCAGTATTTAAAAGGAGAGGATCGGAGCCCGTTTCGCGATCGCCAAGCGGCTGGCTCGCGGCGCTAAACACTTAATCAAACCCTAGATTTCCAACTTTTGCGAACTTGGTGGTGCCAGACTTAAAACCTCGCAGACGCGAAATGGTCTCTGGATTGACTTTTTCCAATTTTCACGTTTTCTCGCCTTTTTTCCGTACTTTTCCGTTCCACGGCCTCCAAAACCTATAAAAGTAAGAATCAGTCCAAAGTGTGAGTAATTAGATTAGAAACGGGTGAGAAATGGGGTGAAATCGGACAATTAAGCATAACCAAAACATGTATAACTTTGGTGTTATCAGGAACATAGTAGCAATTCTCAAGTTCCAAAACTAGACCCGAGGGTAAACTAAGATTGTAAGACCCCACGGCTTCAGCTACAAGCATCGTGCCTTCACCGGCTCATAGGTTCGAACGATCCTTCCTCAAAGTCTCCCTTCTTTTGAATCCCTGTAAATGATTACAAATGTGCTTACCACTGCCTGTATCAAGTACCCACGATTCATAAGAAGTGATCAAACAGTCTATCATAAAGATACCTGGTGCATTGGGTAAACCAATGTCTAGTTGGTCGATGTCCATTGAGTGAGCACAAATATCTTTGCTACCGCATTCTGGGCAACTTAAATCTCCCAGCTCGTCAATCCAATCACTGTCCATGAGCTCAGTAGCTGTTGTCGGTTTTGGCTCCAGACTGGCCAAAATATCCTCATGAACCTTTGCCACGTCCATCTTTGGCTCTCCCATGTACTCACTAGCTGTGACAGGTATCTCCTTCGGGAGTGAGAACCGCATGAGATATACTAGCTCTTCCTAAACCATCTTGTATCCCATACGCGACAAACTCTTAAAGAGTCTCATCATTTCCAGGAGGTGATCTTTAACGAGTTGACCTTTCTCCAGTTTCAGTGAATAAATTTCCTGCATGATTAGATACTTCCCACAGTTCTTATAGAAACCTAATTGGTTTTCTATATTCTTCATGACCTCATGGCAGTAGTTAACTCTTAAATCAGCCGTGAACTCGGGTAAAGTAGAGAAAGATAGGATCGACATCACATCTGATTCGTCAGCCATAAATTTGAAATATTCCGCAAAATCCTTTTCAGGAGAATTGCATTTGAGTCGTGAGATGGGTTTCTCAATCACGTAACGCTTACCCTGTGCATTCAAGACATTGTCAAGATGCATTTTCCAAACTGGAAAATTTTGGCCTGTAAGCTTCCATTTCCCCATTATTAGGCGGAGAGATTCCTCAGGTGTATAAAACGGAATAGCAGTATAAGACATCTACATAAAATAAAATTCCGATTTAGTTATTTAATTATAACATTCTAATAAATTATTACCTTAGTACAATAAATTTATTAGACTACAATCCATATTTCACAT
>CM058040.1:43726804-43744846 GCA_030169165.1 Centaurea solstitialis
GATTCTTTTATGTAGTTTTTATAGTTCAAGAGTTTATAAAATTATCATGTATATATATGGGGGTCAATCTTTTTTTTTTTGTATTCAACTTACAGTTGATGTTCAACGGATTTGTATATTGCTCGATTGGTTATTAGAATTTATGATTGTCTACGTATGAGTCAAGATGAGTTCTTTTAATAGAAACGACGGATTTAAGAAGATCGAGCACGGTATATCATGACGACATGTTGGAAATCTTTTAGGGGGTCATAGAGCTGTACCAACTTTATATTGATGTGTGATCTCTTTTAAGTTAACAATAAGTGGTTGGCAGTGTAATGATAGTCTAGTTGCAAATGTTAGTATATATGGTGAAAATTACAACAAAAGATAAAAAAAGTAAAAGAAAAGGAGAAAGAAACTCAATTGTATGATGCAAGAAACCAATTTTATAATAAGATTGTAGTTCAAGTGATAGCATAGCCAGGTTTAGACTTAGAAAATCGTAATTTAATTTTCAAATTTTCAATGATGTAGTTTGGGTTAAGTCTAGATACACTTTTCTTTTAAAAAGTCAGTATCTTTTTTAAATAATTTTTTGTTTTATTATACGTTATAATAATTATTTTGTGTTTGGCTTGAAAAAAAATTCTAGGTATGCCTTTGTTTGTGAAGGTGACGTTGCAGTTAAGTGTTTTCGAGGTTACAATTCAGGAAACGAGTGAGCGAATAAGCTTTTCATACCAGCGAATAAGGTCATGTTTTTACAATGCTATATGAAACAAAGATGTAAAAAACACGTAAAACATGTTTTTGTATAAAGGTTCATCTAGGCTTTGCCTAGACGATTACATCCATGGCAATTTGGAAATTAAGTTACGGCCGTCTAAGACTAAGTCTGGCTACCGGATGGTAGCGCATGGACTCAAACCCGAGGTAGTTAAGATACTAGGGGTGACAATTTCCGACACGGCCCGCCAACCTAACAATTCAAACATCGTCGCTTTCCATCGCTCTCGTCTCGACCTCTACAATACGTACACTCACATAGCCGTTTCCATCGCCACTTCCAATATGCCGTCAACGGCCTTCAATCTGCGGATTTCTATCGCAGATTTCAACATAGTCGTCGATTTCAGTCACTGCCTCGCTGGTACTATACTACTACCTTCTGCGTAGTATCTTTAAATTTTGGTAATTTGGTTGTATTTTTAAACTTTGCGTTTATGATTTTTGTCGCCAACCCGCGACACGACCCGGCATGGGTAAGGGTTGAAGATCTAGACACGATTAGCTACACAGGTCGTATCACGGGTTGAGGTTTTTGACCCGCCAACCCAAACACGACATGATTGCCACCCCTATAAGATACTCCACCACATCTTCCTAGGCCTTTTGTCAGTATGCCATTAGCCTTGTGGTTGTAAAAACATGGTTTACAGTCGTTTGGTTGATAAAAAACTCACATTTTTACACCTTTGTAGAACATTTATAAAACCAATAATATGAATTTATTTGTTTAATGTGTTAAAGTTATATAAAATATACACTCTTGTTATTTGTACAAATTTACCTTCCTCGTAATGAACTGCTTTTCATGTTTTAAAAACTGATAAATATTTAAACTCATGAGAATGAAAATAAAATAAAATGTGATACTAACATCACGATTATCGGTGGCAACCCCAGAGATAACGAACATGAGATAGAATGTTATGATGAATTCCAACACCAAAGATTGGACATCGGATCTAGAGGGAATGGTTGCTCCTAAATTATTGGGTTTCCGGTTGAAAATTAACCGTAGGCTTACGCTTTGCTAGGGTTGATCCTAGGATTTGAGCAAACATGCAGGTACCTAAAAGAATATAATAAACTTGTGATGGGAAAAATGTAACTTTAAGTTTAATAATCGTTAAAGTCGTAATCACGTTTTTTAAAGGGAATCTTTTGCAAGAGCAAAAGCAATGGCGACGGCAGGGTTGAAACGGGTGCCAGAGATCTGGCCAACGGAATAAATCATCACCATCACCATCGACCCCCATACGATGGATATTCCGGTTTGACCAATCTTGTTATCCTTCTCGACATCCATCACCACCACTCCACACCCTGCAAATACCATAAAGCATGTTCCCGAAACCTCCGCTATCAACTGCCCATAAATACAACCCGGAACCAATAATCAGTTAATCACAAAACTAAATCATGAATACATGTAGGGTTAGGTTCCAATGAGAAGTTGAGGTAAACATGAGAAATGATTTATCAACCATCAGAAGAGAAGTGGATGCACATTTGGATGAGATGTACCGAGATAAGATGCACCCGGTCATTTCCTTTCTAAAGCGCATTTCATGGGAGAGCATGAAATTAAAAGTAATCAACATAACGACCTTCCCTCATTGTTGCAACACGGTGAATGGCCTTCCCTCATTGTTGCGACACGATGAATGGCTTTCTCTCAACTGCTGATTCGGCAAGGATCAAGAAGACGATAAAGGATATTTTGAATACTCTCATAGTGGTATTCATTTGGTCTATGTGGATCGCTAGGAACAAAGTGATTTTCGAAGGGAAGGATGTCACGCGTTGTCTTATTGTGAGCAAGGTCTAATACCAGACATTAGCGTGAATTTAAAAGCGAACCTATCCGCCTGCTATCGACTTTCTTGAAGTTGACGCCTCTTCTCATCGGCTATTCATCAGAATCGAAAACTCTAGACATAAAATTCAAAGGGTATACCGAAAAAGATATCCCAACGTCCTGCTCGAGGGTTGTTCTTGAAAAGATGAGCCGAATTTGGAAGAGGATGTGGTATTGGAAGGGTGTGATATATATATATATATATATATATGGATGAGCATGATGGTGTTTTTTTACTGCAATAAACACACACACGCACTCGCGGTATTTAGGAATTGGGCAACACTGACTAATCCGCGGCGACCCGACCCCAGTCCACATAGACTGGACCCACCCAAGCACGACTAAGCCCGACCTATGACCGAGCCCGCATACGCAGGGACGGATCTAATGTATATTGAGTGGGGGGATGAGACCCCACATAAAAAGTAAAAATGAAATATGTCAATGTTAAATTTTTGAAAAAACTTAGCTCATTTATTATTGTCCCCCGTCAATTTTGAGTGGACCCCAGTAGTGATGGCCAAAAACCGGGTTCGGGCCGGGCCGGGCCGTTGACCAACCCGGTTTGCTACAGTAAAAGTCAAACCCGGGTTTGGTCAAACCCGGGTTGAATCGGGCCCGGGTTCCGGCCGGGCGCGGACTGGTTTCCGGCCCGGTTTCCGGTCGGGTTCGGATCGGTTTCCGGCCCGGGTTTCGGGTTCAACCCGGGTTCGCCCGGGTTCAACCCGGGTTCGCCCGGGTTCGGCCCGGGTTCCGGACCGGTTTTCGGCCCGCGGGCTGAGACCCGGGTTTGACCGGGGTTCGGGTCGGGTCGGGTTGGTCAACGGGCCGGGTTCGGGCTAGCCCATCGGTTCGGTTCGGTTTCGTTTGGCCATCACTAGACCCCAGTTGGCTATACCAGAATCTATCCAAAAAGTTTTTTTTTATTTCTTTTATTCTATTTCTTCCTCTCCCCTCTTTTCTTCTTTGATTTAATTCACAAAGACACAAATTTCTTCTAATTCTTTTCTTGATTTCTTCTATTTCTTATTCTCCTCTTTTTCTTTTTTTAATTTTTTAATTTATTTTTTAACAAATCACATATATACCACAATGATACAGGTCACAGATTTCTTAATTTTTTTTCTTGATTTCTTCTATTTCTAATATCTCTACCTTTTATTGTTCAGTTTTTTTTATCAGATTTCAATCAAAATATTAAAATGAAATCAATCAAAAATCAAAGAAACTCTCGAAATCAACCAAGAAAAACTTTTAAAAAATCTTACAATCAAAAAAATAACTTAGAAATCCCTTGAAATCAACCAAAAACTCGAAAAATTCTTCAAAATGGTGTAATTAGGCTAAGAATTTATTGAATGACTTTACGGGTCTTTTAATCACCTTTAAAGTTCCCCCACTACGGAAAAATCCTGGATCCGCCATTGCGCATGCTCATAGACTGGCATGCCGGTTACCTGAACCCGAACCGACCCGAAGGCCGACCCAAAGTCTGGGTATCGTTGAAGTGCTACTCCCATGGTTTGAACCAGAGACCATTGGATACCATGGTATCCACTAGCCCCAAGCCTTTTGCCACTTGAGCTACACCTCGTTGATGAGCATGATGGTGTTTACGGTGGAGTTGATATTCACACTGCTGTGTTCTGTACCCATCGTTTTTCCATGGCTACGTTCGTCGAATAGTAATAGTGCGCATCGAAACCGAAACCGAAACGCCCCTCGTGGTCGAAGTTAGCTGCCGGGGTTTTAATCATGGCCGGCACTTGGAGTTCCAAATGCTCATCTTTGTTCCTGGTATGCAACCAAACTCTTACCCTACCACTTATATTGGTAATGAAGTGTATGGAATGTGCAAATGGGTGTCAAACTTGATTTTTTTATGTAGTTCTTATAGTTCAAGATTTTATAAATCCATCATGTATGTATATGGGACCAAAATTTGATTTTTTTTCCTTTTCAACTAATAGTTGATGTTAAGTGTATTTGTATATTGATTAATAGGATTTTAGAAGTTATGGTGGGTTACATCTGAGTTTCTTTTTATAGAAATATAGTATGGTAAGGTGACTACATTTTGGACATCTTTTAGGGATCATAAATAGGTATGTAAACAAGTTGAGTCGACTACAAGGTTAATCTAGTCGGGCTCAAAAAGCTAATCGAGCTCCAAAAAATCAATATTAGGCTCGAGCTACATTAACTTTTTCAATGTAGGGGTCGGGCTCGTGTCACCCGTTCAAACTTGGTTTCTGAAACATGATTAATTTGTATAAGTCTCTACTTTACCAATTAATTGATATGAATATACATTCATTAAGAGTCTAGATAATAATAGATATTATCCATAACGTTGTTGTTATGGAAGCTCAACTCATTAAGTTAAACGAGTTCTATTTTGTGTTTGAGATCGAATCAAGTTGGAGAAAGTCCTCGAAAGGGCTTAGTTGATCCGTGATTTATGTTTCATCTTTCGTTTCCTTTTCGTTTGTTTCGAGAAATATATCGATCAATTCCGATTCTTTCTTTTTCTCTTGATTCTTTTCCGATTGAGATGTATTGATCCTGTTCATGGATTAATGAAAATGTGCAAAAGCTCTATTTGCCTCTGCCATTCTATGAGTCTCTTCCCTTTTGCGTATGGCATCACCACTCTCTTTGACAGCATCCACTAATTCGGAACTTAATTTGTGTATCCATAAATCCTATTGTATTCATTGAAATCTATTGACTTTGTATACCATCTCATTGTAAATAAACGATCTTATCATAAATGGCTTACATGTGAGAAACGATTTTTTTGTATGATGCAAATTCTAATCCCTCTTTAGTTTTTACGGGCAACAACAAAAAAAGAAGGGAAAAGAAAAAGAGAAAAAAAGGTAACTCAATTGTATGACGTAAGAACCCATTTTTCTTTTTGTCATTTATAATAAAATTTAAATTTCTAACTAATTTTGTGATACAGATCGATTTCGAGCTGTATCGGAAATTTTTAACTATTTTTGGAAACCAGGAAAAGGGACTCAAAAAAATGAAGAAATTCAAGTGCCGAGACATAGCCGACCTCGCGGCGCGAAGCTATGGCTCGTGGCGCGAGCCCGTCGCTGACTGTTTTCGGCAGCGGAACATTCCGGAAGATGTTGCGTTTATTTGCTTATTCAAATATTTTATTACTTAATTTAGTTCAGAATTATTACCTTTAATTAGTTTTCTTTTCTATTAAGTTGGTAATTATTTTAACTGTTTTTCAAGTTAGAATTAATTAGGTTTATTTAGTTTCCATAAATATTTCCTAGCTAGATTATAAATAGGCTATTAGGCTTCTTTGTAATTCAGATTCAGTTTTAATATATTCATCTCTTTGAGAGTTTTTGGAGATTTATCTCTTGTTTCTTTGCGTTTCACGCTTGTGAACGTTTATCTTTTGGATTTGACGTTTGTCGATCCTATTCCGCGTTTCCGCCTACGTCAGTTGGTATCAGAGCCAGACTACTTGTCTCTTTTCCTTCAGATGGCATCACCAAAACCATACATCAACCACGCACGTATTGAGGCAATCGCCATGGCTTTTTCCACGACCCTCAACACTGCCCGCGCTAACCTTGCCAATCAAATCGACACTCCCATCATCGAGCGTCGAAGAAGAGACAGGCAACCCGATATTCATAACCGGGTTAGTTTTCCTAATCCCAAATTCAAAAAGGAGGAAAAAGAAAGACCCAAAAGAAACACACACGCCATTCATACAAAAGCGGAAATTCCGTTTTTCTATGGAACTTTGGAAGTAGAAGAATTTTTAAGTTGGAAAAACGAAGTCGACGGTTCTTTAAGGTTATAGAAATCCCTGGAGAAAAGCAAGTAGAGTTGGTTGCTTTCCATCTAAAGAGCGTCGCCCCCGTTTGGTGGGATAAAGTGGTCACGCAAAGACGCCGCCAACGGAAAAGAGAGGTTCCATCGTGGAAACGAATGAAGCAACTTATGGCGGAACGATTCTTACCGGAAGATCACGAACGAGTCCTTAACAAACCCGATCCCGAACCGGACAACGACAACCGTGAGAATCGGCATGAAGAACCGACCGAGGTTTTGTGTGACGACATCGAAGGTAATGTAAATCCAATTCTTTCCCTCATCGAAGAACCACCTATTCTGGAACAACTACTCGAAAAAGACGAAGTCTTGCCGAAAAGAAAAAAAGAACTATCGAAGAAAACCGGCAAGGAAATCGTTCCCTTCGCGATCAATCCGCCACTCATCGCGATTGAGCCGCCACGAGAAACTATCCCCATCGCAATCGAGAAACTGCAAGAAGTTGTCCCCATCGTTCCCGATCCATCAAAGCTTTTTCCGCAAAGAGTCAAGATAGTTGAAACCAAAGAAGATGCTCCCGTGATCTCAACATCCAAAGCTATAGATCAAGCCGAAAGGGTTCCTACGGGTAAGATTTCATTGGTTTCTTATCCGTACGAATTGGATGAAACATCGCTTACATGGAAACGATCAGAACCTTTGAAAGGTGATCCCTTTTGGAACTTCAAAGATCAATTAGTGAAGCCGCGTTTAATCTACAACTTACTAGACCCCAAGAAATTGAAAGATCTACACGAGAACTTGAGGTCGAGTTCTTTTCAAGTGTGGGTGTCTGATACAGATCGGTTTCGAGCTGTATCGGAACTTTTTAACTATTTTTGGAAACCAGGAAAAGGGACTCAAAAAAAGAAGAAATTCAAGTGCCAAGACATAGCCGACCTCGCGGCGCGAAGCTATGGCTCGTGGCGCGAGCCCGTCGCTGACTGTTTTCGGCAGCGGAACATTCCGGAAGATGTTGCTTTATTTGCTTATTCAAATATTTTATTACTTAATTTAGTTCAGAATTATTACCTTTAATTAGTTTTCTTTTCTATTAAGCTGGTAATTATTTTAATTGTTTTCCAAGTTAGAATTAATTAGGTTTATTTAGTTTCCATAAATATTTCCTAGCTAGATTATAAATAGGCTATTAGGCTTCTTTGTAATTCAGATTCAGTTTAACATATTCATCCCTTTGAGAGTTTTTGGAGATTTATCTCTTTTTCTTTGCGTTCCACGCTTGTGAACGTTTATCTTTTGGATTTGACGTTTGTCGATCCTATTCCGCGTGTCCGCCTACGTCAGTTGGTATCAGAGCCAGACTACCTGTCTTTTTTCCTTCAGATGGCATCACCAAAACCATACATCAACCACGCACGTATTGAGGCAATCGCCATGGCTTTTTCCACGGCCCTCAACAGTCAACACTGCCCGCGCTAACCTTGCCAATCAAATCGACACTCCCATCATCGAGCGTCGAAGAAGAGACAGGCAACCCGATATTCATAACCGGGTTAGTTTTCCTAATCCCAAATTCAAAAAGGAGGAAAAAGAAAGACCCAAAAGAAACACACACGCCATTCATACAAAAGCGGAAATTCCGTTTTTCTATGGAACTTTGGAAGTAGAAGAATTTTTAAGTTGGAAAAACGAAGTCGACGGTTCTTTAAGGTTATAGAAATCCCTGGAGAAAAGCAAGTAGAGTTGGTTGCTTTCCATCTAAAGAGCGTCGCCCCCGTTTGGTGGGATAAAGTGGTCACGCAAAGACGCCGCCAACGGAAAAGAGAGGTTCCATCGTGGAAACGAATGAAGCAACTTATGGCGGAACGATTCTTACCGGAAGATCACGAACGAGTCCTTAACAAACCCGATCCCGAACCGGACAACGACAACCGTGAGAATCGGCATGAAGAACCGACCGAGGTTTTGTGTGACGACATCGAAGGTAATGTAAATCCAATTCTTTCCCTCATCGAAGAACCACCTATTCTGGAACAACTACTCGAAAAAGACGAAGTCTTGCCGAAAAGAAAAAAAGAACTATCGAAGAAAACCGGCAAGGTAATCGTTCCCTTCGCGATCGATCCGCCACTCATCGCGATTGAGCCGCCACGAGAAACTATCCCCATCGCAATCGAGAAACTGCAAGAAGTTGTCCCCATCGTTCCTGATCCATCAAAGCTTTTTCCGCAAAGAGTCAAGATAGTTGAAACCACAGAAGATGCTCCCGCGATCTCAACATCCAAAGCTCTAGATCAAGCCGAAAGGGTTCCTACGGGTAAGATTTCATTGGTTTCTTATCCGTACGAATTGGATGAAACATCGCTTACATGGAAACGATCAGAACCTTTGAAAGGTGATCCCTTTTGGAACTTCAAAGATCAATTAGTGAAGCCGCATTTAATCTACAACTTACTAGACCCCAAGAAATTGGAAGATCTACACGAGAACTTGAGGTCGAGTTCTTTTCAAGTGTGGGTGTCTGATACAGATCGGTTTCGAGCTGTATCGGAACTTTTTAACTATTTTTGGAAACCAGGAAAAGGGACTCAAAAAAAGAAGAAATTCAAGTGCCGAGACATAGCCGACCTCGCGGCGCGAAGCTATGGCTCGTGGCGCGAGCCCGTCGCTGACTGTTTTCGGCAGCGGAACATTCCGGAAGATGTTGCGTTTATTTGCTTATTCAAATATTTTATTACTTAATTTAGTTCAGAATTATTACCTTTAATTAGTTTTCTTTTCTATTAAGTTGGTAATTATTTTAATTGTTTTCCAAGTTAGAATTAATTAGGTTTATTTAGTTTCCATAAATATTTCCTAGCTAGATTATAAATAGGTTATTAGGCTTCTTTGTAATTCAGATTCAGTTTTAATATATTCATCTCTTTGAGAGTTTTTGGAGATTTATCTCTTGTTTCTTTGCGTTTCACGCTTGTGAACGTTTATCTTTTGGATTTGACGTTTGTCGATCCTATTCCGCGTGTCCGCCTACGTCAGTTGGTATCAGAGCCAGACTACCTGTCTTTTTTCCTTCAGATGGCATCACCAAAACCATACATCAACCACGCACGTATTGAGGCAATCGCCATGGCTTTTTCCACGGCCCTCAACAGTCAACACTGCCCGCGCTAACCTTGCCAATCAAATCGACACTCCCAACATCGAGCGTCGAAGAAGAGACAGGCAACCCGATATTCATAACCGGGTTAGTTTTCCTAATCCCAAATTCAAAAAGGAGGAAAAAGAAAGACCCAAAAGAAACACACACGCCATTCATACAAAAGCGGAAATTCCGTTTTTCTATGGAACTTTGGAAGTAGAAGAATTTTTAAGTTGGAAAAACGAAGTCGACGGTTCTTTAAGGTTATAGAAATCCCTGGAGAAAAGCAAGTAGAGTTGGTTGCTTTCCATCTAAAGAGCGTCGCCCCCGTTTGGTGGATAAAGTGGTCACGCAAAGACGCCGCCAACGGAAAAGAGAGGTTCCATCGTGGAAACGAATGAAGCAACTTATGGCGGAACGATTCTTACCGGAAGATCACGAACGAGTCCTTAACAAACCCGATCCCGAACCGGACAACGACAACCGTGAGAATCGGCATGAAGAACCGACCGAGGTTTTGTGTGACGACATCGAAGGTAATGTAAATCCAATTCTTTCCCTCATCGAAGAACCACCTATTCTGGAACAACTACTCGAAAAAGACGAAGTCTTGCCGAAAAGAAAAAAAGAACTATCGAAGAAAACCGACAAGGAAATCGTTCCCTTCGCGATCGATCCGCCACTCATCGCGATTGAGCCGCCACGAGAAACTATCCCCATCGCAATCGAGAAACTGCAAGAAGTTGTCCCCATCGTTCCCGATCCATCAAAGCTTTTTCCGCAAAGAGTCAAGATAGTTGAAACCAAAGAAGATGCTCCCGCGATCTCAACATCCAAAGCTCTAGATCAAGCCGAAAGGGTTCCTACGGGTAAGATTTCAATGGTTTCTTATCCGTACGAATTGGATGAAACATCGCTTACATGAAAACGATCAGAACCTTTGAAAGGTGATCCCTTTTGGAACTTCAAAGATCAATTAGTGAAGCCGCGTTTAATCTACAACTTACTAGACCCCAAGAAATTGAAAGATCTACACGAGAACTTGAGGTCGAGTTCTTTTCAAGTGTGGGTGTCTGATACAGATCGGTTTCGAGCTGTATCGGAACTTTTTAACTATTTTTGGAAACCAGGAAAAGGGACTCAAAAAAAGAAGAAATTCAAGTGCCGAGACATAGCCGACCTCGCGGCGCGAAGCTATGGCTCGTGGCGCGAGCCCGTCGCTGACTGTTTTCGGCAGCGGAACATTCCGGAATATGTTGCGTTTATTTGCTTATTCAAATATTTTATTATTTAATTTAGTTCAGAATTATTACCTTTAATTAGTTTTCTTTTCTATTAAGTTGGTAATTATTTTAATTGTTTTCCAAGTTAAAATTAATTAGGTTTATTTAGTTTCCATAAATATTTCCTAGCTAGATTATAAATAGGCTATTAGGCTTCTTTGTAATTCAGATTCAGTTTTAATATATTCATCTCTTTGAGAGTTTTTGGAGATTTATCTCTTGTTTCTTTGCGTTCCACGCTTGTGAACGTTTATCTTTTGGATTTGACGTTTGTCGATCCTATTCCGCGTGTCCGCCTACGTCAGTTGGTATCAGAGCCAGACTACCTGTCTTTTTTCCTTCAGATGGCATCACCAAAACCATACATCAACCACGCACGTATTGAGGCAATCGCCATGGCTTTTTCCACGCCCTCAACAGTCAACACTGCCCGCGCTAACCTTGCCAATCAAATCGACACTCCCATCATCGAGCGTCGAAGAAGAGACAGGCAACCCGATATTCATAACCGGGTTAGTTTTCCTAATCCCAAATTCAAAAAGGAGAAAAAGAAAGACCCAAAAGAAACACACACGCCATTCATACAAAAGCGAAATTCCGTTTTTCTATGGAACTTTGGAAGTAGAAGAATTTTTAAGTTGGAAAAACGAAGTCGACGGTTCTTTAAGGTTATAGAAATCCCTGGAGAAAAGCAAGTAGAGTTGGTTGCTTTCCATCTAAAGAGCGTCGCCCCCGTTTGGTGGGATAAAGTGGTCACGCAAGAGACGCCGCCAACGAAAAGAGAGGTTCCATCGTGGAAACGAATGAAGCAACTTATGGCGGAACGATTCTTACCGGAAGATCACGAACGAGTCCTTAACAAACCCGATCCCGAACCGGACAACGACAACCGTGAGAATCGGCATGAAGAACCGACCGAGGTTTTGTGTGACGACATCGAAGGTAATGTAAATCCAATTCTTTCCCTCATCGAAGAACCACCTATTCTGGAACAACTACTCGAAAAAGACGAAGTCTTGCCGAAAAGAAAAAAAGAACTATCGAAGTAAACCGGCGAGGAAATCGTTCCCTTCGCGATCGATCCGCCACTCATCGCGATTGAGCCGCCACGAGAAACTATCCCCATCGCAATCGAGAAACTGCAAGAAGTTGTCCCCATCGTTCCCGATCCATCAAAGCTTTTTCCGCAAAGAGTCAAGATAGTTGAAACCAAAGAAGATGCTCCCGCGATCTCAACATCCAAAGCTCTAGATCAATCCGAAAGGGTTCCTACGGGTAAGATTTCATTGGTTTCTTATCCGTACGAATTGGATGAAACATCGCTTACATGGAAACGATCAGAACCTTTGAAAGGTGATCCCTTTTGGAACTTCAAAGATCAATTAGTGAAGCCGCGTTTAATCTACAACTTACTAGACCCCAAGAAATTGAAAGATCTACACGAGAACTTGAGGTCGAGTTCTTTTCAAGTGTGGGTGTCTGATACAGATCGGTTTCGAGCTGTATCGGAACTTTTTAACTATTTTTGGAAACCAGGAAAATGGACTAAAAAAAAGAAGAAATTCAAGTGCCGAGACATAGCCGACCTCGCGGCGCGAAGCTATGGCTCGTGGCGCGAGCCCGTGGCTGACTGTTTTCGGCAGCGGAACATTCCGGAAGATGTTGCGTTTATTTGCTTATTCAAATATTTTATTACTTAATTTAGTTCAGAATTATTACCTTTAATTAGTTTTCTTTTCTATTAAGTTGGTAATTATTTTAATTGTTTTCCAAGTTAGAATTAATTAGGTTTATTTAGTTTCCATAAATATTTCCTAGCTAGATTATAAATAGGCTATTAGGCTTCTTTGTAATTCAGATTCAGTTTTAATATATTCATCTCTTTGAGAGTTTTTGGAGATTTATCTCTTGTTTCTTTGCGTTTCACGCTTGTGAACGTTTATCTTTTGGATTTGACGTTTGTCGATCCTATTCCGCGTGTCCGCCTACGTCAGTTGGTATCAGAGCCAGACTACCTGTCTTTTTTCCTTCAGATGGCATCACCAAAACCATACATCAACCACGCACGTATTGAGGCAATCGCCATGGCTTTTTCCAAGGCCCTCAACAGTCAACACTGCCCGCGCTAACCTTGCCAATCAAATCGACACTCCCATCATCGAGCGTCGAAGAAGAGACAGGCAACCCGATATTCATAACCGGGTTAGTTTTCCTAATCCCAAATTCAAAAAGGAGGAAAAAGAAAGACCCAAAAGAAACACACACGCCATTCATACAAAAGCGGAAATTCCGTTTTTCTATGGAACTTTGGAAGTAGAAGAATTTTTAAGTTGGAAAAACGAAGTCGACGGTTCTTTAAGGTTATAGAAATCCCTGGAGAAAAGCAAGTAGAGTTGGTTGCTTTCCATCTAAAGAGCGTCGCCCCCGTTTGGTGGGATAAAGTGGTCACGCAAAGACGCTGCCAACGGAAAAGAGAGGTTCCATCGTGGAAACGAATGAAGCAACTTATGGCGGAACGATTCTTACCGGAAGATCACAAACGAGTCCTTAACAAACCCGATCCCGAACCGGACAACGACAACCGTGAGAATCGGCATGAAGAACCGACCGAGGTTTTGTGTGACGACATCGAAGGTAATGTAAATCCAATTCTTTCCCTCATCGAAGAACCACCTATTCTGGAACAACTACTCGAAAAAGACGAAGTCTTGCCGAAAAGAAAAAAAGAACTATCGAAGTAAACCGGCGAGGAAATCGTTCCCTTCGCGATCGATCCGCCACTCATCGCGATTGAGCCGCCACGAGAAACTATCCCCATCGCAATCGAGAAACTGCAAGAAGTTGTCCCCATCGTTCCCGAGCCATCAAAGCTTTTTCCGTAAAGAGTCAAGATAGTTGAAACCAAGGAAGAAGCTCCCGCGATCTCAACATCCAAAGCTTTAGATCAAGCCGAAAGGGTTCCTACGGGTAAGATTTCAATGGTTTCTTATCCGTACGAATTGGAAGAAACATCGCTTATATGGAAACGATCAGAACCTTTGAAAGGTGATCCCTTTTGGAACTTCAAAGATCAATTAGTGAAGCCGCGTTTAATCTACAACTTACTAGACCCCAAGAAATTGAAAGATCTACACGAGAACTTGAGGTCGAGTTCTTTTCAAGTGGGGGTGTCTGATACAGATCGGTTTCGAGCTGTAACGAAACTTTTTAACTATTTTTGGAAACCAGGAAAAGGGACTCAAAAAAAGAAGAAATTCAAGTGCCGAGACATAGCCGACCTCGCGGCGCGAATCTATGGCTCGTGGCGCGAGCCCGTCGCTGACTGTTTTCGGCAGCGGAAC
Source organism: Centaurea solstitialis (assembly GCA_030169165.1). NCBI lineage: Eukaryota > Viridiplantae > Streptophyta > Magnoliopsida > Asterales > Asteraceae > Centaurea > Centaurea solstitialis. The sequence continues at coordinate 43,741,013 of CM058040.1, forward strand.
ATTCCAGAAGATGTTGCATTTATTTGCTTATTCAAATATTTTATTACTTAATTTAGTTTAGAATTATTACCTTTAATCAAATTTCGAAAAAGCTCGCCGCAACGGCCGCCATGGCGCGCCGTGGCTTAAGGCTTGTGTCTCACGCCACGTTATGCCTGAGGCACGCCATGGGGAAATGCGCGGTTTTTGTAACACAATATTTTGATATAACTTATCTTTCTAATGTCTTATTTGTTAGTTTATGATATATAACTTGCTTTAAATTGTTTATTATAATTTATTCATTGAATAATAGTAGGAAAACACATGTTAATATGTATAATATTATATATGATATAGAGATTTGCCACCATAAGTCACGCCTTGAAAAACGCCGCGACCTCGCCGTGGCTTCCAAGGCTTGAGGCTTGGCTTTGCCGCCACGCCACGCCTCGCACTATTTGGAACCTTGCCTTTAATTTGTTTTCTTTTCTATTAAGTTAAGATTTATTTTGGTAATTATTTTAAATGTTTTCCAAGTTAGAATTAATTAGGTTTATTTAGTTTCCATAAATATTTCCTAGCTAGATTATAAATAGGTTATTAGGCTTCTTTGTAATTCAGATTCAGTTTTAATATATTCATCTCTTTGAGAGTTTTTGGAGATTTATCTCTTGTTTCTTTGCGTTTCACGCTTGTGAACGTTTATCTTTTGGATTTGACGTTTGTCGATCCTATTCCGCGTTTCCGCCTGCGTCATTTTGTTTAGTTTTATGTTATACTAATTATTGTCTGGCTTGAAAATTTCCTGGTTCCACGAAGTTGCAGTTTAAGTGTTTTCGAGGGTGCAATAAAATTGTACCTCGAGAAAACAAGTGAGTGAATTAGCTATTCATACAAATAAGTTTTAAAGAAACAACCTCGATTTCTTGTTTTGAAACTTGGGACTATGTAGATATCGTATTAAGCGACAAAGAAGATTACTCCATAGAACTAGAGATAAAATAGACATGAAGAGCAATTTATTAATGATTTCAACTCTACGTACGATTAAATTACGATGGAGGGAGAGAACTTTCTCTGGTCGACATGTTTCAAAACTTTGGTGTGTAGATGAAGCAACTACTCAGTTTATCTTCCAAATCCCAAAATAATAAAATGTACATTATAATTGTCATTACACATTTTTTGACTTTAGTTGACTATAATAGACTTAATAAACTTTTACTAACTTGGGGTTGTTTAATTCCAATAATCTCTTCTTAAAGTTTTATAAAGAAAACATCTTGAAATCTTTTTCTTCTATATTGTTTTTTAGAAAACTTTAGTGTTGCTAGTTCTCATGCCTTGCAAATCCCAAGCTCCTCTTCAAAGTAAGCAGTCATCAAACAACTCTATTTAAAAGAAACTCAAAACACAAACATTGAAGTCCAAATCCTAGCTATCCAACAAATCTTTAATTATCCAAAACGGATATATAATCGGTGAGTTGTGCATGACATTTTACAACTGCATAAAACTGTCTTATAACAAAAAACTTGTCTTTGAAATCCGAGTTAAGTGATCTTAAAGCTTAAGAATTTGTTACTTTAAGATCAAAGGAGGAATTGACACGTAACACTCTGAGATCATGGATCCATAAAACTCAGAAGTAGGGATGCGGGGTGTGCACCACCATCGGTCACCACCGATTTGAACAACAGCCAGCCACCACTAATCTAAATAACTGTGGCCACCGCCGATCTGATGCCCGACAACCACCATCGATCTGAACCATCACTGACCACCAGTACTTTGAACCACAATAGTTGGATTTTGGTTTCAAAATTTTCAAAAAGGGTATTTTGGTCATTTACTAATATTTCATTCGAATTCTAAAGTGTCAACAAAACATACAAATTCTAGTTTCTTTACTAGATTCTATTCCAATGTTTGTCAACCAAACATGTTATCAAACCTAATAACATTTCATTCCAATTCTTTCAAAGTCAAATTTCTAGATACAAATGGCTTTATCATTTCTAGAGTACATTCCATCCAAAAACATTTTGTGAAGCAAACGCCACCTAAGAAGAAACCTCCGAATGCACTCGAACGAAATCTAGATACAAATGGCTTTAACTCTGAAAAAAACACTTCGTAACTCTGATTACACTTGATTAGAATCCTAATATAGCTTTGAACAAAACCTCGACATATACCAAGTTTTAACTCTTGAAAGACTTGACTCGAAAATCATGCTCTTGAAACTCCTAAACCATTCATAACTCTTGAAATAACATGACTTGTAACTTTTGAAACACATTGAGCAAAGTCACCGCGCACAAATGTGGTAACTCCGAATACATTTGCTTTAGAGTAAATTACGGATTTGGTCCCTGTGGTTTGATGGTTTTTATGGATTTGGTCCCTAAACTTCATTAATTATGGATTTGGTCCCTGCGGTTTGCGTTTTCTATTGGATTTGGTCCCTGGACCTAACGTCCGTCAAAGTGGTCCGTTAATTTGGAGGGTATTAATGTCATTTCACCATGTTTTTTTTTAAACACACTTAAATCTTTGACAAGTGTCCTATGACTCAGCTTTGACCATTGACTCACCTCCCACCCTATGCCCACCTACCCCTACCATCCCCTTCTCTCTTCTCTTTAATCTTCTTCTCTTTCTTAACCTGCAAGTACACCCATATGAACACACCTACACATTCATATATATATATATATATATATATATATATACCTGCAACTTATATAAATATATACATTTATATATACACACCTCACAAGCACACAAAATAAAAAAAAACCCAACTCTCTTTTACCTATATATATACACACCTGCAACAAATACAAATATATACATTTATATATCCACACCTCTCACACACACATAACATATTAAAAACCCACCGAAGAAACAGACATAACATATAAAAAAACCCACCTTAAATATACACATTAATATATACACTTTCTCTTATGATTTCTCTCCCCATCTGCTCACCCCCTCGGAATGTGCAGGTTGCCGGAGACGATTTCAGAGCATCTTCTGCCTCTAGATGGATTAACGTGGTGGTGGTGGTGTGTGCGTGCTCGCCGGTGAAACGTGGTGGTGGTGGTGTGTGTGTGCTCACCGGAGAAACATGGTGGTGGTGGTGTGTGTGTATGCTCCCCGGAGAAACGTGGGGTGGCAGTGTGTGTGTTCGCCGGAAATACGTGGGGTGGTAGTGTGTGTGCTCGCCGGAGAAACGTGGGGTGGTAACGTATGTGCTCGTCGGAGAAACGTGGGGTGGTGGTGTGTGTATATGCTCGCCGGAGAAACGTGGGGTGGTGGTGTGTGTGTGTGTGTGCTCGCTGGAGAAACGTCGTGGTGGTGGTGATGGGTGTGCTCGATGAAGAAACGTCGTGGTGGTGGTGGTGGTGTTGTGTGTGCTTGCCGGAAAAACGTCATGGCAGTGGTGGTGGTGTGGTGGTTTTTGAAGGAGAAAGGTGGGTGTAGGGTGTAGCTTTACATAGTTAGATCTAATTTTATTTTGGGAAAGATGAACAGTAACCACAATTTCCAATAGATATAATTTTGGTCTTTGGTTTAAAAAATGTTAAAGTAAAATAAAACAGAAAATGACCTTTATGCCCTTGGGGTTAACAGACTTAATGGATGGCTGTTTGGTCCAGGGACCAAATCCAATAGAAAACGTAAACCACAGGGACCAAATCCATAATTAATGAAGTTTAAAGACCAAATCCATAAAAACCATCAAACCACAGGGACCAAATCCGTAATTTACTCTTTGCTTTATCTCGGTATCAACATGGACAGAGGAACACTCAATCTCAAACTTTCGATCTCCGATCC
>CM058040.1:43744946-43869715 GCA_030169165.1 Centaurea solstitialis
AAACTCATTGATCCCCTTCTAACCGCCCACTCGATTCATTTATACTACCTAATAGTACCATATTCTAACATGTTTGACTTATTTACTAAAATACCCCAAGTATAACACAAACCTTGGATGTGTTTTTCTAGTACTTGCTTATATTTATATTCTTGTTGCTTACTCAAATATGCTTTCTCAAAATTTAGCATGCCTGTTTTTCTCTCTTTCTATCTGCATTATTATTGCTTACTCACATCTAGAGTTTAAAATCTTAGCTTATCTATATTTTTCACTTTCACACACTTTTCACTGGTCAGGGGCCTTCACTTAAACAGCAACTCTGGTCTTCAGGGTTGAGGGGAGGACCCCACCTCGTCCTCCGGCTGGGATATGCTAGGCTTGTTTGATTTTACTCAAAGTTAGAAAAGAGTTGCAAAATGAACCATAGTAAATGTGAATCTTATAATGACAATGTGCTATCGCAGAAAACTAATAGGAGCTCGATATTACCTCAAAGGTTATGAAGCACGATACGGGCATCTAAATACCACCAATGATAGCCGGTCCCCACGTGACATGGATGGGCATGGGACCCACACGGCCTCGACCGTTGGAGGCCGAGGTGTGCCCAACGTCTCGGCCCTCGGTGGATTTTCCAGCGGGACCGCCTTTGGCGGTGCACCACTGGCTCGCCTGGCGATCTATAAAGTCTGCTGGCCAGTACCAGGAAAAGGTAAAGAAGAGGGGAACACGTGCCTGTTTGAAGACATGCTAGCCGCTTTCGATGATGCCATTCGTGATGGTGTTCATATTCTAAGCATTTCTATCGGATCAACAAAACCCATCAATTACACGCAAGATGGTCTTGCCCTTGGAGCCCTTCAAGCAACCAAAAATAACATTTTGGTGGTCTGTAGCGGAGGTAACGAAGGCCCTGCTGCATCAACAGTGGTTAACACTGCACCATGGATTCTCACAGTTGCTGCAAGTTCCATTGATCGCACTTTTGTTGCCCCGGTTCAGCTAGGAAATGGCAAAAAAATCAAGGTCAATATCTAAACTACATTTTCTGTCGCGTTTCATCCCTTCTTCGTTTCTTCTCTTATTCATAAAATGTCCCGTAATCACATCAAAGTACCCCCTTCGTCCCAAAATAAATGTCCATACTGAAAAACCCACAGTTCTAAAAATGTGTGATTGTTACATTTTTTATAACTAAATTAAATTTTTAACCTTAAAATAGAGGAAGTAATAGATTTCTCCATTCCATAATTAAGGGTAGAATTGGAAAGTAGGCGCTTACTTTTGAAAGTGGACACTTGTATTGGAACAAACTAAAATAGAAATGTGGACACTATTTTGTGACAAACTAAAACAAAAATGTGTAATTTCTCACTTTCTACTAAATAACATTTTACCCTTAATTAAAGAAGTAATGAATTTCTCCATTGTATAATTAAGAGTAAAATTGGCAAGTATGCACTTACTTCTGAAGGTAAACACTTATTTCGGGCAAACTAAAACAGAAATTTGGACATTTATTTCGGGACGAGGGAGTACAAACTTACATCACCTAAACCAAGTAGTCAAGTTTTCAAACTGATAAAAGCCAAACCTTTCTTTCTAACAGGGGCAATCAGCAACTCCATACAAGCTACCACGGAGGAAAATGTATCAACTTGTTTATGCAGCAGATGTTGTGAATGCAGATGTACCTAAAACATACATAGCAGGGTAATAATTTAAATTAACTTTCCACAAAAAAAAAATGAATTTTGTAGGAAAAAAAGATCATAATATGCTGAAAATCCTGAAATCATGCAGTCAATGTCTACCGGGTTCTTTATCGTCTAAAAAGGCCAAGGGCAAGATCGTCTTTTGCTTGCGAGGTAACGGGACGAGAGTTGGAAAAGGGATGGAGGTAAAGCGGGCTGGCGGTATTGGGTACATCTTAGGAAATAGTCCAGCCAATGGAGCTGAGTTAACCGTGGATGCGCATGTTCTTCCAGCAACTGCAGTTGCGTCGGAAGATGCAATAGAGATTCTCAAATACTTAAATTCCACGAGAACCTCAAGGGCATATATCTATCCAGGAAGAACTGTATTACAAACTAAACCAGCTCCATTAATGGCTGCCTTCTCAAGTAGGGGCCCGAGTGCGGTTTCTCCTGAGATTCTCAAGGTAACTGACGAAAGCCGAAAAAACAAACATTTATTATAGGGATTTAACACTGTGTTCTTAAAACCTTTTTTTAAAGAAAGCAAACGGAGGGGAAAGAAAGAAAGAAAAAAATATGTGTTTTCTAAACCTTTTAGGAAGGAAATGAAAGGAATAGGATGGAGAATATCGTTTAAATTTCCTCCCAAATGCGGGAAGAGAGGGAGAGAGAAAATGTCAAAGGAGTCTGATCATTTATGACAAAAATACCCTCGTAAGAAAAAGTGACAAAAACAAATATAAAGGGTATATTTGAAAAAATGACATATTTCCTTTCTTTGTTCTGGTTCAAGAACATAAGAAAGGTTTCCTTTGCATTCCTTCCCTTCTCTTCCCTTTCAAGATCACAAACAAAACACTTTCTTTCGTTTCCCTCCATTTCTTTTCTTTTCTTCCAAATTCGAGAGCGCGGTGTAAATGTGATATGATTGACAAATTTTTGGGATTTTGAGCAGCCGGATATCGCTGCACCAGGGTTGAACATATTGGCAGCTTGGACAGAAGGTAATTCTCCAACAAAGATAGAGAGCGACCATCGAAGGGTAAAATACAACATACTTTCCGGAACTTCAATGGCTTGCCCTCACGTAGCCGCTGCAGCTGCACTGCTCAAAGCGATTCACCCTGATTGGAGCAGTGCCGCCATAAAATCCGCACTCGTAACCACCGGTACAACTTCTGCATCCGAATCAGCAAATCTGAATAATGCCAATATTTGTTTGATACTTTGAAAGATAACATTTTTTAAATTTTTTTCGTTTGATTCACAGCTGGACTACTTAACAACGAAGGAAAGCAAATAACCGATGCATCGGGCAATCAGGCGGACGCGTTCCAGTTTGGATCGGGTCATTTCAGGCCGGCAAAGGCAGCAGATCCGGGACTCATCTATGACGCTTCCTACACTGATTACATATTGTTCCTTTGCAGCCATGGTGATTTAAGAGCCAAGACACCTTCCCTATGCCCCAAAACAACAACATCGACTCAAAATCTGAACTACCCGTCTTTCGGTTTCCCAAAACTAAACGGCAGGGTGACCGTGAGGAGAACTGTCACGAATGTTGGGGGAAAAGGAGGTGTTTATTTTGCCACCGTGGAACCGCCCTCTGGGGTCTCAGTCAAGGTGTCTCCACCTATTATGCACTTTAAGCATGTAGGCGAGAAGAAGAGTTTTGAGTTAACAGTGGAAGCGAAAAAAGATAGGCAGATTGGGACGGTGAAGAACAACATGTACTCATTCGGGTGGCTCACGTGGAGTGATGGCATCCATATTGTTCGAAGTCCTATCGCAGTATCTACCGTGTAGTGATTGGTCATTGTCTTAAAAGAATAATATGTATAAGATAGAATGTTCTTGGAAAACACAAGAACACAAAGACAAACAATTTATGAACTTAACATACGTACAAATACGAAATTAAGCAGTCGCAAGTTATGTTTTCTGGCGAGGTTTTCATTTTTCCTTAAGTGTTTGTGTATAATAACGTCAAAGCATGTTTTGATCAAGTACATAAAGACCTTACAACCATCCAAGGTACTTACGACATGCTACTAGATCACATTCAGACGTAAATTAATGGTAGAACCTAATAACCACCAAAAGATGGGTTTCTGTTTGTTCGCCTGCTTGAAGTTGTACCATATAGTTTGGCTTCCATCATCATTGCAGCAGTATCAAAGGCTTGATAGCAATTCATATTAACGGCATATAAAGCCCTCATCCATCAAGATCTTAGCTCGTTTTCTTGGCAAGATTTTCTTTCTGATGGAACACAAGAATTCTCTTCCGTCTCAAGTACCATGTTTCTGGCCAAAAATTCAACCACTTGCTCTTGCTCATGTAAATTTATGATGCTTAAATGTTTGTAATAACTTCAAAGCTACGTCTATAATCTTCCGAAGCAAAAACATTGGAAAACAAACCTCTCTTGTTCCGGATATCTGATTAACAGATGAAAACAACCCTCAAGGAGTAGAGAGTTCCATGAAAACACAAGGCTTGCATTTGAAAGTAACCTAAATGAGAAGTGCTATATTTTTCTCTTTGAGACATATGGAGTACAAGGGGTAGAGATTAGTCCTTTGATTTTGTTTTCTAAAACCTACACACATTCACACATAAATTAAGCTTCATCTATCCAATTAATACTTCACCTCAGCTATTTTATAAACTTCCAACAGAAGATGTGTATACAAAATGGGATTACTTCTTCAAAATGTATCCAGCTATCCCTAATATACTATTGTATATATCCACCTAAAAAAATTTCTTTTGTATATATCAAACTTTATTTTTTAGTCTATTGTATTGTGTGTATTTTTGATACACACAATAGTATATTGGGGGATAGTTGGATACACATAATAGACTCAAAAATACACATAATAGACTCAAAAATAAGTTTGATATATACAAAACGAATTTTTTTAGGTTGATACACACAATAGTATACTGGGGATAGTTGGATACATTTTGAAGAAGTAATCCCATACAAAATTAGAGAAAGGTTCAAATGAGAAATGCTAAAAAATAGGAAGTAAAGAAGTGTTGACTAGTCAACTATGATCTCAACGTTGATGGACACGGTGATTTGGAAACGCGTTGATGGACACGGTGATTGGTCAAAGCCACCTTTATTGACTGCATGAGTGGTGGAGATCACTTGTCTGCTTCATATTTTTTTAAGACTTCTAATTTAAACCTAATACTACAAAATTAACAATAGTAATTAAGCAAGCCTATAACAGCTATGGATTGCATTACAGTTCAAAAGCATAGATCGATCTCCACATATACGATACAAAATTCCCCAATTTGCATTGTTTTCAACTTAGGGTTTGTAATGTCTTTGAAGTTGATAACTTATGATTGAAATAATCAAGAGAGATTATTAACTAAATAGAATTTCAAACTGAAAATTGACAATAAGGTTATGATAAATTAGATATTAACTGGATTCTATATGAGAAAAGAATTAACCTAGAGTTTAACTTTGGTCGCCGGAGCTTACTGAACCTCCTCCGCCGATCTTCGAGCAACAGGCGGCGGGCGGTGGCGAACTGCCAGTTGTCCGTACCAGCGGTACGGCACCATTTTACATTCTCCTTATTTTTTCCGGCAAAATCACTTTTGTATTTTTTTAACTAAAATAAATTATGACATATTGATATTTTGAATACTCTAAAAAGAGGTATATGATTTTAATAAAATAAATATTCATCTTTTAAAATATTTATTATATTTTTCAATTTTTATTCTTGATTATACGAATGTGGAAGTTAGTTTCTAAAATTGTTATTTTAGTTGATCAAAAATTGTACTAGTTTTACTTTTAACATTTTTTATAGTTAAAGTGGAATTCGGGTTAGATTTATGGGATGAATACGTGGAGATACTCTGATCATGGTCAGCTTTCGGGTCGGTCCATGGTTGCCAAGGTTTGGATTAGTCGGTTGCCCGTATGGATCCTGGATACCTCGTCAACTTCATGTCGAAACGTGTGCGTGAATTTCTGAGGTTAAAAAAATATCAATCAACTAGCTAGAGTTTTTTTTCTATCTAATCTTTTAATACATAACTAGTTTCAACTTCTCACACCAATGTTCTAAGGTTGTGTTTGGCAAAAATAAGCTAGCTTTCAAACATGTATAGAAAGCTAGCTTATTGAAACGCTACTTGGAGTAGCGTTTTGAGAGCCTTTTTGTATCTTCTTCCAATTATACCCTTATTAATATTAATTATTAAAATTCAAAGATACCATTTTTGGTCATTTTACATACTCATAAGCTAGTTTTGTCAAACATACTTTGTTCATACGCTAGCTTAACAACTACTAACTAGCTTATCAATCAACATCTAGCTTATCTTGGCGTCAACCCTAGCGAGTGGAACTCTATGATTAATATTCAGCGGAACACATGATCATTTTGTCAGGAATGCCCCAGTTGGACCCCATCTCCGATCCTTCATGATGGAAATTATTATCACATTCTTCCTCATGTTTGTCATCACTGTTGTTGCCACTAATAAGCGAGCCGTAAGTATTATCTTTAATTCGTCGTATTGCAACATTATATTTCGTGCACTTAATTATAATTACCCTTTTTCACCTAACACAGACCGGGGAACTAGGAGGACTTGTCATAGGAGCAACTATTCTACTCAACGCCATGTTCGCAGGGTACGATTTATGCATACTTTTGAAACGTATTAATACATTCCATTGCAACAAAATTGGCATTATAGGACATCTAATCGTCTTCTTTGCGTCCTAAAAGGGAATTTAAGTTGATGTGAAAAACAACTATTCATCCCATATAAGAGTTTTATAATAAGTTATGTCGACGAAGTTTGACAACTTAATTAGACATAAGAAGTAAATTAATAAATCATCATATTTTCCTTTTTATATAACACTTTTGAAAATTGTCTCATATAATTTTTTTATATATAAAAAGGACTAATATATTTGGCAAAATAGCTGATAAGGTAGTTGTTGACAGATAAGCTAGCTAGTAGCTGATAATCTAGTTTATGAATAAATTATGTTTGACAAAAACTAGCTTATGGATACGTAAAATGACCAAAAAAAAGTATATTGGGATATAATAATTTTATTAATAAGGGTATAATGGGAAAAAACTACAAAAGTTCCAAAAAACTACCTCTAGCTTATAAAAAAAGCTAGCTTATAAGCTACTTTTGTCCATCCAAACATATACACAAAAAATAAGCTAGTTTATGTTTACCAAACAAGGCCTAATAAGACAAATTTCAAAAGTGTTATATAAAATACTAATAAAACAAATCGTTTATTGAGTCCTATTAGATAGTTGAACTTTGTCGACGTAACTTGTTAGGTCGTGTAACCTCATCTCAAAAACATAGTTTAACGTTGTTCGATACAACGCAAAATCCTATAAATTTATATCCTCATTAGATGTTCTACTAATTAGAACATCCAATGACAACTAAACGTCTTAAAAGACCAATTTTATTGTGATTTACACATATACGTACGTAATTATTAATATATTTGTTTTAATACATGCACTTTTTATACCTACAGGCCAGCATCAGGGGCATCAATGAACCCAACAATAAGCATAGGGCCAACACTCGTGTGGAACCAGTACAAAGGGTTATGGGTTTATGTGTTGGGTCATATGGTTGGAGCCATAGGCAACACCATACTGTTCACCGATAAGCCGTTATCTAAGATAACGAGAGGTGCATCTTTCCTTCACCACAACCGGTCTTAACGATGATCTCTTGAGTTTGCCGATTGTTTGAATCCACGGTTCTCTTTTGCAATAGACAATATATGTACAAAAAATAAAGTTGTTATACATGTAATGTAATACACATAATCCGCTTATAATTACAATAATTTCTATAAGTAGGGTTTTGCATAGTCATGCTTATAGATGCACACAGGATGATTTTGGATCCGTAAGAAACTTTAAAAAAGGTCTGGTCCAGTCCAGTTATCGGTTATAAGTGAAAGGTTGTTTTAGTCCAAAAATTTGAATCAAAGACTTCTTCTTAACTGGTTAAAAGAAGCATAAATTAGTAGTTAGAGACCAAAAACCGGTCTTTGGCTAACCAAAAACCGAAGCAGTCAAAGGGACAGTTAAAGCAAAAAAAACCCCAATTGAAGCTCATAAAAACTGTTTAAGGCCAATTGTGTTTCTCGAATTATCTATTGGTAGTGAAATTAATGCAAAAAGAAGTTTCAAATTTTTTTTTTCAAAAATATCCATCTGCTTTTTGTATAAATCAACAAACCCCAACATGCAATACAAATGAAATGTAGGGTTTATTAGAAAGAATATTGATGTGATATAGATTAATGATTATTGTAGGAATTTAAGCATAAACATCCTAATATGAATATTTGTGATTGTCAACCAGGTTGGTCTCCTAGCCCAAGTACAGGGATTATGAAATCTAGTACAAGTCACCCTAATTAATGTCAATTCGTGGGACCCTAATATCCAACCTACTATGGTCCAATAGGTTGCTTACCACATCACAGAAGTGAAATGTAAGGGAAATTTATTAACCGATAGGAGTCTGTTTAATAATTGTCAGATAATAAATACACTCAATCAACGAATTCAAGTAGCCACAGTTAAGACAATAATTATGAATCATAAGACAATCATTCAATAGATCATAAATCTATTAATTAAAACCCAAATCAAATCATCTTCCAAGTTCATCAAACCATAGCAAGCACTATAGAAGTACTAGTCGCTAAACATAATTACTAACAAAGAAAACAATAAATATGAACACATTAAGCAGACCGTGCAACAGTTGATGATCGGGCACCAGCAAGACGACTCCGGGTTAGCACCGGCGAGGTATCACCGTGTTTAAGCATCGCTCTCCACTGTAGGTTCATACAATTCTCCTCCGAACAGTAATTCTATGCCTCTCAGTATTTTCTGAACATTTTTCTTGATGCTTTGAAAGTCAGGCAAAAAGCAGTATTTAAAAGAAGCTGAGACGTTCCACCTCGTGATCGTGAAGCGGCATCTTCGCGACGCGAGGCACTTACGAAGCCCTAAAAAGTCTTTCTTGAATATTCTGGAATCTTCCAATTAGGGTGGACTTCTCTTTCGCGATGCCAAATGATAAGCATGCGACGCCAGATGGGAATCAGGAGGGAACATTCTAGAACACTTGACCTTCTCGCGATGCCAGACTGAGGTCTTCGCGATCACGAGAGTCTTTTGTCTTCAAACTCTCCATTTTCCGTGCTTTTCGTCTCTTTTCTTACTTTTACGTTCACGGGCCTTCAAATCCTGCAAAATTGAAAACAAAGGTTTTCGGAAGTAAAAAGTACAAAAAATGTGGTAAAATGGGAATAAATATTGCAATCCAGAACGACCAAAACATGTATAATTTTGGAGTTATCAATGATGCTATGTTGTCTTGGTTGAAGTTTGCCCGAACACGAAAAACGATTTGATATCCTATGTTTGAATATTTTTGTAGTAGGTTGGTATCTTTTGTACTTGAATGGTAACTTTTGTGGTAGGTTGATATCTTTTGTACTTGAATGGTTAACCCTTCTAGTAGGTTGGTATCTTTTGTACGTGAATGATAACTTTATTTGATGGTACTGTTCTGGATTTGAAAATGATAACTTTTGCGATGGAAATATTTGTACTTTCATTGTAACTTTATGTGATGGGAATGTAATAGTTTATACTTGAATGGTATATCCGTAAGTTTTATGTAATGGTAATATTTTGTACTTAAATGGTATATCCGTTAGTTTTATGTGATGGTAATATTTTGTACTTGAATGATATTATGTTTGATTTTAAAGAAATTTAATATGGTTATAGCTTGAAATGGATGACAATCAAAGGAACCAACTTCTTTTACTTTCGGACTTGGCTAACTTGGAAGAAGATGTAGCACTCAGTACGTACTACTACACTCGTATTCACAAGGAGCCATGCATGACATCGGCACAAACAAGACATGCATGGATGGAGGAAATTTTGAATGGTCATCCAATCCGATGTGTTAATGCCTTTCGAATGAGTGCAAATCTATTTATGCAACTTTGTAAAGAGTTGCAAATAAAGTATGGGTTAATGACAAGTCGTAAAATTAGTAATTAACAATAATTCGTTTTAATTATATAGTGTTAAATTTAGGTAATTTTTAAATATGTCACTTTTTATCATTTTACATTTATCAGCTAGCATATTAGCTAGTGTTTGTCAAACGTATCTAGTTCATCAGCTAGCTTATCAGTCACCAGCTAGTTTATTAGTTATCAACTAGCTTATCAGCTAGTTTACCAAACATAACCCAAATAGTCAACTATGTTTGATTTGAAGAATAAAATAAATTTTTTTAAAAATTGAATCGAAAATAAGATAAAAAACGATTTTCTTTAAGATGCATTGACAATGAAAGGAAATAAATCAGCAATGAAAATAATAAACACTAGTACAAATATGTTTTTTTGTCACGGTTTTGAAATTCATGTTAGTCACGGTTAGGTCTAGAACCGTGACTAAAAGTCATAAACAAAATTGAAGTATTGTTTTAGCCACGATGTAACTCAATAACCATGACCATTAGAAAACATGTTTAAACATAATGTCATGGTTTAAACAAAACTGTGACTAAATTGTTCGTATGGCCACAATTTTTTTGTCGTGGCAAGTAACAATTAAAAATCATGGCCATAGACATATATATAGTCACGATTTTTTGTGACAATTATTATTTGTGACCATAGACCGCATATGGTCTCATGAAATCATTTTTCCGTGACCAAAAGAATATACATATTTAGCCATGAAAAATTGTAAAACGTAGCCATAAGTCACATGTATTTGTAGTCATGGTTCTATTATTTTGTGTGACAAGAAGAGAACCAGTACCTACGGTTTATCGTATGAAACGTGACAATATGTGATGATTTCGTCACAGTTAATATGAAATGTGTGTAACTATTAATATAGTTAAAACCAAGATTAAAATAATTTTATTGTCACTAAAAGCTGACCTATAGCTACGATTCTACATAATCAATTGTGTGACTAATAAATACTTTAACGCCATGATTTTTAATATTTCAGATGACCAAAAGGCATTTAATACCCACACTTATAAAATATAAGTGTAACTATATGTCTTGAATTAGCCAAAAAGATACCTATAGCCACGTTTCTAAAAATTAGGTGTAACTATATGTCATGAATTTGGCCATGGTTTTTAATATTTAATGAGATACTTTTAACAAAATCAGTATTGTCCTGGTGGTTGGTCCATTCTTTATCAAAGATGAGGTCTCAAGTTCAAGTCTTGGCCACGTCAAAAAAATATACATGATTATAGAGCAATCACCGGCTACATTAAAAACAAATTATGTGGCTATAGTAAGTTTATTGTCATGCTTTTTTTATATTGTGTGACCAAAAGATAACCAAATGCTACGTTTAATGTGAGTTTATGTGGCAAAAGGTACTTTATGGCCACGGTTTTAGTAAAATGCTCTAATACCATAAAAATTGGATATGCCTATAGCTACTGTTTTCAAACTATGGCTATGGTTTTTCATTTGATTTGGTGACACATTTTAAGCATGACCAAAAGGGTATCAATGGTCACGGGAGAATAGGCTACGGTTTGATAAAAATGAAAAACCGTGACTAAAGTCCTATGGCCACAATTTTTGACCGTGGCAAATGTGAATTTTTGTGCTAGTGAAAATAATGGGAAAAAATAACTTAAATTTTTTTGTCTTAGTAGTTATTACAAATATGAACTCTCATTTAATTCAAACTCATGATCTCGTCTAGCGATGGCCAAATACCGGTTTCGGCCCGGGCCAGGGCCTAAACCGGTTTGCTACAATGTAGCTCTAAACTGGTTTGGCTCTGAACCAGTTCGGGTTCGGGCCGGGCCGGGGGAACAAGGGATTGAACCGATTAACATAGCTTCTAAACCGATTTTCCCAAACCGGTTCGTGCCGGGCCCAAAACCGGTTTGGGAAATTTACGTCAGATTTTCGTATTTTTTTACCTTTGTGTGATTTTTTTTGTATACTATTATTCTAATAATTACTTAATTATTAAAGTCAAGAACTTGATTGTATAACTAAAACACACATACGTAATACGTATACTAGAAAATACGAGAACACGAGAACTCGAGATTACAGAATACGAGAACAAGTTAACTCGAGAATCGAGATTAGAGAATACGAGAGCACGAGAATTTGAGATTAGAGAACACAAGAATACAAGATTACGAGAGCCAAAAAATGAGAAATCTTTGCGTTTTTTGCTAGTTGGGAAGTTGTGGTTTGATCCTTAACCCACCACTAGTATTTATATACTAGTTTAGCTCACAAAATGCTCAAAAAACGGTCAAAAAACGAAGATAACGGCTATATCAACGGCTAGAAATTTGAATTTTTCGTCGGTTCGGGCTGAACCCCGTTCAGGACCAGTTTTTGAACCGGTTCGGGACCGGAAAAACTCTATAGAACCTGAACCGGTCTGGGCTTTCGGGCTGTAAACTGGTTTGGACCAGGTCGGGCTCAAAACGGGTTCAGTCATCGGGCTGGTTTGGTTTTTTTGTTCGGTTCGGTACCGTTCCGTTTGGCCATCACTAATCTCGTCTATATTTATTTTTTGTCTAAAAATTAATTTCAAAGCATTTAAAAATACTAAATTTGATCTCGTGTAAT
Source organism: Centaurea solstitialis (assembly GCA_030169165.1). Classification (NCBI taxonomy): domain Eukaryota; kingdom Viridiplantae; phylum Streptophyta; class Magnoliopsida; order Asterales; family Asteraceae; genus Centaurea; species Centaurea solstitialis. The sequence continues at coordinate 43,757,382 of CM058040.1, forward strand.
ACACGGGATAATTTAAGAAAAATTAATTCATACTAGAAAACTAATATTACAATTATGATTTGCTTAGTTTAAATTATTTACTATAATTTAATTTATGTTTAATAGTATTATCCAATAATTAATTTATTTTAAAAGTATTGACAATAGTATTATAAAAAAAATGTTTTTTAGTTAATTCATGATTCTGTATTTTTAATATGAAACATATTACTTCTTATATATTCTTAATATTTAATAATAAGATTAAATAAAAAATATTCAATAATGGGCTCATTTCGAAGGTATTGACGAGACGATTATAATTGTATAAATCGTAAAAAAAGAAAAGTAATTTTAATGCATTTAAAATCTATATATAATAAAAGAGTAATTAGCATGACACGTGTCATCTTCTAGTGAGCCGATTTCAGCATTTTCTCGTAAAAACATGTATTACTTGGACGCAATTTACATTATCGGTTTTATCCCCTACTTTTTAGCTATTAATATTGCTTTTAATCTTCAATTTTTCATTTATCGCCCTTATAATTAGTTATTTGTTTTACTTTTAATTTATTACTTTTTCATTTTTATTTTATATTCTTATCATATAACACAAATAATCATATATTATGAATTACAAATCCATTAAAATTAGGGCAAATTGCCGAAAAAGGTAATATAAATGTCCAAAAAATTCAATCAAGGTAACGTAATTTTTGTTTTTGCCAAAAAAGGATTATCCATTCAAATTTATCAAGAAAAGGGGAAGAGTAATTGGTAACTTGTTGAACCGGTTAACTCTTTCCTTTTCTCCCACTTTCTCTCACTCTCCCTTCCTCTCTCTCTCTCTCTCTTAGAATTCAACAGTCAACACATCTCTCCCTCTCTCTATCTCCATCACCATCACCACCACCCCACCCCACCATCACCGTAACACCACCACCACCACTGCCCCCACTTCCAAACCACCACCACCACCACAACCCCACCTTCAAATTTTGGCCCAACCACCACAACCTCCACCTCTGAAATTGACTCAAATTTTAGCACAGACGACATGACTGCCCCGGCCTCTTCCTCAAACCCGAAATCAACATCTTCCCCATTCTCCCCAAACCCTAAATCGAGTGTGTGCAACGTTGTGTGTGTGTGTATGTGTGTGTTTATGCAGGTACGTGTGCGATATAGTGTGTGTGTGTGTGTGCAGGTGTGTGGTGGTGGGTGTGGTAGTTTAGTGGTGGTGGTAGCTATGGTGGTTGTGGTGGGTGGTGGTTTGGAAGTGGCTGTGGTGGTGAATGGTGGTGGTGACTGTTGGTGAAAGAGGTGGCAGTGGCAGTGGGTGGTGGTGGTGGTAAATATGGTGGGTGTGGGTGGTGGTAGTGAATCATGGTGGGTGTGGGTGGTGGTGGTGGCAGTGGGTGGTGGTGATGGTGGTGGTGGTGGCAGTGGGTGGTGGTCAACACCGGTCAACGACGGTCAAAGGTAAAACGGTGTTGACTGGGACTGCCACTTGGACATATCACACGTCAACAAGTAACGCTGACTGGGCTACCATTTGGACAGACACGTCAGCATCTTACCTGCTGACTTGGCAGGTATCAAGTTAATCAGGTCACATTTCCCTTTTTTTTTTTTGACAAAATCGAATGCATAATCCTTTCTTGGCAAAAAATCGAATGCATAATCTTTTCTTGGCAAAAAATTGTACGTTTCCTTGATTGGATTTTTTGGACATTTATATTAACTTTTTCGGCAATTTGCCCATAAAATTACTTTTATTTTATATTATTATAATCGTCTCGTCAATACCTTCAAAATGGGCCCATTATTGAATATTTTTTATTTAATCTTATTATTAAATATTAAGAATATATATAAGAAGTAATATGTTTCACATTTTTTTACGTTTTTATTTTACACTCTTATCATATTAAAAATATAGAATCATGGATTAACTAAAAGATATTTTTTTATAAGTTGTATCAGTATAATTTTATTGTCAATACTTTCAAAATAAATTAGTTATTGAATATAATACTATTAAACATAAATTAAATTATATTAAATAATTTAAACTAAGCAAATTAGATTTGTAATATTAGTTTTCAGATATGAATTAATCTTTTTTAAATTGTCATGTGTATTACACGGGATCAAATCTAGTTTATAATATATGATTATTTGTGTTATATGATAAGGGTATAAAATAAAAAATAAAAGTAATAAATAAAAAGTAAAACGTATAACTAATTATAAGAGTGTTAAATGAAAATTTGAAGATTAAAGGCAAATAAATAGCTAAAAAGTAGGGGATTGAACCGATAATGTAAATACGTTCAGATTCATGTTTTGACAGAAAATACAGAAATTAACTTACCAAAAAAACGATACATATCATGCTGGTTACTCTTTTATTATATAGATTAAAACTTTCAATCGGCTAAAATTTTCCCCTAAAACTAATCATGTGGAGATTAATTAAAGGAACCAATTTTACAATAGCTCCTAGATTCAGAAGAGATTAGGTTTGTATTTGTGGACTCATGTAAAACAACATAAATATTTTCAATTTCTATCCATGTTTGCACCACCTCCACAATTATGAACTTGTCCCTAGAGTTTCAAATTTTACATTTACATTGCAAACAGGGGTTGAAATTGTAATTCTTTTTCTCATTCGCAATAACGGAGGTGTGTTTTCTTCATACCTGGGGATATTTCTCTAAAGGGTGGAGAGAAGTAGGTAAGAATTAAAACCAACCATGAAAAAAAAAAGACCATTTTAAGTAGCGGTGAGTAAAACCCAATTAAATCTGAAAACCTGGATCAAATCCGATCTGAAAATCCCTGAATCTACTCAATTCTAGGGGTGACAATTTCAGATACGACACGCCAATTCGGCACGACATGACACAAAGATAAACGAGTATGGACTGAGTTTTCTGACCCATTTCCTAAGTCCTAACCCTAACAAACATCGCTCGACAGTCACAGTCTCTCTCACGATTTCAATCGCTCCTCGTCGTCGTCGCTTGAACTTTGGTTGTGTGTTGAACTTTTGACTTGGTTGTTTTTAAACTTTGCTAATTTGGATTTGGTTGTATTTTTGAACTTTGATAATTTGGATTTAGTTGTATTTTTGAGATTTGGTAATTTAGATTTAGTTGTAATTTTGAACTTTGTTTTCATGATTTTTGACAGGCCAACTCGTTTATAACCTGTCAACCCGTTTATAACGAGTATGGATGTGAGCTTCTCTTTGAGTTGTGTTTTTGGTGGATGTTGCCTGTTTTTTGGCTTGTTTCTTGTCTGTTTGGGTTTTTAGCTTTGTTTGGTTTTCTTTTTTTTGGTCTGCCTTGGGGCCTGTCCTTGGCTGGATTTTCTTGTAGGGGTCTTTGACCTTTTCTTTCCTTGTTTTTAATATCATTGCCGGTTTTACCTTCAAAAAAAAAACCCCATTTTGACCCGACGACTCGTGACATGACTCAGGTCACGGGTTAAGGTTGAAGATTTCAATACGATTAGTTAAACAGGTTGTGTCTGAGTTGATGTTTTTGACCCGCCAACTCGTGACCTGTCAACCCAAACACGACCCGATTGCCACTCCTACTCAACCCACATAACCCGAAATAACTCGAACTCCGAAATCCGACTTTTTAGACAGGTTACTCAGTTTAGGTTGGGTCACACCCATCACCCGAATCCATCTGAAACTCGAATAAAGCTTTTTATTATATTTTTATAACAATTTTTTCTAATTTTTTAAGGTTTGAATATTTTTTTAGTTAGTTTAAATATCTATTTTATATTTAAAGTTTAAAATTTGGATTCTCTTTGAAAATTGAGTAAATTTTAATGATTAACCATGAAAAACAAAATTCATCTTAATTTTAAATAATAGCATTTGTATTTCTCTTCTAATCTAATCCAATCCGATTCGATGTTCGTCCTAATTTTAAATAATCACCCTTAATTAAATGAGCTATATAGTATACGAAAAGGGGAAGCTAAATACACCTATGGACTTGTTATCCACACCTAAAAAGTAAATTGCTTCGTGCATATACACATCAACATCAAATGACACCTTTTTACATTTCAATACATTTATCCAAATTTCCAATATACATTCATACCGATACTAAATTGGTGGAAATAGCAACCCTGACACGAAAACCGCTTATTTGAACCGTATCCGACCCATCTTATTCGTTAATTTGTTTTATCTGTTTGACTAACGTACATTAGAAGACAATATCTTATTGGCTTCTCATTTAAGTAAGAATGGATACAACCTTATCCAATTGTTTTATAAATAATTAATAATAAAATTAATTAGGGCAACGTGTCTTTAAAGATGACGGTACTTTTGGAGATTCCATTCTACCACGTGTCGTTTCGGCTTCTCTTTTTAATACTTGTGACACTTGTCAATCTCTTACTTGCAATTGTTTTTATTCTCTTGTTTCTTTAATTTTAAAAATTAGATTTGCACACAAGAGAAACCTATTTTAAAAAGATACAAAATGTTTATATAGTGTTTGGTTTTTTGAACGGCAACAATTTTATTAAACTCAAACCAACAAAAATACACAAACAGGCCACCCAAAGTTGTAAGACGCAACCTTGAACAACACAAAACAACACCAAAACGCTACACCGAACCCAACGGCCAGAACCACCGAAACTAGCAAACAACTCCTCGAACCTAACAAAAAAAAAAACAAAACAAATCCCACTCTACCTAAACGAACCACCTAACTAGCGAGTCACCGAAACCAACGAGCCACCTAACCAACAAGGCATCGAGCAACGAACCAACGAACAAGACGAACCAAGGGACCACAAACCAAGTCCTTGGCTTAAAGAAGAGAAAATATAGAAAAAACTCGTGTTACTGAAAAAATTTTAGAAATATTTACCAACAAGAAATTTGTCCAAAACAATGGTGAAATTGAAAACTCTACAAAAAAAAATATGAAATTTACAAATATTTACCATTTTAATTTTGAGAAGATAACACAATATTTGCTTTCTTATACTTATTATTAATTTATGTTTCATGGAAAAAATACATATAAATAAAATAAAAGAATAAAAACAAATTACGGAATCAGATTGGCGCTCCTGACCCAATCGAGATTTTGTTAATTGGTATATACTTACAAAAACCTTTTATATTAACAATAATTGAACAAGATTTAGATATTGATTAACGACTTTGATGGTACAAATTGGAGAGGTCCCTACGATCCACCTTCTATTTGATCGAATAGAGGAGGAGAAAAGGCATAAACAAAAGTTGAAAAATGGTAAGAAACAATTATGAGTTTTGTCGTAAAGAATAAACCACGTAAACCCTTAATATCCATTCAAGAATGTCAGATCAACTACTTTTCATAAATACCAAACAATTCTAATCACTATGACTATGACATATTTCTTGTTGTATCCTATCTATAACATAACACGAGTGTTGTGTTGAGATAAAATTAATGATCACTTTCAACTTGATACTCCAAACACAGTTGTGCTTCTAAACAATTGACTTATTACGCTGTTAACAAGTAGCATTTTAGGCTCAACTTGTATACAATGTTTGACATTGACTTGATCTCGCACATTTTTTCAATGTTTGAGTTTCACGCTTCTTTAACAATTCTAACAAACATTATTTTCTCAAACTCAAATTTTATAAGCTTGTTCTCAGTCTCAAACCTGAGACCAGTTAGCTTACTTATTGGCGCGAGCCTAACGTTGTTAGAAACTTTTTTAACTCTTATATTTTGATTGTTCGGTTGACGAACCTGTCCAGCTTGAAAAAAATGTAGGCTCGTATGTATCTCAATCTAACTTACAAGTCTCAATCGAGTTTTCAAACAAGTGGAGTTAAACATTACTTGTCAAATTAAACGAGTTTTATTTTGTATTCAAGATCAACTCAAATTGATAATTACTAAGTTTGAGCATTAAGGGGTTGTTTGTTTTTTCAAAACTATCTCTTAAAAAAAACCTTTTAAGACTGAAAATTAAGAGGTTTGTACATTTAAGACTGTTTGTTTTATTTTTAAGAGAATAATTGAAAACCTTTTATTTTCCTCTAAATTTTATGAGGTCCGCCATCCACATCACATTTTTTAGACGTGAAATCAAACTTTAGATTTCAAACCTTTTAAAAAACAAACAATACGTAAATGTTCTAATCATAGACACTTGCTAAGATAATGTATAGAATTTTTTATTGATCATACGTATCTAGATCAACCTATGCACATCTTGCTTAATCATACCAAACCGTAGATAAGAGTAAAAAAACAAATTTAATGGCTTTTGCATTACACATGATGACATTATATTATTTTTAACCGACACATGAAAATTTATTTTGCCTAAAAATGAATACGAGAGGGCCCACAAAAGCTTGCCCAAATTAACGGGCTAATTTGGGTATAATGGGCCTTTTCAAAAGAAACAAATTGAATTGGAAATTTTACATATTGGTCCCACAACATTTCTTTGTAACAAAATAGACCCATGTGACCTTGCACTATATTGTGTCCTCTAAAAAGTTAAAAGAAATGTCAAGAAAACAGATGAAAACGTTGTTGTATTTTAGACTTTTTAGTTATACGTTAGAACTTAGAAATAGTATGCTGTATGCTCTTTTTGCTTTTAAAACAAGTGTTCTAATTTATATTTATGTTTGTTTTAAATGTGTTAAAAATTATAACGTAAGAAGTGTGAAAAGTAACTATTCGTTGTTGGATGACAAATGAATATTTATTAGGATGAAATTCATTGAGATATGATGTATCGAGATGTACAGGATCAATTTTCTTCTAAACCACAATTCATGGGAAGATATGAGATTAAAAAGATCAATGATTCAGGTTCATATCTCACGTTTCTCATCATTAAATTAACTTCTTACACTATCTTATGAGAAGTTTTTGTGATTAAATATTTTACTTAAGATGGCTTTTATTTTAGATATTTTTAATTAATTAATTATTACTTTTTTGGTAATTTTACATATTTATGAATTAGTTTTTGTCAAACATAATTTATTCATTAGCTAGCTTATCAACAACTAGCTTATGAGTTTTAGCTAACTTCCCAAAAACTTATTCGTCTTCAGCTAGCTTATGAGTTTTTACTACCCAAACATATCCTTAACCCGTTTTTCAATTTTGTCTTTTATATGTTGTTTTCAATTTTGTTTTGGTGTATTATTCATTTTTCACCTTATATTGTTGTCTAACTTATTAAATAAGTTTTACCAAACATAACTAATTTATTATCGTTAATTAACTTCTAAATATTGATAAAAAACTTCAATTGACACCTAATTTACCATCTAAACTAATTTATAGAAAATCATATAAAAATTAATATATAGATTTGCAGCAGATATCCATTGAAGTTAGTGTAAGTTGTACTCTATGCAAGTTGACTTGTATACATAAACACAAGAGAATAAAAAGGTAGCGTAAGTTGTACCTGATGCAGGTTTTCTTGTACAGAGTTACGTGAGCCACAAGTAAGCTGGTATTAAGGCTTGGTTTGGCAAGCATAAGCTAGCTTATAAGCTAGCTGATAAGCTAGCTTATAAGCTAGTCCATCCAAACATGTACCAGGAAGCTAGCTTATCAGCTAGCTTATAAGCTAGCTTTTTGAAACGCTACTTTGAGTAGCTTATGAGAAGCTTATTGTAGCTTTTTCCAATTATACCCTTATTAATATTAATTATTAAATTCAAAGGTACCCTTTTTGGTCATTTTACATACTCATAAGCTAGTTTTTGCCAAACATAATTTGTTCAACAGCTAGCTTATCAGCTACTAGCAAGCTTATCAATCAAAAGCTAGCTTATCAGCTATCCGCTAGCTTATCAGCTACCAGCTAGCTTATAAGCTACGCTTGCCAAACATAGCCTAAGCCAAGCTGGCTGAATAGAATAGATTAGGCAGCTCAATTACTTCTAGAGAGAGAAACACACAGACTTTTTTTTTAGAGAGAGAAAACACGACACAGAATGATTGAGTACTCGAGACGATTCCGATTCCAATTCCAATTCCATCGCCTATAAATATCACCATTTCCATTTCCACTTCTTCAATCTCCAATTCCAATTCCAATTTCTTCCTAATTCTTTCAATTCACCAAAACAACAACTGAAATCAATCAATCAATCTGAATTCTGACCTAGCTCGAATCGGTTTAGTTAATTGATTGATTTTTAACTAATTTCCGATTCGATTATGGCGGAGGAGTTTGAAGAATCCGACGTTGTGTTCACCGGAAATTACGATCGTGAATTCGATATCGCTACCGGAGATTCGGATTCGGAGGAATCGAGAAGAGCGAAGAGAAGAAAATCGAGAAGAAGAGCTCGATGATGAAGAAGGCGAATTCGAAGGCGAAGGCGAAGGCGGTGAACATACCTGAGATCTACTCGTGGTTTCATGTAATGGAGCCGAGTTTGTTTGAATATGATTACGGAGAAGAAGAAGATGCGGAAATCGTGCCGCCTCATGTGGTGGTGCTGCGGCGGAGATTGGCGGAGAAAATGGCGTTTTCGGTCTGCTCCGGAATCGGAAGGACGTTGAAAGGAAGAGATTTAAGTGAAGTTAGGAATAGCGTGCTTAGAATGACCGGATTTCTCGAAACTTAAGATCGAAATCGAGATCGAAATCTCCATTATCGGAACTGAAGAATTTCATGAAGAAGATGATGTGAGCTTTGGAATGCATTTCGTGAGTTAAAATTAAGCTTTTCAAGTAACATTGAATTATTAATTAATTAATTACTGTTTTCATTTGAAGATAAATGAATTTAAATTAAATTATTACAAAATTTAACAATTCTTATTTGTTTAATATTTATTCTTTTACTTTTAGTTAAATTGCTTTGGACAAAAATGGATTGATGTAAATTGACGATGACTTTGTATGTGTGTAATGTGTATAACTATGTATTTAATGTATGTAAATAATATACATTTATATGGAGAAAAACCATAAATAACCTTTTGATACAAAAAACAACCGCATTATAGTGGTAATAAATTAAAACGATAAACTATAAATTGGTGTTGTTTTAAAGAGTGTTTAAATTTTATTTATTTATGTTTTGAAATAAGTGTTTACTTTTTTTAAAAATAGACCACCATGTTTCAAAATATGTCTTAATTATCAAATATTTACATTAATTAAAGATAAAATTGTTATTTTGTCAGTTAAGAAGTCAACCGATTTCTATGTCTAAAACTTCATTATTTTTATTGGGAATGTTAGAACATTTAGCTAATTACAAAAAGTTGAAAGGATAAATAATTTGAGAAAATCTATTTAAGCTAAAGTGAATATACGGTATTTTAAATTTAAAATATTCAAAATATAGTTAAAACTTAAATTGAAGAAATTATATTTAAAAATGTGATTTTTTATAGTTTATAATTCAAATATTGTTATTGTGGCACATTTAGAAAAAAATTTGATCTCATATTGACATGGATGAATTTTCTGTTTGGATTGTGTGTTTTAAGATAATTGCAAAATGTATTATAGAATAATATGATACTTCCGTACATTTGTATCCTTTTTGATTTATTTCATCTTTAGTAATTCTTCAAGTTTTACTTTTTTTTTAATTATTGCAATATATAATATAACTTAAATTGCCTCTTTTATAAATCAACAAATCAAAATTGTCATATATAGTTTGGAAATACGAGTCTGAATTATGCATTTTTGAGTTGCTGGCATTCGGTTTGCCTAACATTTGGTTTGTTTGTCTTGCCTAAAACTAGATCTTTTATGATCGGTTTTTATGAGTTTGAATATCTGATAGAGTTGATTTCACTTGTATTTGTTTCATAAATATGTTTAATAAATAAAAAAAAGAAACACATGTACGTGTGTATATATGTGTGTGGGTGCGAGACTGCGAGCCCTGTTTGAGAATCCATTAAATTGTTAGAACCTTGATAAATAGGTATGTTATTTCATACATTCTTTTTTATTTAAGAATGATATATTTTTTATATTTATTTTATATGTATTAACCTCGTAATATAAGCCTTTTTAGCTTGTTTGTAAATGAAAAGTTACCCATGAAAAGTTTTCAAATTCTAAACCAAATACTTATGAAGCAGATTTTGAAATGCATTAATTAAAACCGACTAGAGATGAGAAAAAAATAATGTCAAAAAAGAGTACATTAAGACAAAAATTATTATGATTATTACAATATATGAAGTGCTTATTTTATTATTTCCAGGCCAATACTTTTATTTGTGCTAATAAAATTTGATTTTAAATATCTTTTTATATCATATATAATTGTTCTTGTTATCTGTATTTGTCTGAATTTGATTCCCTGATGAAGAAGTTATATCTTAATAAATTGTAACTTGTTGTAGTGTGTAAGATTGTTGTCATCTTCATAAAGAAAAGTACGTTCACATCCCAACATTATATATTTATTTAATTTTGTACTTTTAATTAGTTACTTTTTAAACAATATAAAGTAATTTAAGTAATTAAATAATAATGAATAGATAGTTTGGATTACAAGTTAAAACAGGTTAGACAGTATTGGTACTCGTTCTTTTGGTTAAAATATATATACTAACAGCTTAAATATTTTGATATATTAAGTTTAGTTTTCAAAATGGATATATACATATAAATATATGTTTTTTTTATTTTAATGACCAATTTTATTCCATTTAGTGATATCATATGCTTGAAAGAAGAATGTTATGGAAAATTGGCTCTAGTAGCCAACTCAATTAATTATTTAAGTTATTTTTTCCCACTTCATTAAAATCTAACTAGATGTACAACTTATAGTCCTGTTCTTTTAGAAAAGACAAAAGGGATCAGATTTGTAAAAAAACAATGTAGAATCGTAGAAGATTTTTTTCCTTTTTTATAAACGGAAATTCACTGTATTATAAAAGATTATGTTTTTTTAGCTAGGTCCATAAAAGATGAATCCATAATTTATAGACCTTATAATATTTGAGTAAAATGGGGAGAGAAATGGTTAAAAAACCAATTGGGATGGATGATTTAGTTAGTAAAGCGGTTTTTCCGAATATTATCTTTTGAAGTTACATGAAAACAAGGACGGAGCTAATAAAGGGCACGCGGTGGCACCGGCCATCGTCAAATTGCTCCGTCGTAGTGTAAAAAATTACAGTGCCACCGTATTAATTTGTAGTGTGCCACCATATATATTTTGAAACTGCAATTAAAACATAAGTTTTCTTTGGTTGAGTTGGTTAGTTACTTCCCTTATAATCATGAGGTCATGGGTTCAAGTTTTGTTAGAGACAATTTTTTTTAGATTTTTGCTTTTAATTTCAAATTTAGTATTTATATAAAAAAATAGCTTGTACCAAGAATTGAACTTGAGACTTTACTTTTGAAAAACAATGAACCAACCACTAGACCAATAGAGATTTTGTGAAAATTTTCATTATATATGTTCTTTATAGTTAAATGGTGTCACCGTCTGAAAAAAGTTCTAAATCCGTCCCTGCATGAAAACATAGAAAACTCTCTCAGAGAGAGAGAGAGAAAGAGGAAAGTACAAATGTGAACTCAATTTTGGTTGTGAACATGAGGATGACACTCATCCGGTCATTTAGAAAGAGAGAGAGAGAGAGAGAGAGAGGGAGGGAGGGAGGGAGGGAGGGAGGGAGGGAGGGAGGGAGGGAGGGAGGGAGGGAGGGAGGGAGAGAGAGAGAGAGAGAGAGAGTCAAGTTTATTTGTAAATAATTAAAAGAGTATAAACCATGTAAACTAATCATAGTCGTTGATCAAAAAAATCAAGGGAGAATATTGATTCATAGGAAAGATGAAAATATAAAATGTATGATGATTCAATGATTATGAAAATACATATGAAAATGTTTCATAGAATTTTATAAGATTTCATAGGTTTACCTCGTTTATACCCTCTTAATAGTTTACAATGAACTTCTCTCTCTATATGTATTAATCATCATGAATAATAATTATTCTTGTATCATCATAAATGTATACTACCATATCATCATAAATATTAATGATTTATTATACATAATTGGTTTTTATTGTTCTCAAAATAAGGTATAGTTGTTTTCATAGAGCTCTCTTTTTCACTATAACAACCATTTTTAATGCTGAAACATTATTGATTTGAACATATAAAGGATAAATTAGTAATTTCATTTCTTACAACATATTGTTGACATCATGAAAATTAAATAGAAATTCCGTCATCACCACAAATTATCTTCCATCCTCACCACCACAAATCATCCCTCATGAAAACCAAAACAAAGAAAATTACTAAAATCTAAAAGAAACCATGAAAATTGTATAAGATGAAGTCCGAAAGAAATTAAGAGAGTGGTGTCGAAGAAATGATGATTAAGATGATAACGTACGACGACCATAGTATAATGGTACTTGAGCAAGTTGTTATAGATCTGAATGGGCTTTCTTATATATCACACAAATGATTCATGTTCGATCTACACATAGATGCATGTGCACACTCTTGTCCCGCAACCTTATAATGTTGGAATATAAATTACACATGTGTTTTTAGTTTAGAAAATCATGTTTAATATATATACACACACATACATATGGAATAGATTCCGCTAAGAATCTCAAACCAACAGTGTAACATGAGGCATATTCATGTGTTATCCATCCTTAATGTGTAATTCATGTTAAATAACACTTGCATATTCATCATGAATATATTGTTCACGATGAATATTTATCCTTAAAACTTAAAAGGACATGTTTTGCGTTGTGAGTAGTTCCCGAGTTCCTAATAATTGTATTTTCTTTAGTAACTGTTCTATTTGAAAATAGTTAAATGAGGACTACAAAAAAGATTGAAAACCATAAAAACCAATATAATTACTTCATATATATATATATATATATGTGTGTGTGTGTGGTACATATCGGGTTAGGTTCAAATGTGAACTCAATTTTGGTTGTGAACGTGAAGACGAATCTCAGCCACACATCTTCGGTTACAGTGGACGCGATAATGGAGGATTGATGTGATTCATGGGAGGGTGGAGATTATTAAAGGAGGGGACCCGGTCAAAGCCGCATTTATTGACCGGATGAGTGGCTGAGATTCATCCTCATGTTCACAACCAAAATTGAGTTCACATTTGAACTTTCTTCTCTCTCTCTCTCTCTATATATATATATATATATACATGCATACATACATACATATATAATATATGTGTGTTGTGGGAGGGGGGTCGGGTAGGCATGACATAATGTTATTTTTCATGAGAAGTACTTGTTGATCCCTTTTCATCAGATGTCCTCCCATGGATAGCAGCTTAATTGATCCGGTGCATCTTATTTCAATGCATCTCATCCTAATGTCCGTCCATTTTCCATCCAACGGTTAATAACCACTTCTCATGTTTCTCTCCAAATTTGGCACTTCTCATCGCAACGTTTTGTTAAGAAGTTGAAGTTAACATGAAAAATGTAAGAAAAAACCGTTGGATGAGAAGTGAATGTCTTTTAAGATAAAGTGCACCAAATCAATTATCTTCTGAAACGCAATTCATAAGATAACATGAGATTAAAAGAAATCAGAGGTTCAAATTAACTTCTCATGGCTATCGTCATTAAGTAAACACTTTCACATAATCCTTTATGTATATGATTCACAATATTATTTCACATCGACGAAGTCGTTAAATAACACTGAAAAATCCATGATTCTCACAAATTTCAATTTTATTTTTGTAGTTCTCATATCATTATTTTCTTTGTTATAAAATAGTAACATGTGACATTTGATCGACTAGGTTTGTAGGGCTTAAACATTTTAATGTGTTATGTTTTCTTGATTAGTGATGACACCAAGGCCACGTGGATAATCATGGTTAGAACATGTGGCCCAATCATTAGGAAGAAGGAACAAAATATCCATCTACGTGGAAATACCCACAACCAATGATTATTTATTTAAAATCTAAATGGCAGATAAACTCACACACACGTTCTCGAGGTATATATCGAGGATCTATTCGAACATCCGACTAATCCTCGTTGGTCTCAAACCTGCCCAAAGGCCGTCCTAAAACCTGAGTAGTTCCACTTGCTATCGTAGGGTTTTGAATCCAAATAATCAACGATACCGTCCACTAAGGCCATCCGTGGCGCGCACGACACACGCACGGTGCAGCCGGCATACCGGCGGTAACACCGCCGCGGTATGCCGGTATGGTGACGGTATGGAGAGCTGACGGTAACTTCATGCCGTTGTAAAAAAAATGTTTTCTTTTTTTTTCTTTTTCGACCATTGAATAACGGATATATATGTATATATTTTTTTTTACTTTTTTTTTTACTTTTTACATATATATATATATATATATCATCTATTCAATTTTTTACCACCCATCTCATCTTCATCTCTTCCTCAACAAATTATCTCATCTCATCTCATCTTCATCTCTTCTTTAACAAATTATATCATCTCTTCTTCATCTCTTCTTCATGGATTCACACGGTACCCCTTCCGGTTCGGCATCCCAAACGCCTCCACCGTCGGCATCCCAAACGCCTCCACCGTCGGGTGTCTATCGCCCCGCAATGGGGTTTGGAAGTTGGTTGCCTCCATCGGGTTGGCCGCAAACCCCAATGGTCGACAATTGGGCGTATGCGAATATGATCGCGAATACCCCTATGATGTCGTACCCCATGCACCCCCAACAACCGACGACGCAAACCCAACAACCCACGCCGTCACAAGTGTGGGAACTACGAGATGGAACCAACTTGTCACCGCAATCGTGGGGAGATGACGAGGAGGTACCCGAGACCCAACCGGAGTCGCCGCCACCGCCACCGCCGCCACAACCCAAAGGTAAAAAACGTGGGAAGGGTAAGAACGTAGAAGCGAGCTCGAGTGCGAACCCGACCAAAACTAAAGCGCCTTCTAAACCATGGTCGAGTGAGGAGGAGGTCAAGTTGGCGATGGCGTGGGCCGAAATCTCGGAGGATTCAACCATAGGTAACTATCGAACGGGAGGTAAATAAAAAACCGTTTTTTTAACGTACTTAAGTATTCGCTAATGTGTTTTAATTTTTTCCATTTTTGAAGTAGACAATTTTTGGATGCACGTTAAAAGGTCGTTAGACATACGCATGGGGTACGGCCCCAACGTCCGCTCAAGCGACGCCGTGCAAACCAAAGTGAAATTGCTTCTATCGGGGGTCTCGAAATTTGCTTGTATCTACAACAACACATTGAATCACCGAAATAACGGCGAATCCGACGTTAATATATTGGAACGTGCGCTCGAGCGATACCGACGTGAGTATAATCGAACATTCCCTTTCCAAGCCGCTTGGAAAGTTCTCATCGAATGCCCGAAGTACAACCCGGTGGAAATGATGAACCCATCGGACATCCGCGCGCCTACAAACAAACGGTCGAAAACGTCCGAAACCCAAACGGACTCCCCCGGCGATTCCGATGCTCGTACTTACACCCACCTCGGGGATGATGAGCACCGCTCACACACTGAACGGCCACGACCAATGGGTCGGAACGCGGCGAGACGTGCGGGGTCTTCGTCTTCGACAAACGATACCAACACGGGCATGTCAACCCAAGTAGGCGCTCTCACACATGGTATCACCGGGCTTATGGATATACTTAAAGAAAACCAAAGGATGGCACACTTCCAATTCTACACATCACCGCACAACCATCTCTCGGGTCCTATTTTGGAGGCCACGTTGCAAGAGAAGGCGCGGTTGCGCGCACATTACGATTGGCCTCCTTTCGAATAGTTTTTTATTTTTAATTTTAATGTAATTTTTTAATTGTTATTTTTAATTTTAATTGAAAATTTTAATTTTAATTTTAATTTTAATTGTTAATTTAAATTTTAATTTTAAAATGAATTGTTAATTGTTAATTTAAATTGTTAATTTTAAAAAAACTATACAGGTGGTACGGATGTGGGTGAATGGTATGGTAATGGTAAGGTAGTGGTAAAGCTGATGTGGCGCTGAGGTGACAGCCTATGCAGGTGGTATGGGTGGTATGGCTGTGGATGGCCTAATCTTCCAAGATGTTACATTTATTACTGGACTAAACAAGCTTTCATGTTTTTGCTATTGATCAATAACGAAATATTTCTACTACTTTGATATATGTTTGAACATGTGTTTTTAAATTATCGAACTTAAACTAAATTACACAACATAAATTGTGAAAATTTTCAAACGAAACTGAATGATGTTGTTCGATTAATATCATTTTCAACTCAATTATGATAATAAGGATAATATTTTAATGAAATTATAAGTTATTTAAAAATTAAAAGTGATGTTACTTTTTTAGACACGTGCACTTGGACCCACATACACGAAAGCATGTATGATTGAAATATCAATGCTTTGTTTATTTATGTGTCATCATTTTCCAAATAAAAAATATGTGCAATTGCTAAATACATCCGACTTTTTACCAATTGCACCCAAAAATTGAATACGTTATACATATACATGTCAACGTCAAAGACTACTTTTTCAATTTCCGATGCTACTTTTTCAATTCCCAATGCACTTTTTGGGTGCATATAGCAACCCCAAAAATATGATGTATTAAATATTTCTTCCTAAAAAGTTTGTGTTTTCTTAGCAAATGTATAAAACTACATAAAAGTATTTTCATTCAATATATATTTTGAGATTATACTTTCAAGATACCATATACTGTTGTAGGATAAATGTGACATCGTCTAAAGGATCTGACAATAGAGATAGATATAAAAGTTATTTATAGAGTAAATCTCCTTCCATGCTTATCATTATCGTTATATAATCATCCCTATTTAAAGGGCTTTATGATTAATGAGAAATAACAGATTCATTCTCTCTATTATTTGTTATTGTTCTGTTTTGCTTTCTCTTTAACACGTTATCAGCACGTAAGCTCGGATCGATGTGGACCTCTTGCCGCTGCTAGACGATTGTCATATGCTCCTACTCACAATATAAAACCAAGTAAGCATTTTTATACAACAAAGTATTTATAACTTGGAGATGTATTTGTAATTTTGATGATATATTTTACATATTGTTATTTTGATGATATATTTATTTTACCTATTGTTTCCTTTAATAAACCCACATATTATTTTGACGGTTCTTGTTTTTTCCTCTGTTAATTTTATATAAATATTTGTTTCAGTGTCGAATATGAATGTGACGTTAGATGAAACTGTATTTTTAAGTATGTTTTTGAAAATAGACATTTGATGAACTATATAGGTTTTAAAAATCTATCATTAATTGAAAGCATATTCATCAAAATAAAAATTGAAAATGAAGATATGTTTTTTTAATGTGATTTGATTTGATTTGATTTATCTATAACTAATTCTTACATAATATTAACAAGTATTTTCACGATTAAGACATTTTAGGTATTTTATACCAAAAATTACATTTGTTTTGATGAAATGTGCAAGTTTTGTGTTGGTATACTCACCTCATATATATGTACTGCATTATGATATTAAATACTGAAAATACATGAGTATGTTTGTACATGTTGTACGTAAAGATAAAAAATATGCATACATCATATATTTGATGTATATAACATATCTACATATATTCCAATCCTGGATCCAATTTTTGAGCATCATATATAAATGTTATATATTGGGTTCGTTTGGTATTTTTTAGTCTTCTTGGATATAAAATATCATAAAGTAAAAGTTAAGATCTATTGGTGAAAGATCAGGACAATTCGGTGATTGTTTTACCTAAATTTACGTAAATTAACTTTTGATCGTTGTCAGCTTTTTCCAATCCCTTGTGAATGGACCATCTTTGGCTTTGATTGATTAGATCGATGAACGATTGAACATGTTTATCTGTTTTGTTTCTTGAATCTACATGTGACCAATTAAACCAAATTAGTATGATAAAAAAATGTATCCAAAATGTAGATATGGGTCAAAACTATCAAAAGGAAAAATATTGATAACGAACATAATATAACTAATTATATTCAATCTCACAAAGCACTAGTTGCCCAAGTATGTTTAATTTTATATTTCATTGTATACCGCTTATTTCTTTTGGTTTTGTTATGTGTACATATATTAGTTCATATTTAAAAAAAATTACCGATTACATTGATTAAACAATGTATACTCCTATCAAAAAACAGAATAAAGTTATGATTTTGATGTATCATATTATTATATAGTGTTGTCCAAGAAAATATGATCCATGATGCGATATCACAAACAAAGATGAAATCATATCTTTTTTCTTCTTCTCTTTTGTATTTTTGTATGCTTACGTTTCTCATTAATTTACATACATAAATGATACACATGATGCTATAAAACAGTTTTAGCTGACATTATGATTTAAGACGTGTTGTCTTAATGACTCACAGTGTATAATTAGAATAATTTAATTGCGACTTTAAGTTAGGAGATTGAGATTATGACATATTATTACTTAAGTTATCTTTTATTACATCATTTTAATTTATAATGTATTAAAAAACATTAAATGATATTTTTGGCTCCTATATTTTTTTTGAAAGGCAATTTTAGCTCCTATATTTGGATAACCTATTTTAAAATCTTCATCATTATAAATCATAAATGCATTAGTTTTGTGGTAAAACTAGTTGATAAGCCCGGGTTTTGCACCGGGTTCATGAGCAGTAGTTATCGATACTTTAACATATTTCAGTCAATATGCTATATATGGCTAAAAGGTAAAATGAAATATAGAAAACTAAAAGATATAAAGTGAATAAAAATTATAAGTTTAGGAGGCTGATATGTAAGTTGAAAGTGGGTATGGGATTCGGGTCGGTTGGAGCGTATATATAATATATAATAAAATAAATACATGAAAAAAATATTCAATATAAGGCTCATTTCGATCTTATTGACGACACGATTGTAATGTCGTAGTTTGTTAACATTAAAACATATTTTTTTAACATGTTTTAGATCGTATGGACGGTACGATTATGATGGCGTAATTTGTTAAAATTAAAACCTATTTTTTTAACATGTTCCAACCAATATACGATATATGAGTAAAACATAAAACGAAATATAGAAAAAGTAAAGGTATAAAGTGAATAAATATTATAAGTTTAGGGGGCTAATATGTGAATTTGAAAATGAATACAGGATTCGAGTCGGTTAGAGCGTATTTATAGTATATAATAAAATACCTACATGAAAAAATACTCCATATTAGGCTCATTTTGATCACATCGATGATACGAATATAATGGTGTAATTTGTTAAAATCAAAACGTATTTTAACGGCGTTTTGCCAATACACGATATATAATTAAAACGTAAAATAAAATATTGAAAAGTAAAAGGTGTAAGATGAATAAACATTATAAGTTCTAAGTTTAGGGGGCTAATATGTAAATTTTAAAATGGATACAGGATTTGGTTCGGTTATAATGTATATATAGTATATAATAAAATAACTACATCATAAAATATTCAATATTAGGCTAATACGAATATAATGGCGTAATTTGTTAAAATTAAAACGTATTTTCTTAACACTTTTTGCCAATACACGAATATGATTAAAACGTAAAATGAAATATTGAAAAGTAAAAGGTGTAAAGTGAATAAATCTTATAAGTTCTAAGCTTAGTAGCTACTATGTAAACTTAAAAATAAGTATAAGATTAAGGTCGGTAGGAGCGTATATATAGTATATAATAAAATAACTACGTCAAAAAAATATTCAATATTAGGCTCATTTCGATCGTATCGACGATACGAATATAACAGCGTAATTTGTTAAAATTAAAACGTATTTTTTAAACGTCTTTTAGCCAATACACGATATACGACTAAAACGTAAAATGAAATATTGAAAAGTAAAAGGTATAAAGTGAATAAACGTTATAAGTTATAAGTTTAGAGGCCCATATGTAAGGTTAACTACATCAAAAAATATTCAATATTAGGCTCATTTCGATCGTGTCGACGATACGAATATTAATGGCGTAATTTGTTAAAACTAAAACGTATTTTTTTAACATATTTTAGCCGATACACCATATATAACTAAAACGTAAAATAAAATATTGAAAAGTTCAGAGGCCAAAATGTAATATTGAAATTAAAGCGTAAAATGAAATATTGAAAAGTAAAAGGTATAAAGTGAATAAACGTTATAAGTCATAAGTTTAGAGGCCTAATATGTAAGGTTAACTACATCAAAAATATTCAATATTGGGCTCATTTCGATCGTATCAACGATACGAATATAATGGCATAAGTTGTTAAAACTAAAACGTATTTTTTTAACATATTTTAGCCGATACACCATATATGACTAAAACGTAAAATGAAATATTGAAAAGTTCAGGGGCCAAAATGTAAAATTGGAATTAAAATACATGAATTACCCGGCCGGAGGACGCGCGGGTCACAGCCCCGTCAAAAGCGGGTATGGTCCATATAATGTGAGATGGGAAGCTGGGTTTGGGTCGGGTCGGATAGTGTTGGGTCACCCACGTACTATAGATGCGATCCTGATAAATGTATATATACTAGTTGGTAAGCCCGGGCTTTGCACCGGGTTCATGAAAAGTAGCTACCGACACTTTAACATATTTTAGTCAATATGCTATATATGACTAAAACGTAGAATAAAATATAGAAACTAAAATATATAAAGTGAATAAATATTATAAGTTTATGGGGCTAATATGTAACTTTAAAAGTGGGTATAGGTCTATAGGATTCGGGTCGGTTGGATCGTATATATCGTATATAATAAAATAAATACATGAAAAAAATATCAATGTTAGACTCATTTCGATCTTATCGACCATAAGATTATAATGCGTACTTCGTCAACATTAAAACGTCTTTTTAACATATTTTAGATCGTACCGACGATACGGTTATAATAGTGTAATTTGTTAAAATTAAAACGTATTTTTTTAATATGTTCCAACCAATAGGCGATATATGAGTAAAACGTAAAATGAAATATAGAAAAGTAAGGTATACAGTCAATAAAGATTATAAATTTAGGGGGATAATATGTAGATTTGAAAATGGGTATAGGATTCGGATCGGTTGAAGCGTATATATAGTATATAATAAAATAACTACATAAAAAAATATTCAATATTAGGCTCATTTCGATCGTAGCGACGATACGAATATAATGGCGTAACTTGTTAAAATTAAAGCGTGTTTTTTAACGTATTTAGAAAACTAAAAGATATAACGTCGATAAATATTATAAGTTTAGGGGGCTGATATGTAAGTTTAAAGGTGAGTATATGGTTCGGGTCGGTTAGAGCGTATATATCGTATATAATAAAATAAATACATAAAAAAAATATTTAATATTAGGCTCATTTCGATCTTATCGACGATGCGATTATAATGGCGTACTTCGTCAACATTAAAACGTGTTTTTTTAACAAATTTTTAGATCGTACCGACGATACGATTATAATGGCGTAATTTGTTAAAAATAAAAACGTATTTTTTAAACATATGGAACCAATAGACGATATATGAGTAAAACGTAAAATGAAATATAGAAAAGTGGGTATAAAGTGAATAAAATAGCTACATAAAAAAATATTCAATATTAGGCTCATTTAGATCGTATCGACGATACGAACATAATGTCGTAATTTGTTAAAATTAAAACCTATTTTTTTAACGTCTTTCTGCCAATCCATGATATATGACAAAAATGTAAAATGAAATATTGAGAAGTAAAAGGTATAAAGCGAATAAACCTTATAAGTTTAATTTAGGGGGCTAATATGTAAACTTGAAAATGGTATAAATTTCGGTTTGGTTGGAACGTATATATAGCATATAATAAAATAACTACGTCAAAAAATATTCAATATTAGGCTCATTACGATCGTATCGACGACACGGATTTAATGGCATAATTTGTTAAAATCGAAACTTATTTTTTTAACGTATTTTGGCGAATACACGATATATGGCTAAAACGTAAAATGAAATATTGAAAGTAGAAGGTATAAAGTGAATAAAGCTTATAGATTCAGGGGCCAAAGATGTAAAATTGACAATGGGTATGGGATGGAGGCGCGCGGATCCTGGCGCGGGTCTTGACCGGGTCACAGCCGGGTTTGGGCAAAAAGGTGAGAGAGGAGCAGCCGGGTCGGAGCGGGTCGCGGGTCGGAGCGGGTCGGTCGAAGCTTGTGGGTCGGGGCGCCTGATAAATGTATAGTATAGATAATATAGTAATTATAAGAATCTATTCTAATATTGTAACTAAGAAATTGTTTTTAAAAGTTTTATTATAATTTTTGTTTGAGATGTCATAAAAACAGAGCAAAGCATCTAAAAGGATCCAAAATAAAACACAAGCAAAATGTGTTTTAATTTTATTTAAAATACTCATTATAATAAAATAGGGTTTTTAAAACGTTAGAAGTGTTTAAATGTCATTAGTCTATTTCAGAAAATGTTTTTGGACTTCTTGACAAATTTACCTTTAAAACAAAATGTCGTGTAAACACATTTTTATGTGACACTTGTTTATAAGACACTTTTCCAAATTGTACCATATAAAAAACTAATAAAACTCTTTGTTTCAAATGTGTCTTTGAAAACTTTTTCATACGAAGGATAACGTCTTGTAAATTTATTATAATATTTTAAAATATATAAGTGTTTTATCCTAAAATGACTATTCAATTGATCTTTACATTGATGTTATCATATAGAAAAATATATTAACTGAAAGTGGTCCAAATCATAACATGTGGCTTATGGTTATGGCTAAATAGTTCATTTTCACTTCTTTCGTATTCTTTGTGGCAATTCTTTTTTTGGATAATGATTGATTACTAATTATGTCTTGTTTTAGTCTTTATAGAAGTCGTTTTAAATTGTATTTGATATTAATATTGTATCATTTTTTTAAAAGCACTAAAAAAAGATATATTAAAATGATAAAATCAAATAAGTACAGTTAAATGAAAACAACAATTAAAATCAACTAAGTTTTTATTTAAGAACGGTATTACACAACTTATTGAGAATATAGATAGGTTATTACTATTTTTTTCAACTTTTACATTTCAATAACATAAACATAATCGTAAAACAACTCATAAACACAAATTCAATTCAATCACAAGTGTGAATACAAGTTTAAGTCAAAGAATTGCCATAAATATTTCATTACCAAAAACAGGATTTTACAGAAGGTTATTTCCATCGAAAATAGTAATGTGTGTTGAAAAATTCTTAATTGGAATTTCTTAGAATTTCCAACGTATTTTTGAAGTTAGTTAAGAGTTTTTCTATTAATATTAGATAATGGTTTTGTAGGAAAATTCTTAGGATATGCAACATTTTTTAGATATTTTATTTGTAAATTAGATGATGATTTTTCGTAGGAAAATCACAAGAAAAATCTTAAAAGTTTTTGGCAGATTTTTAAAATCAAATGACGATTTTAGTAGGAAAACTTTAGTTGATTGCAGCTAGCAAACTTTGTTGAAATTTTCCACGTGTAAAAGTTCTTTCTATAGTAGTGTTTGGAGTTACTCGAACCTCTTCTTTTGATCCACTGTCATCGAGACCTATCACAAATGGGCGATTCTCTAATAGAAACGTGATGTCTAACACTAAAAACACAATCTGATATACTGCAAGCACTTCTTTCTGATTCAAATTCGGTTGGAATTTATCACCAATATAATATAAACATGTTTTAAAGAACTTAAATCTCTGTCATAACGTAAAAGTATGTCTTGGTGATTCTTATCATAGTCTTGACAAATGATGTAAATTACCAAATATATGTTTTTATAAAACAACAATGATTTTTCTCATAACTCATATAAGATAACACGTTTGTTTAGATTTAACTATATTTTTTCATAACCAAAGCAAAAAGGTTGTCCATACCAAGTACAGAATTTGTATGTACAATATGGATGTCCGAACTTTGAAAATTATCGCATGTGAGAGCAAATAAGTTGTTGCAGAAAAATATCAATAGCACATCGATACCTCTTCAACATCGGGTCCTAATTCAAGAAAATTTTATTCTTATAACAACTGATCCTCGTGCTTGAAACCGAATGGAGGTGGGACGTGCTAGAACCCGATTCATCCATAGCGGTGTTCCCGATCAACCCAATCAACTCGATGGCCAAGCCGATGCCATCGGATAGGGAATTGTGGATGCTGTTAATAGTTAAGACAGAGCACCAAATGTGGAGTTTGGAGATTCAGGGAGGAAATCACTCAACACTACACTTAAAATTCTATCATTTGGATTAAAGATGAGATTAATGATGGGTGTCTTGAATTGGCTTATTAAAATAACTTTTATATATTAGTAACATTGTAGTTGGGTAATGGTTAGGGAGAGGGCATGCCACCAACCTGCCCCCTATTGACTAAGCCTCTAAACACGAACCCGACCCCCAAAGTCATCAACGTAAGAGAGGCATTTTTGGCTCTGTTAACGGTTGAGGCTAACAAGGTTCTAGATCAAACCCCGAAACGCATCTTGTATTTAGGCAATAACACGCCACCCAAAATTAAAGCAAATAGATACTACAATTCATTAGGAATTTCGAATCAAATAGAACCTCGGAACTTACACAAATGAAACACGATAAGTTGCTCAAGAACTACAAAGCTTAATTTTATAGCTTATAGAGTCACCAATCATCTAATTCACATATACAACAACTAAAGCAGCGAACAAAAATTGATAATAATCGCCTACAAATAACGCGATGTTTCGAGCATGTATCTCCTTCCGGGAAACCAATTCCGTTGGTGTTAACATCACTGGAATTTATTTCCCGTGTTCGAATTTATCTTACGTCAACAAAACAAAAACAAAAAAAGATTATGGTTTTCGTGACCGTAATAACGGCTTGGTTGGATTTGGGGTGTACGCAAATTTGCTTATATCTTTAACGCTAGATGACTTCCGTGTACACGTGTTTCGGATGTCCTTAAGAGGGGCTCGTAGCCCACTTGCACGAGAACCGGACGAAGTGCAGCTGAAAGACGATATGACGGAAATGAATTTTTCCATCGATTTCTCGGCTATTTCGGAGTATTTGCCCAAATGCGAGATATCACATCCAAATTTCTCTTCTTCGTCTTTCGTTACTTGCATTTGATCGTCAAGACTGGAAGTGTACGCACCTGAGATAAAAACAACAATGTTAGGATGGGAAATCGAACACCCATAGAAATTGCAAAAAAAAAAATTCACGAGATATAACATTCTGCAAAAGGGTATGACGCCGATATCTGGAGCACCCCCACTGTATGGGTCCTATAACCATTCTATCGCCCATGCTTCCGCTCTATCGCCCCGATGTAATGGGAAAAAGGTTATGAGTCTTTAAAGGAAATTTTTTAAATGTATAACCTTAAAAAAATGAGATTTTAATTGAATGTATGAACTTCTCATGAGTATAAAGCCATTTTTTTAACAGGTCAGAAGGTCATGAATTTAAGTAAAAATTCATATAAATGACCAACTTAAAAGTGCATCTGCTTTATATTCATTTGTCCTAATCCTAAGTTACCAGAAAGTGGTCGCAGCCTACTAGTAGTGTCATTACGTGTAACAGTATAGGTTGCAAGTTCGAATCTTTTTTGCTCTTTTTTCATTTTTTTTATAACAATAGCAGAAAGAAAGGAAACCCCACTTACAAGTCATCTTTAATTATACCATACCTTTTATGAATAATTGTTATTTTATTTTAATTTATATTATGTTAACTATTTTGCGCTCCCGCTCATAAATATTTCTGGATCCGTCTCTGACACCCACATCCAAAGCCATTGGGATTCTTGTTTCATATTATACAAGTTCATAATGCATAAACATTAGATTAAAAAGCGAAAAGAAGAAAAAATCATTCGGGTGTCGCAAGTTTGTACCTTGATCAGCAGAAGAATTACTTGCACGAATGTATTTTCGGTTTGTATTTTCCTGTGCAGATAAGCATACAAGCTATTAGAAACGTTAGGAAAAAACTCAACGCCAAAATGAAAGACTATTTGTGCTACCAAAAGATAAGTATGTTTTCGGTTTTGAAGTCAAACCAACTACCTCTCCACATCGTGTTCAAAAAAATACATTTATATTTCGAAAAAGAATTATCAAATGGTACAATCATAGAGACTTCGGTTACAAACTTGTCAACTAATCCATTTGAAGTAGTATGTTTTAATGTAGGATATGATCATGGTTTGATTGTCTATTGGAGTACAACTTCACAAATTACTACAACTATTGTACATTGGTAGTTCTTCTTTGATTATGTGTTGCCAAGATTCGTGTGTAGAATAATAAAAATAGAAAGTATGAGAGTAAATGTAGGCAAATTACAAAAGCAAGCCAAACAAATCCAGTACATCCGCCCTGGATGTGGGATCGAGAGAGGTAACAGGTGAAATTTCTGCAGACTTGACTTCTGCCTCAAAGAGTAGTGGGAATGTTTCAATGTCGACCCCTGGCTTGTGAAAAGTGTGAAAGTGAGAAAAGCAGATACGCTTAAATTTAGAAAAAGGGTGCTTACTTTTTGAACATTTTCTTCGTCATTGGAAAACTTCCTTTTCATTGTTGACCCTTCATGGTTGCTTGTCTCTACATGCCTTTCATTTGTGCTTTCTTGATTGATATGACTAAAATAACGACTTACGGTTATTTTCTTGTTGTCTATTGTCGTTTTGACCTCAATTGAACCCAGACCCGACTTGGGTTCACCATCGGAAGTTGGATTTTGGCTCACAAGCGTGACCTCATCATCACCAGCCGGCGGGTTTGTTTTTGTGTTTACCGCATCATTTTCTTCCACATTTTTGTGTTGAAAATAAGAACTTCTCACAACAACATTTTTCTTCTGCACCCTTGTTTTGCCTTCACTTGCATCGAAGGAAGCGTTTGATTCAATGTCCTTTTGTTGTGAGACTATACAAGGATGTATCGGATGCTTTGAGTGTTTCGCAATTCGCATGTCGTCTGCAAGAAATTTGATCACATAGTTCTTTATTAAGTGTTAACATAGGATGAGTGTGTTAGGGTCGGGTTTAGGGGAAAACCTCAAAAAAATGGAAAACTAAGAAACACTCACTCTAGTAACCCTCATCTGAACGGTATGCACTTTTGCATTATGCACGTGTGCGAGTTACAAATCACTTGTATGCACAAGTGCATACTTACTGTCCAGATAAAGAGTTACCGGGTGTTCCTTAGTTTTCCAATTTTTAAGGGTTTTCCCTTAAACCTCCTTCGAGTGTGGTAACGGGCATGTTATATTATTCGACAAGCGAATTCTTCAATTCTAACCGTGAGATAGTGATTCCAAAGGCATTGAGGTCTTTCTTGCAGCAAAGGTATCCACCTAAATAAATAAGGCAATTAGGCTCACAATACTTGATATAAATATAATCATATAAAGGATATGTAAAAGAAATGTGTTACGAAAATGATATTTTCACTCACAATCTCTTCACTTATGTCGATCTGAGGAGTTTCATTTATCGGATTTGGATGTTTTGGCGAAACTCGAGGGGCCCTGAACTTCCTCTTTGCTTCGAGAGATGCAAAACCTTTTCAGCATTAAGGATAAATGAATAATAATGAACGAAACTAAATGTCTAGGGGACTAGAAAGCCAAGATGGCTTTCAAGAAGAAAAACACTTCCTTCAGATTCCTTTATACGTGATAACGAGTCCCATTTAATTTCTTTGAGAAAAAATGAAAATGAAACCCACAAAAATGGAGAATGGTTAACATTATCAATTTGAAGGTTTTGATTCAAATAAATAGCATGCCAAAAGCCAAAAATAATGTGTTCTTTAGGATACAGAAGTAGTTGGTCAAGAGATTTTTCTGTGCAGGTAAATCCAGCCTCTTGTTTGCACCCCCAGAATTGAAGCTTTTAAGATTGTATGTTCCATTAAGCAGGGGTTGTGCTTCAACACACTCTCCCTGTTTGTCAAAAGAAGAAAGAACCTTTAAGCACATATGCTAAAAGTAAATGTGTCACTAGCATTTCAAATTGTCATATCTAGCCCTTTGGTTTTTAAACAACAAACCGACTTGCAAAATGCAAAAATAAAAATAAAAAACACAATTTGGTAGAGATACCAGAGGAAACACTATGATTAGCTAAAAATGGCAAAAAGGAACATTCAAGTTGACACCTAAATGTTGTCTTCTCAGTTTTCAGTCAAAGTGGAGCCTTTTGCCTTCTCTGGGTATTAGATATAACGTTTGAAATGCTCAAGTGGGTTGACACTTGCTCAAGATAACCTTGAGGTCTTGGGTTCAAATTTGACATTTGTGTATTGCCTGATGAATCACTAGGGGTGCACCAACTAGTTAGTAACAGAAGTTTCATCCTTCAAGTGGGTTTTCAAAAGTCTTCCTAAAAATAGCAAAAAATAATAGTTGGCATCCAAAGTGTTGTGTTAACTCCTTTGTGCTCATCAAGTGTTCTTTTTGCATCTTTGCAAGTATGTTGGTTGTTTCCAAAATGAAATGTCAAGTGCAGTGGTTTGAAATGCTAATATGTATACTGTAAATAGCCTCACTACACTAAATAGTTAAATCACTTCAATGGCTTGGGTTTCGGTGAGAATAAGTTATCTTGAAAAAATGAGAAGGTGCTTCAACTACCTTTATTTTCTTATGTTTATCATCATGACCAAAACTTTAACAAATTCATGCATGTGAAAGTGATTAAATGTGTGTACAAGTTTGTGAAATTGACTAAAAAGTGAAGATAAAAGTGGATGAAGGTAAATGAACATAGTTGAAGGTACTAAAGGTAGCTGAAAAAATGAAATTAGATTAAAAAGTCAACTCATCCAAAGACTTGGAAGTGTTCTCACCATTCTCACCGTTATTGTTATTCTCACACGATCCCACGTCTCATTCTAATTGCATACAGAGTCAAAAACTTGAAGCATTACAAGAATCAAAATCTCCACTAAAAATGATGAATAATCATTATAAAGAGGAGACGGTACCTGAATTGGCAATTTGGTGATAGGATCAATATCTCCACTTGCTATGCCTTTGGCTAGATCTTGGGATATCAATGTGTAGTTCAGTCAAGGATCAAGATTTAAGAACACAACAAAATATGCATGAATTTAACATAACATAGAGTCTATACTATGCAACATTAATGGGGTTGTTTCAAACTAAAAACTTAGAACATCTCCAAAACTTTTCTATAATTTCTCTAAAATAGAGAATGAAAAATCAAAATCTCCAAAACACCTTTTTCCAACTCCAACAGTTTTTATTTTATTTTAGAGAATTCATCGTTACTTACATTATTAAAATATACAACGCATTTAATATTCCAATAAAAAATTATAGAACTTTTAAACAATTAATTGTGGTATTTGTGGAAAATATTAAAATAATATTTCTCTCTCCTCATTTAAAGATTTTCGAGAATATGATAGAAAAGCTATTGGAGCATTTTGGCAAACAAAAACCCATTTTTCTATTTTAGAGAAGTTGTTGGAGATGCTCTTAATGCGCTTGTGATGCCAAAATAGCAATGCAAGGATATGGCCCTACGAAATCCAGATCTTCATCAATATTGTCAGGCAAATCAGACAAATGAACAATATCTTCCGTGAGTGGATCATAAACTCGTTGATGCTGAAAAGTCATTATTGCTTTCCTAAAAGATTCTTCGTACAGAAGCGGGACAGCAATGCCACTAAACTTCAAGTGCTTAATTACCTGCAATTTAAGACAAGATTAGAAGTTTTCAAATGAAAAAAGTTAAAAAGGCCTAAAATAAGAATAATACATAAAAATGGCAATGAAATACACCTTGTCGTAGCTTTTGAATTTCTTTATTAGTGCATGAGCTTTTTTCAAGCCCATTCCTGGCAAAGATTGCAAATAGTCACAACCACTGAGAATGCACATTTCAAGAATCATTTGCTTGGTAAAACCTGCCAAATTCAAGTCTTTGTTATGTTGTAGTTTCGAATGCTGAAATTCAACACCTTGCCCGAATTTGTCCATCTTGTAGATGATCTACACTTGTGGGAAAGTTTAAAAAACTGTCTCAGTCAACATAAAAATGCCAAGAAACAAAAGCAGAATTGTTAAACCGACTACGAGCTTACTCTAGGGCAACCAAATGGTATCAAGTCCGAGTCTTCAGTAATCACAGCATCAACATGCTTGCTGACGGCCAAAAATGTCATTTGGGCATCAGCCTCATACGGAGCCACAACGTATGAAATATTTTCTTGTTTTAACACCTTCATTATGAAAACGTCTAGTTAGTATAGAGTAAAAATGAGTGTCTATTAGCATCTTGCATGAAACAAAACATCAAAAACACTATTTTATGTGAATTCTTAATGTTGATTGATGAAATTCGATATGCTATACATAAAGGTTAGCACCATCTATATGTACAAATTCAGATAAGAAAATGACTTAAAAGACTGTTGTTCATAACTAATTAACTAACATTTGTAATTGTCTTTTATTAACATTGGTAGCCTAATCATTTTTCGGTTTATAGTTCAGTTGGGATGCATATCATGTCATGTTTTCATATAAACTCATAGAATCTTGGAATTACAAATGTGGTCAAATAAATCAATTAATCAATGCCTTCTATTACCTGTATCAATTCATATGCAATTGCAGGTGATATATCCACAGCTTTTTGATAGCATTCGTATGCCGCTGATGCATTTCCACATGCGTCATGCTCAATAGCACGAGCAAGATTTTCCTTCCTTGACCTGCGCTTAAAACATGCACATTATGTTACTGATGTACGCCTTGTCAAAGTTTGCAAACAGTATATAAACTTAAAATTTAACAATAAACAATGAGTTGGTTTAACGGTTTATTTATCATCTAGATGTATAAATTGTGTTTCATTGCTGGATACAAGTTACTGTTGGGATTCTAAACTCTAATTTTTATTATTTATTTTTTTGATAAACACATTAAACCTTACAACAACTAATACAAAGTCAAAATGTAGATGTTATAGGGATGATGAAACCCACACAAGTTATCATCTAACAAACAAAATTATACGATAAAAAGCAGTACCTTGCACGCTTTATCTCCTGCTCGTTCTTCATTGGTAAATGACCACCATCAAAAACCAAAATAGGTTTAATACCATAATGCCGCAACAAATTCACTCGGTGCATACAATAATCAACATGCCTATAAAAGTAAAAACATGTTCTTTTTA
Organism: Centaurea solstitialis; assembly: GCA_030169165.1. Lineage (NCBI taxonomy): Eukaryota > Viridiplantae > Streptophyta > Magnoliopsida > Asterales > Asteraceae > Centaurea > Centaurea solstitialis. The sequence continues at coordinate 43,788,712 of CM058040.1, forward strand.
TCAAAATACTGTTAGAGAAGATGATTTCGATTAAAATTTACTTATATCACATAATATGCAATCAAATGTCAAATTGACATTCTTAAGAGCAATTCTTTTTCAAAAGTTTTTAGTGAATACCTCCACCTAAATAAATAAAACCCATCATGCAAAATGTATAAAACACACACACAATAATGAATAAAACTTTGCATTTGACACAATTTAAGCTGTAAACTATAAAGAATTGTAGCTCAATTTCAACTATTACAAATAGTCAAATACAACACTATCAGAAATCACTTGCAATTTACAGTTGATATTTGACAATAAAAATCTGCTTATAGACTAAAATATCATCATCTATTGAAAATCCCATTAACACAAATTGAAATCCATCATCTAGACAGTACATAAACAAAAACTTCAAATTATAACACACACACACACACACACACACACACACGTATAGAGATATTTACAAAAAAAAATGTAAAAAGAAAAAGAACTAAAAACAATAATTTCAAGATTGTATTATCCCCATTTGCATATACAAATAAACACTAAAAAATCTTAACAAGTTACTTCAAATTAAACACAAAGCATCATTTTTGTAAGAAACAATAACAAATTGAAAATCTAATCCCCAAATGTATAACAAACAATTGCTTGCAAAACCCCTTGTAATCCCTAATCCCTTTCCAATACAATATATATAAAATACACCAAATGAAACCCATTTTTATGAAATGTAGTTGAGACTGATGAAAGAAGACAACTGTACTTTGAAGTAGGAAGGGAATTGCAGAGCTCTTTGCTGCAAGAAAGAGCTCCTTTATGAAGCCATGAATAGGTGTCTACGGCCACTGAACAGCCCTCCAGATCCTTTATATGAATTGGAACCATAATCGATTTCAATAGAGGTAGTAATCCCTGAATCCCCATTGTTTTTTTTTAATAGAGGCAAAGCAAAGCCAATAATCGATGATGGTATAAACCCTAATTTGGAATCGGAAGGGACGACCACTTTTTATTCCCCCAATTTAGGTGGGGAAGATGGCGGGAATACTTTTTCAGGTGAATTGAAGAGTGAAGATGATAAATTTTCATTTACGCCCCCTGAGGTTTTTGGAAATAGCATTGAGGTCGGTTATGTTTATAGGTTACTTGTTTCCATTTCTATGAAGTAACATTATTACATATTCAACAGCTTTTCTAACAAATTCTTATATTATTACAATATTTTGGTGAAATATAATTTAAGAAAAAAAAAACTATTTATTTCTTATGATAATCATTTTTGGAGGAGTAAAATACATTTTTGGTCCATGTGGTTTATCAAAAGTCTCACTTTTGGTTCTTATAGTTTAAAAAATAAACATTAGTCACTGCAATATGCATAATCGTCCGATCCCTCTGACTAACGGCTGTTAAATAAAATCATTAGCCTAAGGGTGGTTTCGTCTTTTTCTATTTCTGTTTTATTTTTTCTTAAAAAAATAAACTCAAAGACCAAATATGAAATTAACCAAAACTAAATACATCCTCGATATAAACCCTAATTTTAAAAACTCTAAATGATGAACACACCACCCACCTTCATCACCATCCACCACCCACCTACCGCTCTTTCACTGCTCCTCGCCCGTCAATGCTCTACCCGCCGCCTACCACCACCAGCCGCCGACCTCCACCAGCCGCCTCCACCCGCCATCGCAACAGATCCATCGTCACCATACGGTTCTCCATCCAAATCCAGATCCCGATCACCACCACCACACCGCCGCCTACCTCCAAAACTACGGCCATCTTCTAGCAAGCCTCTAAAGAAACCGACGGCCGCCTCATTCTCTTGTGCTGACAACTATTTCCCGAGGACCAAATCCAGAAGAAATGACAGACTAATGACGGCAGATTGGTTGGCTGGGGATATGTAGGTAAAAAAGTATAAAAAGCAAAAGAGTTGGAAGAGGTTAGGGTTCACCAAATCTGGTCTTTGGGTTTCTTTTTTCTCATTTTCTGGATACACTTCTGATTTTAAGGTTGTTTTGATTTTGTTTGGGTTTTGATTTAGCTATTTTCTTTGTTGGGTTTAGGTTTCCGTTTTGTTTCTTCTTCTTTTCTGGAATCAGGTTTTGATTAGCTATTTCCTGAGTTTGGGTTTTAACCTATTTTTTATCAGTGTTTTGGAACTTTTTTATGAAGGATTTTATCAGTGTTTTGGATGAATAAATATATGTAAGAAGGATTTTAAGATTTGATTTAGATTTGTGGTTTCTGATTTTGATTGAAATTCTTAAATTTAGAATTTGACATGGAAGTGGAGAAAATGAAGAGATGAAGATTCAAAGCAAGGAAGATAAATATTCAAGCAAGGAAGATGAACATTCAAGCAAGGAAAAAAGAAAAAAATAATTAAAAATTGTTAAAATGATAGAAAAGGGAAAAAGACTTAAATACCCTTGACTTAACAGGCTTATTTAACAGCCGTTAATCAGAGGGATCAAAATTGGACGAATATGCATATTGCAGTAGCCAATGTGTATTTTTTAAACTGTAGGGACCAAAAATGAACCTTTTGATAAACCATATGGACCAAAAATGTATTTTACTCTTTTTGGAGACTTCTTCAAGTTTGAAGATTTTTACAATCTTTCTGACTTTGTTCAAAATGGATAAAGTTTGAAAGAATCTCTTTGAGCCAAAAAAATAAGTTAAAAGTCCTTTTTTATTTTGGAGAAGTTGTTAGATCCATCCATATCCGTAGACTTTCTTACCAATCGCCACATCAGTTTTTCACTATTTTACCCAAACCAACCCAATATTTATCGATTCATCCACATTAGTATAATCTCTTGCCAATCTAAATAATTAAAATTAAAAAATTAAAAAAAAGAGAGAGAGAAAGATAGAAAGGAGAGTGAGGGTGGGGTGGGGTCTAAGCAGTCGGCACCACCACACCGGAAAAGACCCTTGCCGATCGGCCTCGGCGATGTTGCCGATGATATCGATCGGCAAAACTCCTTTACCGATCCCCTTACCGACTCCAATGCGGATGGTCTTAAAGATGCTATCTTTACTTTTTGTGAAAATCCTTGTTCACATTTCTCTAATTTTATTTAGGGTTAATTACATGGGTATGTATCGAACTTGTCACGTTTTATCATTGTATGTACTCAACTTATAAACTTATCAGTTATCAATGTATGTATCGAACTTGCTAGACTTGCCATTGTATATATCCAACTTTATCAAAACCTATCATTGAATGTATTCTACTTGTCACGAGAGTGTATCGAACTTGAGGTTTGATAAAGTTGGATACATACAATGGCAATTTTAGAAAGTTCGATACATACAATAGTAAGTTTATAAGTTGAATACATACAATGATAAAACGTGACAAGTTCGATACATACTCATGTAATTAACCCTTTTATTTATGTAGTTTGAGCCATGTTGAATGACAAAATTAATTATATGTGCAATTGTAAATGCATTAAACCATTAATTGTTGTATTCAGAATCAAACAATCAAGATTTAAACTTTATGAAGACTTTAAATCAAACCAAATTAATTATTTAATTTATATTATCGAGTTGTCTAAGAAACTGTATAATCCTTCACGATCATATCAGTTCAAGAAAGGTAGAATGAGAGTGTCCCGTTATCGGACTATTTAAAACGATACTCGAAATTAAAACCAACCTGAAAGTTTGCTCGAATTACGGAAGTGAGAGAACCGCACGGAATAGACTCCTGTCCTTAAAGGTGTTTACGTCGCGTAATCGCTGTCAGCCTCCAGACGTAACGACCCAGGATTAATGCAGTCGACGATCGGTATTTCAACAGCGATGAAACCCGAAAACTGGAAGATGATGGCAAGAAGCAAAGAAAAAAAAACGAGAGAGAGAGAGAGAATATGAGGAGAGCTCTTTGTTTTCTGATGTTGGAAAAAACCTGCATGGGGCTGTATTTATAAGCCAACCTGCAGCTCTCAATTCCCAAAAACGTGGAGATAAGCTCTATCCGATAAGTAGCTTAATCTGGAAGAAATTGGATCTGATAAGGAAGCTTAATCTGGATGATAAGTGATAGAGATAATTATCCCACATGTTGGATAATCTGATCTCTATCTCTTTGGCTAAGCAATCCTATTCCAACTCTATCTGCTTATCAGCTAAGTAATCCGAACGGGTTTGGGTCGCATACCCGGATATGAGATCCGTTCACCAAAAACAAAAGCTCCTCAGCTCCGAGCGACGATGCGGCGGCGTGCGAAGTGCAAAGTGCAAAGTGCAAAGTGCGCCTACACGCGCCACTCGCGGGCACGCGGCTCGCGCTCACGGTCACGGCTAGGCGCGCGTGTGGGGAGGACCTACTTGACCCCCACCATTTGGTTTGAATTATAAGGGATGGGTATCCCTTATAAACCCACCTAACTTTTCTCCTCCTTCTATGTGGGACAAAGTAAAACTTCCCAACATTCATTTTTCACATAAAAATTCCAACAATCCCCCATCATGTTGGAAGTTTTCTTGTCATTCAGTTATGTAATATCACATAGGTGTCACAAAGATTAAACCTAGTTTGATGTAAGTGAACAAAGAGAAATCAATTCAGTGGTATCCTAATGGATTTAAACCATGAACCTTGCGACCTCTCCGGTCCATCTACACATATCACATAAATCTTCCAATTTTACTGAGCGCGAATATGGCCATGCGCTTTCAATCCTTTTCTTGACCCTTTAGAAGATAAACCACTAATCTTCATTCAAGGCGGCACCACCTCTAGGTCATATAGGCAAAGTTTATAACATCTTCGTTGCTTAGATGTCTCCAAAACTTTGTTAAGAGAATAAACTCATCCTAGTTCTCGGCAACGACGTACTATCTTTACCACACATGGATCTATCGAGTTGCGATAGTACCTTCTATCGATTAAGTGACTTTACCCTTTAAACTTGAAAGATAGGAGCACTAAATTCAAGTTGGGTTTCCATCACTAACCGATTCTATTGTGGTTTTAGACCCATGTCTCTTGTGGTAGTTCCGACCAAATCTCTCGTCAGAGGTTTGGTAAGCGGGTCTGCCAAGTTCTTACTAGACTTGACAAAGACAACTTTGATGGTACCATTCTCAAACAGTTGTCTCACATAATTGTGTCGAAGACCAATGTGTCTCGACTTCCCATTATACACAGCATTGTATACTTTAGATAGTGTGGCCTCACTATCACAGTACATGGGAATAGAAGGCATTGGAACATCCCACAGTCGAATGTCCGAGAGTAGATCTCTAATCCACTCTGCCTCTTTGCCAGCCGCAGCTAAGGCAATGAACTCGGCTTCCATAGTCGAGTGAGCTATACATGTCTGTCTCTTGCTCGCCCAAGAGATAGCTCCTCCAGCTAGAGTAAAAATCCAACCACTTGTGGATTTTGAATCACTGGTTTGATCAATCCGGCTAGCATCAGAATACCCCTCTAGTATTCCGGAAGATGACATGTAAGTCATTTCCAATTTGCTTGTCCTTTTTAGATACCCCAATACTCTGCTTACTGCTTTCCAGTGCTCTACACCAGGATTGATCGTATGCTGACTTAGTTTGCTCACAGCGAATGCTATGTCAGGTCTAGTGCAGTGCATAGCATACATCATGCTACCAATTGCACTTGCATATTCTAGTTGAGCCACTGCTCGTCCTGAGTTAGCACCAAGTTTCACGCATGAATCGAATGGAGTGTTAAACTCCTTTATGTTTAGATGCTGAAACTTTGTCAGAATTTTCTCTATGTAGTGAGACTGACTTAGAGAAATCTGACTGCCTGTTCGCTTCACCTTGATACCAAGAATGGTATCCACTTCTCCAAGATCTTTCATCTTAAAGTTGGAGGATAGGTATTTCTTCGTCTCAGAAATACCTTCTAAGTCAGTGCTGATGATCAACATATCATCAACATATAAGCAAATGACAACGGTATAATCGGATGTGCATTTAGAATAAATGCACCTATCTGCACCGTTATGCCGAAAACCAAAATTCGTTACAGTGGTATCAAATCTTTCATGCCACTGTTTGGGGGCTTGCTTAAGACCGTACAAGGACTTAATAAGTCTACACACTTTATTTTCCTGTCCGGGCACCACAAAGCCTTCAGGTTGCTCCAAATAAATCTCCTCATTTAAGTAACCGTTAAGAAAGGCAGTCTTTACATCCATTTGATGAATGTAAAGTCCTTTCAAAGCATTGCTATGAGAGTTCTAATAGAACTAATCCTAGCAACTGGAGCATAGGTATCGAAATAATCGATACCTTCTCTCTGCCTATATCCCTTAGCAACTAATCTTGCTTTATAGGCAGAAATGGATCCATCTGGGTGGTATTTCTTCTTAAATATCCACTTAGATCCAATAGGTATCTTTCCCTTGGGAAGATTATCCAACTCCCAGGTTCCATTACCTAGAATTGAATCCATCTCGTCATTTATAGCTTCCTTCCACAAATGAGCATCTCTCGAAGACATGGCTTCGGAAAAAGTCTTAGGGTCATCTTCAAAGTCGATGGTGAAAATGACCTCTCTTGTCACTTTCTTTTGTGACCCTTCAACCAAGTAGGAGACAAAATCATCTCCTAAACTCTTTTCTTTTCTAGTCCTGGTACTTCTCCTTGGCTCTTCTATATATCGAGAAGGTTCAGGAACATCTCGAGAAGTACTTGGAATAGAAATGGGGTTTGTAGTTTCACTATCCTTTAGAAATTTATCTTCGAAGAAATCCGCATCTCTGGATTCCACGATGACTCCCGATTCATTATCCAAAAATCTATAGGCCACGCTATTCATTGCATAACCAACAAATATGCTTTTCATAGCTCGGTCTCCGAGTTTGGATCTTTTAGGATCAGGTGTTCTATAGTAAGCCACACACCCCCAAACTTTCATATAGTCAATTTCAGGTTTTCTACCTTTCCACAATTCGTAAGGGCTCGTAGGAATCACACGACTAGTGATCCTATTGTGAATATGGCATGCCGTTAGTAAAGCTTCACCCCACAGATTGGTTGGCAAGCCCGATTGGTTCAACATACAGTTGACCATTTCCACAAGGGTTCTATTCTTTCTCTCAGCCAATCCATTCTGTTGGGGAGTGAATAGTGAGGTTCGTTCATGTTTAATGCCATTCTCTTCGCAGAATGCATCAAACTCTCTTGAGAAATATTCTCCGCCTCTATCCGAACGAAGAATTTTAATTCGTTTTTTCTTGTTGGTTCTCTACCTCTGCCTTATAAACTTTAAAAGCATCAAAAGCTTCATCCTTTGATTTTAGTAAATAGACATAGAGATATCGAGTTGAGTCATCGCAAAAAGTAATGAAATATCTTCTTCCTCCTCGAGTAAGTATTCCATTTAGTTCGCATATATCCGAATGAATCAACTCTAGTAATGATGTATTTCTTCTTTTAACAGATGGAAACGGTTTCTTTGTAAATTTAGATCTAACACATGTTTCACATTTTTCAAAATCCTTTTTGTCTAAAGTTAACATTCCTTTAGCTTGCATTTTTTCAATGTTTTTGATGTTTGTGTGTGCTAATCTTTTATGCCATAAAGTAACAGAAGTATCAGAAGAAGAAACAGAACACACAAAATAACCAGAAATATTAACTTCATTAGCAAAAGGAAACAAAACGTTATTACTTCCAACACCGGAAGTTACATCATTACTACCACTAGAAGAACCACTACCAACATTATTAACCTCATCATCACTCTCTAAAACTAAACGATACATGCCACTAACATTGACCGCTTTCCCAACATACGCTCCACCTCTCGAGATATCTATCCGGCCATTCTCGAGCACCATCTTGAAACCACCTTTGTCGAACTTGTCAGCAGAAACCAGCCCCTTGGGAATTGTCGGAACATGAAGCGCATCAGTTAGAACAACGGTGCGACCTCTTTTGAACCGCAATATTACATCACCAATACCCAACATGTTGATCCAGCTCTCCTAAGACCTGATGAAATGATAATGATCCTGAATCTTTACTTAGTGAATAGGTTTTTACTTCTGTTATAGCTTGAGGAATTATCACTGAGTCTGTTCAGTGTTATTCCATGTTACTTATGCTGTAACTTAACTTTATAGATCAGGATCAGGATCAGGAGACTAACGAGTCTGTTCTGCAGTCTACTGATCCTGTCCACTGAAGTGAAGACCTCCTCCTGAAGACATTAAGATCATACAAAAAGAACCATCAGCGACGTCGAAGAAATAGCTGATGACAGGAACAGCATGCTCGTGATCTGAAGACGGAACTCAGTGATAGCAGTCTGTTCACTATCGTATGACATCCTGAAGATTCATCAGGATACACGTGACCCTGAACGTCCCCAGTTTCAGGACTCTAGTCACTGATCAGTATCCTGATCCTGAAGGATTAGAACAATGTCTTAGTCTAATGCACAAAAGGATTACTCGCCTTTTCTGACACAATAGTACATAAGGGCAGTTACTTTACTGTTCCCTCCGTACTTATCAGACCATAAGGCAACTGTTTACAAACATCCTCTTTTGCACACCATGCAAAGAGTATTTGTTTATAGTAAATAGTACAACAGACCACTCACATTGTGACACGTCACAATAGTAGGTCTGCATGCATTTAATGCATGGAGTATAAATAGGACGTGAAGAGATGTTCTCCATACTTCTTCTTCATCCCAAAATACTCAAGTCCTTTCTCTCTTTTTCCCTCTATCTTCTTTCTTTATTCTCTTCTCACTTAGTGCATAGTGAAAGAACTTAGATTGTTTAGTTTAGACTAATTGTCTTTTCTATTTCCGCAACAATCTGTAAATTCATATTGTTTATAAAACAAGAATTTAAAAGTGAGAAAATTGTGTGATTATATTCAACCCCCCCTTCTATAATCCCAAACACTATCCTTACTTGAAGGTCACCTACTTGGGACCAACAAGTGGTATCAGAGCAGATACAAGCTCTCATTTTCTTCGTAAGAAAAATCTTGTGATCCTCTCTCTTCTTATTCTATGGCTCTTCAAGCTAAGGATAACTACTTTGATACCGGCTCTGCTGGAAAGCCTCCTCGGTTTAACAAAGACAACTTCTCTCTTTGGAAAACCAGGATGGAACTTTTCCTCTCTGGTTCTGATCCCCAGATTCCTTACTTTCTGGAAAACGAACCACATGTGCCTACACAAACCGTCCACCCCATTCCTGCTGCTGGTGGCCAACCTGCTGTTCCTGAAAGAGAGCTGGTAAAGCCCGTAACTGACTGGAATGATGAAGATAGACGCCTGGTCAACATTGACACCAAGGCTAGGTCTCTCATCGCCATGTCACTCCCTGACGATGTATTCCACTCTGTATGTCACCTTCGCTCTGCTAAGGAGATATGGGACACTCTCTGTGTTCAATATGAAGGTACTGCCGTACTCATGGAATCAAGAAAGATTTTCTTGGTTCGTCAGTACGAAAGTTTTATTCATCAGAAGGATGAAACTCTCTCCCAGCTACATCAGAGATTCAACTGTCTTCTGATTGATCTGAAGACCATCGGTACTACCTACTCTAACTCTGAGGTGGTTACCAAGTTCATGGAAGCTCTTCCTGAACATTGGGAAATTTACACCTCCTGCTTAACTATGTCAAAGGACATAAAGACACTCACACTAAGTGAGTTGTACGGTATTCTTCTGAACCGTGAACAACAGAAGAAACTGAAAAAGAATCTCATAAGAGATTCTAAAGAATCCAAAAGCACATCTGTTGCATTGGTTTCTGATTCAGTTCCTCCTGTTGCTGCCACTTCTTCTTCAGTAACTATTACTGAATTAGAATCTTCTGACTCTGACATGTCAGAAGATCCTGAATTCAATGAATCTCTTGCTCTTCTAACCAGATCTTTTAAAAAGTTTGCCAAAAAGGGAAACTTCCACAAAAAGAAACATCTTTCTATTACTGACAAGCCTAAGTCAGATCCTGTTGACAAGGCCACTGCTATCTGCTACAACTGTCAGGGCAAAGGACACTTTGCTAATGATTGCAGGTACAGAAAAAGTCAGTTTGCTCCTTCCTCTGCTAAATCTTCTTCTAAGAACCCCAAGTACCAACGCCTGAAGGAAAAGTACAAGAAGATGAAAACTCAGCGTAAAGGCAAAGGTTTAATCGCAGAAGACTGCGACTGGGATGATGTCTCCTCTGATGACTCGTCTGATGAGGAAGATACTCAAGTGGCACTCATGGCCATTATTGAGGAACCTACCTTAGCTCTCATGGCTAAGATAGAAGAGGTTCCTGAAGAGATTCCTCCTCAGGATCCTGAAGCTTCTCCTTCCACAACTCCTGAAGCTTCCACCTCTGCGACTGATTCTTCCAGTCAGGTACCTATTCCTCTCATCCCTCTTGAAAGCTTAACACAGTTAGACCTGGTCACTCTCGACCTTTACAAAGCCCTTAATGGTAAAACATCTGCTGAAAAAATGAATATTGATCTTAGAGGACAACTCAAAGAATGTCAAGAAAAATTAAAACAGCTTACCATTGTGGAAGAAAATTATAAGGACCAGGTCTCTGTAAACAAAACTCTGTGTATTGAAAGAGAATTGGCTCTTGCTGCCAAAGAGAAGGCCCTTGCCCAATTAAATGCTGAAAAAGTCACCATCAAAGGATGGAGTGACGCCTCTGAAAAAGTTGATGAAATATTAGCTTCAGGGAGGTCTGATAAAAGCAAGAGAGGTCTTGGATTCTTTCGTGGATACAAGAAAGAAGAAACTAAGTCTGATAGTTCCATGCTCAAATTTGGAAAATTTGTTTCCTCTATTCCTCTTCCTAATGCCTCTGAAAACACCCCTTCTTCTTCTTCTAACACTCACCCTGAAGGTGCTCCTAAGAGCAAAAAGAATACAGTTAAGGATAAATCCAAAACTGAAACACCTTCAAAGACCAAGGGTCCTAAACCCAAAAACAAAGTTCTGGGTGGTGGTCCTTCAGTTTCTGGAACTAAGTCTCTTTCTCAGAGTCCTGCTCCCAGACTGAAGATTAACCTAAAGCAAAAGACTCAGGAGAAGAAACCAATTCCTCCAATGTCCAATGCTAAAGGCATACTTGGTGCAGGTCCTGCTCACCTAAAGTTCAAAAACTTTCTGGACCACACTAAACGCTTTCAATATCGCAAATGTTATCACTGTGGATTAAATGACCATATTGCGAGTAAGTGTTCTGTTGCTACCAAAGCTGAAAAATCTGCTAAGGTAAAGAAAATTCCCAAGACTGAGAAATCAGTCAAAGGAAAGAAGGTTGTCAAGACTGTTTCTTCAGTCAAGACTCCAGCCTCCTGTACTGATACTTCAGTAAAGGCTGACACTGACTCAACCAGTCCTACTGATACTTCTGGATCCATAGTTCTATGGGTACCAAAGAAAACTTAAACTCTATATTTTACAGGATAAGGGCATCTGGTACTTGGACAGTGGATGCTCTCGACACATGACTGGTTCTAAATCTGTCCTCACCAACTACCGTGAAGAAAGAGGTCCTGCTGTGACCTTTGGCGGAAACGGTAGAGGCCAAACCCGAGGGTATGGCACTCTGACCAACGGAGTAACTACTTTCAAAAGAGTTGCTTATGTTGAAGGCCTGATGCATAATCTTCTGAGCATCAGTCAACTGTGTGATAAGAATCACAAAGTTTCTTTCTCTAAGAAAAAGTGCAAAGTCAAGAACAGGAGAAAGGAAGTCATTCTCAATGGTGTTAGACATGCAGATATCTACATCATCAATATGAATACTTCCACTGATAACTTCTGTTTCGTATCACGTGCTTCCACTGATATGAATTGGCTCTGGCACAAGCGTCTCTCTCATCTCAACTTCAAGACGCTGAATCAACTCTGCATCAACAACCTGGTTATTGGTCTTCCTGACTATCGCTACACAAAGGAATCTCTTTGTTCAGCATGTGAGAAAGGAAAACAGACCAGGGCTAGCTTCAAGTCTAAGCAGATCTCCTCCATCAGCTCTCCTCTACAACTTCTCCACATGGATCTCTTTGGACCTGTTAATGTCCAATCCATTGGTGGAAAGAAATATACTCTGGTGATCGTAGATGAATATTCCAGATATACTTGGGTTTTCTTCTTACGTGCCAAGAGTGATGCTCCTGAAGAAATCATCCTGTTCGTCAGGAAGATGGAAAAACTCAACAACCTTACTGTTCGTTCTATAAGAAGTGACCATGGGACTGAGTTCAAAAACAGTACCCTGGAATCTTTCTTTGAACAGAAAGGTATCTCTCAAAACTTCTCCTCTGTGAGAACTCCTCAGCAAAATGGTGTTGCTGAAAGACGAAACAGGACGCTGATCGAAGCCGCGAGATCTATGCTGAGTGAAGCCAATCTTGCCACTCAGTTCTGGGCTGAAGCTGTAAATACTGCTTGTTACACTCAGAACAGATCTCTGATTGTCAAGCGTTTCAGAAGAACAGCTTACGAACTCTTTCGTAACAGGAAACCATCAATCAAACATCTCCATATCTTTGGTTGTGTCTGCTACATCCTGAACAACAAAGATAATCTTGGAAAGTTTGATTCCAAATCTGATGATGGAATTTTCCTCGGATACTCATCCATTTCTAAAACTTACCGTGTGTTCAACAAACGAAGACAAACCATTGAGGAAACGATTCATGTCAAGTTTGATGAATCGGGTCCTACCTTTCCTCACCCAAATGATAATACTGAAATCAATCAGTGGGCTGACTCTTTCTTTCAAGTCCCTGAACCTCCTATTGCTGATCCTTCTCCTCAAGACCTTCCTGATGGTTTTGAAGAAGATCCTATACCACCCACTGATATAACCACTCCACCTCTCATAAATGCCACCCCTATCTCTCAAATCACACCACCTGAACCTGATCAACCCACTAACAGTGAAGACTTCTCTCAAACCACTGTTAGTGAACCCTCTCCTACCAATCTTCTTCCTGATCCATCATCCAATGAAGCATCTACTTCAGGACAGGTGTATCAACCACCTGCTCTCCGATGGACCAAAGATCATCCCATTGATCAAGTTCTTGGAAACCCTTCTTCTGGTGTGAAAACCAGACGTCAGGCTGGTAACGTCTGTCTTTATGTAAATTTTATCTCTGAAAATGAACCTAAAGAAATAGATGATGCTTTGCGTGATCCTGCCTGGGTCTCAGCCATGCAGGAAGAGCTAGCAGAGTTCATCAGAAACAATGTCTGGCTTCTCGTCCCTAGGCCTCGAAAACGTACAATCATTGGTTCCAAGTGGATTTTTCGAAATAAACTTGATGAGATTGGTACAATCATTCGAAACAAGGCTCGCCTTGTGGCTCAGGGATACAGGCAGGAAGAGGGCATTGATTACGATGAAACTTTTGCTCCTGTTGCTAGGCTCGAAGCAATTCGACTCTTCCTAGCTTTTGCAGCACATATGAACTTCAAAGTTTATCAGATGGACATTAAAAATGCCTTTCTGAATGGAAAACTTAATGAAGAGGTCTATGTGGCTCAGCCTCCTGGCTTTGTAGATCCTAAGTTCCCTGATCACGTCTACAAGTTAAACAAGGCTCTCTATGGGTTAAAACAGGCTCCTCGTGCCTGGTATGATACCCTCTCAACCTTTCTTCTCTCTAAAGGTTTTGTTCGTGGAAAGATTGATAGCACTTTATTTCTGAAGAAATATCCTAAGCATATCCTTCTTGTCCAGATATATGTCGATGACATTATCTTTGGATCCACCAATCCCAAACTCTGCGAAAAGTTTGAGTTGCTCATGAAATCTGAATATAAAATGTCTATGATGGGCGAACTAACATTCTTTTTAGGACTTCAGATCAAGCAATCTGAAAAGGGAATTTTCATCAATCAAGGTAAATACGTACATGAGATGCTGAAGAAATTTGATCTCACATCCTGTACACCGATGAAGACTCCAATGGCTCCTCCTCTGTCTCTTGACAAGGATTCCAAAGGGAAACCTGTTGATGTGACTCTCTATAGAGGAATGATTGGCTCACTGCTGTATCTTACAGCGAGTCGTCCTGATATCATGTATTCTACATGTCTCTGTGCTCGTTATCAGGCTGAACCTAAAGAATCCCATCTGACCGCTGTAAAGCGGATCTTCAGATACCTGAAGGGAACTCCTAACATGGGTCTTTGGTACTCCAAGGACTCAGGGTTCGATCTAACAGCTTATTCTGATAGTGACTTTGCAGGATGTAAGATCGACAGGAAAAGCACTACTGGTGGCTGTCACCTATTAGGTGGCAAGTTGGTGAGTTGGACTAGCAAGAAGCAGAACTCTGTGTCCACATCAACTGCTGAAGCTGAATATGTTGCAGCAGGAATATGTTGTGCTCAGGTCCTGTGGCTGAGAAATCAACTTCAGGACTATGACATACAACTCTCCAAAATTCCTATCTACTGTGACAACACTTCAGCAATAGCCATTGCTAACAATCCTGTCTTACACTCTAAGACAAAGCACATTGAAGTGAGATATCACTTCATCAGGGATCATGTGATGAATGGTGATATTGAACTCCATTTTGTCCCTACTGAATATCAGCTTGCTGACCTCTTTACCAAACCACTGGATGTGACGCGTTTTAATATGCTCCTCAGTGAACTTGGGATGTTAAATCCTGAAGAATAGAAGTTCTCAGGACAAACAGTTGTTAAAGTCCTTATGAAGATATTTTCTCAGGACCTCTTTTCTTAACAACTCCTGAATAACTCTTCTTCAGAGGATAACTCTATTCAGTACTTACAAAATCTTTGTTCAATATCCGAATACTGATGATTCTCAGGTAAGTATTTCTTCCCTCTGCTACTGAAACCTTATCGCATTAAATGTGATAAGAGGATTTTCCCAAAACAGTACTTATCTGATAAGTACTCTGATTCCCATAAAACATATCTTTCACCAAATTGGAATCATCCCCTGAAAAGGTGGTTTTTTAGTTTTTCAAATAAAACAAACCTTTCATCTGCACTGACACGTAATGGGACGTTTCCTGTTCCCCACTACGTGTGTCAGGCGCGTGAACGCGCGTCAAGCTTCTTTTTCATCATTACGTTTGAATTTAGTCGCTCTTTTCTCTCTCATCCTTTTTTCTCTCTCCTACCACGAGGTATAAAAACCTCATTCGCAATCCTTTTCACTCTTTACGCTCACATAATACTCTCTAAGCATTCAAGCAAGAAAAAGCAAGAATCTGCATTCTCAAGAACACCAAGAACACACACTTACCACTTCTTTAACAAGATCAACGTAAGTTTCCTTTTGTTCTTTGTTCTTTCCACAATCTAAGTTGGTATTCTTCCTTAAAAACAACTTATTTTGGTAAACGTTTTTCCAAAAACCCTAAGATCACTTCGTTTGATCTTAGTTTTCCCAAAATCTTCAAAGATTTTTGTTAAAACTGTTTAACATGATTTTTTCTATTTCTTTTAAGAAACAGTCATAAACTCCTATTTTGATATCTTTTCATCAAAATAGAAGTTCGTTTTAATACCAAAACACATTCCTTTTGTGTATTTTGGTATCTAATCTATTCTAAGTATAAAGGATTTCACCATTTTTATGAACATCTTTTGTGTTCATTGAAAAATGAAGAAAAATGCATATTTTGGACTCTTAATCATCCATATATGTTATTTTTATGTTTTTAACAGGATGGCTGCTACTCAATCTACATCCCTGGACGCCCAACTCTCATCAGAGGCCACACCTCTGCAAGCTACTGAGAGCTTGCCGATAGTCATTCCACAACACGACGTCCAGTTCAAACAGAACAACGTCGTAGCACTTTTCGACATCCCCGAAGACAAGGACTACCTGCTGCCTGCAAAGGAATTCATGCTCAACAGCCCTCTGAAGACGGCGTTCACCCTGGACCCCAAGCCAAACAAACCAATGCTACAACAACTTTGGTCAACAGCCACTGTTGCCAAGGAGAAGAACGCAAAAGGTGTCCTGCGTGAGGTCATCAAATTCCAAATCAAGGAAAACATCATTTCCTTTGGTTTTGGAACACTCAGGAACGTGCTTAACTTCCCCAAGAAGAAGCGCTTCCCTCCTGTCCCCACCGCTGACGAGATCGTCGAGTTCCTGGACACCATAGGCTACAGATGGCCTGTAAACAAGGAAGGCGTCCTGCTGCCCAAGACTGGTGCCACTGTCCATAAGTCAGGACTCAACGCCGTGTTCTATTATATATGGAACACGTTTGGCCTATGCTTATCGGGCAAAACAGGGAGCACAGAGCAGTTCCCGATGGTTATTCAGCAGATGGTCTACTCTGCGATCAAGAATCGCGAGTTCGACTATGCTCGCTTCATCTGGGACGACATGGTGAACCGAGTCGTCAACGTTGCCTTCACCAGGTTTTTTCTCGGCCGTCCTGGAGCTACATCTGGGGGAAAACTACCCCAAGGTTGGAAACTCCAACAACTACACTCTGGGACCCAGGTTCCTGGAACAAGTTGTTCATCATCCTGAGGACGTCCCTCTCTCCGACGTCCTGGTCGTTCCTGAACCTCTTCAGGATCAGGATGCTGAACCATCCACCTCTCCAACCGCTGGTACGTTTTCTATCATCTCTTCCAAACCACATTCTTCTACTTCTATGCATGCTATGTCAGTAGCTAACCCCATACTGACTTCCCCAGCTGCAACAACAACTTCTGCGCTCCAGAAGCGCCCCCAACCATCCTCTGCTACTCCTCCACCTCCTCCAAAACGCGCCAAGGCTAGGGCGCAAAAGAAAAAGAAACAGGCGGCTGGTAAGAAATATTACATTACCCTGCCCCAGCTCTTTAATAAACCATCCCCTTTGTCTAAACATTCTTCCACTGCAGATACTTCTACATCTGCCCCTGTTACACAAGAACCTGAGGTAGTTCAACTCGAACCCTCAGAGAATCTGGTGGGTAATCATCCTGATACCCTCCAAGCCTCAGGTAATATTTCTAAGCAATATATTACTGTTACTTCTTCTATGAAAGCTAATGAGTCTTCTAGTGCTCACTTAGCTACTCTGCCTACAGGTTCTTTAGGAGCAGGTTCTGAAGGGCATCTTCATCAGGATGACCCCTTCAACGACTTCATCCTCACGGATGCCGAGCATCAGCTGAACGCAGCTGAACTACGCAGGCAGTCCGCTGAGAGGAACCTGCATGAGGCCCGCACTGCCCTCCAGCAGAAGGAGGAAGAGCACTCAGCACAGCTCCAGACCTTACAACAGGAGCTTGTTGCTGCCAAAGCTGCTGCAGCTGCTGCTGAAGCCGCCGCCGCCAGTGCCACTGCCGCCGCCGTCGCCGCGACTCCGCCGCCCACGGCCGTCACCCTGTCCATCCCTTGTCTGGATAATATCCATGACAAGGTTTCTCAAGTTGCCTCCTCCTCCACCAACCTTCAGGCGTCTATTGATGACCTGAAGGCCACGGCTCTCCCTGCGCTCTCCACCAACATCATCAACAGCACCAACTCTCTCACCACCTTTCAAACAACGGTGGTTCAGAGATTGGATGCTCAGGAAGCTGCTCTCCGAGCCATCCAGGAGCAGGTGCAAGGGCTCTCCTCTGCTGTCAACGCCCTCACCTCTGCTCCTGCGCCGTCTCCATCCTTCACCATGGCGGACAGGGAAGTGTTGCAGTCCCTGATCACATCGTCCTTCATCCAGCGCAAGGTCCTCAGCGACATGGCCTCTCTCCTCCAAAGGAGTGTTACAACAGCTGCCTTAGTACAGGCACCTGCTGGGGGGGAGAGACAGCCCCGAGACCATTCAGCCTATTCCCCCTCCACAAACTGGAGAACCACTGAAGACGGGGGGAATAATGAAGACGACGATGATGATGATGAAGATGATGATGATGATATAGACGACGACATCTTCGTCGAGAAGGTCCCTGCTGCCTCTGCGCCCATTCCAGGGCTCGCACAACCTCAGGGGGAGAACCCTGATGCCTCTGGTATGTCTCCACTACCATCCTCTCCCTCTTCCTCTGATAACCAACCTATTTCTACGCTTCTAAAATCCAAACCTACCCCTGAAACCATCACCCTAGACTCCTCACCTGAAAACTCCCCTCCTAATAACCTTCAAATGGTTATCTACCAACCTCCCAAACTACCTTCTCCTGAACCAACTCCTGAACTCACCTCTCACCCTGAACCTGAACCCTTTAACCAAGCCGATCCTGAAACTCAAGATGTCAACTTTGGCTCTGTCACTGGTGACATTATTCGCCTAATGGAGAATAGTCCCAATGAACAGACCAGAGCTGAAGTAGCTAAAATGACCTTCAGGATCACACCCCTCAACCAAGAAACCATTTCTACCCGTCCTGCAACCCGTTTCAACCAAGAAGCCTCTTCATCCCGAACCCCTGAAATCCGAGCCACCCCTGAGACCATATGCCTTTCATCAGATGATGAATTCATCTCTGATGACTTCTCTACCCCTGCCTCTTCACCCAGATCACCTCCCTCAAACTCTCCTAGATCTGAAGGTGAAAACTACCCTGACAGTTCCTTTGCCATTGACAGGGATGGGCGCTTAGACGCCGTGATAGAGCGACTCGAGAGTACAAGAGTAAAAATCCCTCTTCGTACCTCTTGTGACTCCGAGTTCGCCTATCTCTCGCAGGAGGAGTACAACGAGGCTGTACAGGCTCAACTAGAGCATAATAAGAAGCAGAAGGAAGCTTTCCTCTCTGCCCAAGCCGCTCGAAGGCTTGCATCGGATTTTGTAGATGAAGATGCTGAAATAAGTGCAGATCCTATTCTTGCACAGAAGGCTGTTCTGAAGGTCTTCAACAAAAATGCAGAGATACAGACTGGAGAAGTGAATGCTGAGCTTGACTGGTGCAGAGATCGGTTACACCTCCGAAAGCATGGTGCTGCCATCTCAGGTATCCATCTTCGCCGATCAAGAGGCAAGAAAGGTAATCCTGGTAAAACCTGGATCACAGTCAAACGCTCTGGAGTAAAGGACGTAGAGCACACTCTGGACAAGTTAGATCGCTACAACTTGTCAGAGTGGAACGAAATCAGATCCCTGCTTCCCAAAGCCAACAAGAACTATCGGGCTGAAGTAGAAGAAGTCATTGAAGGACTTATTGCTCGCATCAGAAGGACAACTGAAATACCTGATGACCTGCTCCAACACTCTCCACTCCTATCTCAGCAGCCTGTTCGAAGATCTGCAGGCACCTCTACAAGAAGACCAACTCCCTGTCTTCCCAGAATGGTTGTTAAACCTCTGGACCTCTCGATGCTTGATCTTTCATTCCCTCCTGGAATCTCTCTATCTGAAGGACAAGTAATCAGAGAACCCGTTCATGGCATATGTGTTAGCAATAACTCAATCCTACGCTTTCAGCGCTTCAGTGAGCTACACATAGCGCCCTATGAACATCTTTTGACAGTTCTCTTCACTGCACAACAAGATAAGAAAAATCCAGACAACAAAGAGATTATCCGCACTGTCAGAGCTATACTTGATCACAGACTTGCCTTCAGCGACACTCCTGTTCCTGTTTGCGTCAAGACTGAATACATTAGCGAAGAATCTGATAGTTAGTTGTCTTGTAATTTTTTCTTTCAGTACTTCTATCATGTACTTTTGTATTTTCCTTACTCTTGTAATATTTAAATGAGATTAATGAGAATGCAATTCAGTGCATTGTACTTTATTCCATCATAGTACTGAAAAAGATCCCTCAAAACAGTAAATGGGACATGTACCTTTATGAGTTCTATTTCCTACTGTTTAGTTCTAGACTTAGATTTATTTCTAACTGTTCTAGATTAAGACAATTACTCTGTTGTCTTATCATTATCATTTAGGGGGAGATTGTTGATCCAGCTCTCCTAAGACCTGATGAAATGATAATGATCCTGAATCTTTACTTAGTGAATAGGTTTTTACTTCTGTTATAGCTTGAGGAATTATCACTGAGTCTGTTCAGTGTTATTCCATGTTACTTATGCTGTAACTTAACTTTATAGATCAGGATCAGGATCAGGAGACTAACGAGTCTGTTCTGCAGTCTACTGATCCTGTCCACTGAAGTGAAGACCTCCTCCTGAAGACATTAAGATCATACAAAAAGAACCATCAGCGACGTCGAAGAAATAGCTGATGACAGGAACAGCATGCTCGTGATCTGAAGACGGAACTCAGTGATAGCAGTCTGTTCACTATCGTATGACATCCTGAAGATTCATCAGGATACACGTGACCCTGAACGTCCCCAGTTTCAGGACTCTAGTCACTGATCAGTATCCTGATCCTGAAGGATTAGAACAATGTCTTAGTCTAATGCACAAAAGGATTACTCGCCTTTTCTGACACAATAGTACATAAGGGCAGTTACTTTACTGTTCCCTCCGTACTTATCAGACCATAAGGCAACTGTTTACAAACATCCTCTTTTGCACACCATGCAAAGAGTATTTGTTTATAGTAAATAGTACAACAGACCACTCACATTGTGACACGTCACAATAGTAGGTCTGCATGCATTTAATGCATGGAGTATAAATAGGACGTGAAGAGATGTTCTCCATACTTCTTCTTCATCCCAAAATACTCAAGTCCTTTCTCTCTTTTTCCCTCTATCTTCTTTCTTTATTCTCTTCTCACTTAGTGCATAGTGAAAGAACTTAGATTGTTTAGTTTAGACTAATTGTCTTTTCTATTTCCGCAACAATCTGTAAATTCATATTGTTTATAAAACAAGAATTTAAAAGTGAGAAAATTGTGTGATTATATTCAACCCCCCCTTCTATAATCCCAAACACTATCCTTACTTGAAGGTCACCTACTTGGGACCAACACAACACATCAGCACGATGACCATCAGCGCAAACCACAACAGTCCCCGCAGGTATGGGACGGTAGGTGTCAAAACAGCGTCTTTGTCCGCAAACATGAATAGTGGCCCCAGTGTCCACAAACCAACCTCGAGCCGCCACCGCCCGGGTTAGAGAGGAAATCATGTAAACTCCTCCAAGATTCACATTTGCTACCAGATTGGCCACCCCTTCAACAGCATTCGCCACAGGTCCGGACTTTCGGTCTTTGCATTCCCTCGCATAGTGCCCTGTCTCTCCGCAGACGTGACACGGTCCAGATTTCTTAGGTTTGTTGTTGAACTTGGGTTTCTGATTGCCTGATCTCTTAAAACTCTGCTTCTTTGGTCCAAAATTATTAACCTTATTTTGTCCCCATGACTGCTTGTTTTTCTGATTAGAACTCCCGGAAACATGATGCACATTCGAGCTAGCCTTACCGCGCTTGTCTCGAATACGGGTTTCCTCCTCAATGCGAAGGTGTTTCATCAAATCATCCAGACTAAAGTCCTCAGATTTGTGCATCATGCGTTTAGAGAAGTCTTTCCAAGATGGCGGCAGTTTCGCAATGATTGCGCCAACTTGGAAAAGCTCCACTATGGGTATGGAAATCACATTTAATTTGCTGACTAAAACCTGAAGCTCATGCACTTGCTCCTGTTGGGTTTTTGTGGGTATCCTTGGATCAAACTGATTTGAGGATTATCTTAGATCTATCAAAACCTCGCTGGTTTGATATATCTCGTAGGTTTAAAACAAACTGTTAAAACCCACGTGATCAGAAACACGCTGTTTCTGATCAAAACATGCGGAAGCGATAAAAGCTAAAAACCCATTAAAGCCTAATGATCTTAATCGTTTGTAGCTCTAAACCTAAAGGATTAGGTTAGATTAATTTACCTGGATGCTTGAGAATTAGTCCACCCGTAATGAACCAACGAACGTTCCTCTAGCAGAACCGTGAAAACCCGAATAACCAAAAACGACCCGAAGGGGGGGGAAGGTTTATGTGCGCCGGTTTTTGGGAGAGAGGAGGGGAGACAGAAAACTGATTTTTCAACTGAAAAAGCTTAATTAATTTTCCTTAACCCATAGGCTTTATTTATATGGAGGAAAAATACAGTTTGTAAGGAATCCAGTTTCCTTATAATAATTATCTCAAATCCTTTCCTTATTTAATTAGCTGGAAAAGAATTTGCATACGATAATTACGATTTATATATTTATCTAATATATAAAAACTTTATTAATTAACTATTATATATTTATTTATCTTAATAAATATATAATATCCTAATTAATTAATAACCCTCCAACTTTGGTAATTCTGACTGAAATTACCCAATAGATTTATAATACACTATTATAAATCCTAACTCTCCATTTCGGGATTTCATCTAACTTGTTCGACTTATAGGTTCTCACAGGTGTGACCCTCAAGTGTCTTGTAACATTGGATGTATAATCACTTGGTTTGTCAACTCTGCACATAATTCCTAACAGACTCCCACTTGTGCAAGTTGGCAATACCACTTTTGACTATACTGACCTAAGGAGGCCCCTAGACAGGCACTTAGGCTGACCAGGTTACAAGAACTCTTATACCCAGATTGGTGATATAAACATTCCGTAAGGAATTTGGTATCTATGAAACTACTGTTCATTGATTGGGTATATCTTGGCTTTTCCCTTTGCATCGCGATATTTCATCTATGAGTATGAGCTTGGAAAGTGTCAACTCTAAATACTCAAGATTCTGTTCTCTTGATTATCTGACTTTCACTGATAGGTAAACGACAAAGAACTAATCAGTCCGTTTGGGCATGGCCATGCACTTCATCAGTATACTTAGTCAGTCAAGATGGGCCCAGAAATATCTCTCTTCTGAGAAGAGGTGCAAATCCCATCTTGCATATCTGCCTTTGACACCACGGCTTCCGCTGAATCTAGTTACACCCTTTATAGCCACCCTGTTACGGCGTAGCGGTTGAGTGCGCTAAGAATTCAGTAGTCCTCATGATATCAAATCAGATACCTCAGGTGATAGGGACAACCACTGTGAGATTTACTTATGACTGTTTCCAAGAAGTAATCTCAACCGCGGATCACGTCCGATATTTGCTACTCTATCAAATATCTGTGCAACTTTTAGTCTACAACACTTGTAGCTGTTATTCAGCAACTGATCATAACTACCTAAAAGTTCACAATGACTTTAACGCCTTATCATGCTCCCACAATGATAAGTTGTCACGGACAGATTTTGAATGAAAAATCGGAAACTAGTTTCATTCCTGGATTAATTAAAAACATGCAAAAATGTGAAAGTGATAAAGAAATCAATCTTGTATAGTCCATGTTACACGCTGTAATAATAACAAGATTGAACGTCTTTTCTTTAATAACTTTCATAGTGTCTATTTAACATTTGTTAAATACTGATCTAAAATGAAGTATCACCTACCTTCAATTTTAAACCCTTTGACTAAAGTTTACCATTTTAATCAAAGTGATAACCAAAAACACAAGTCTGCTTACTTGTATCTGCTAATTATTGTTTTGCAAACACTTCTTAAAACAATAATTAGACTTTTATTATATTCTATGAACTTGAAGACCTGGACTAACTTCCAGTTCCTGAATATGTAAAACTGCAACTTTCCTTAGTTGCTGTGTAGATGAATGATTTCTACCTGAAATCCGATTCCATTTGCAATCCTGGCAAATCTACTGGAATGCTATATATTTAATCCAACACTATAATTATTGATTTTTAAGTCAGTCACGACCTTTGTTTCATGGGTCTTGAAACTTTTATCCTTTTAACTAAAAGGGTAAATTATATCTTATGAATTCTTATCCCCTGGATTTATGAATTCTGAGATATATCAATAATTATATCTTTTATTCTTTTATCTAGACTAGATAGAGAATAATCGGGCTCCCACTTGCTTGCATAAAAACTAACTATTACTCAAAATTTACTATTGACTTATTCAAGACTTTGATTAGTCAATCCTAATTTCAAGTAATGAACTTTGAGAATTTCCCTTTTATGAAACTCAACTGGATCCTAATTCCAAACCTTGGAATCCTTCTAGTTTCATAAATACTGTTATTAACGCTATCTGAGTTAATATCCTAAATTCTCCTTTTAAAACATTTGAATAAAACTTGATCAAACTTAATTAGTTAATTCCTGAGAATTTCTTTTATAAAACTTAACTGGATTTGGTCAAATCCTAATTCCAGAACTTGGAATCTTTCTAGTTTTATAAATGCTGTTATTAACGCTATCTGAGTTAATATCTTAAATTCTTCCTTTTGATCACAAAAACTATTATTCATAAATGTTTTATTCTCAAAACACATTCCTATAGAATCTCGTGTGTTTTGATAGTTTTTATACAAATTACTTCAATCTCATTAAAGTAATTATTACAGGCATCAACATCTAGGATCAGATATAAAAATATCAAGCACAAACAGATATTTCCATGTCAAGACAATAACTTTTGAAAAATAAAACCATGAAATTAAATCATAATTATCCAAGAACTGTTTAAAACATAAACCCCCAAAATAACTGTTTTAAAACTATAAATTCAAAAATGTCTTGACTTTAAATCATCTAGTACTTAAGATCCTCGGCAACTCCTGGGCACTTCACTTCATTTCTGATTTCCTGCAATAATCATTTGCTCTAGGTATCAGTATACTTGTAAGCTAACAAGTAAGAAGTGTCAAATCAAAGCAGTCATAAATTTTCTGAGGTTTACATACCTGCTTCATGACGCTTAGGGCAGTTTTGCCTCCAATGACCGATCTCATTGCATATAAAGCAGCGATTCTCGGTCCTAGCTTTGTTTGGCTTAACCTTCTTGCCCTTGCCCTTGCCCTTGCCCTTTTTGGGTGCACTCTGGATGGCCTGAACTGGTCCTTTTCCCTTGCTGGTGCTAGCATGCCCATTCTTCTTTTTCACCCCTCCGTCTTTTACCATCAAGACATCCTTTGTCTTGTTCTTGTTCCCCATATTTAATTCAGCTGTCTTAAGCATGGAGTGCAATTCTGCTATTGTTTTCTCCATGTTGTTCATGTTATAGTTGACTACAAAGGGCCTGTAGTCTTCTGACAGTGAATTAAGTATGGTGTCAGTTGCTAGCTGCAACGGAACAGGATGACCCAGCCTCTCCAGATGATCTAAGTGCCGTTTCATTTTCATGACATGGTCACTTACTGATGTCCCTTTGACCATCTTGCACTCATTGAATGCTTTGGTGGCATCGTAGCGCTCTGTACGAGCCTGAGTCTGAAACATGTCCCTCAGCTGGCGGATCATGTCGTAAGCATTCGTATTTATGAGCCCTGCTTGCAGATCTGGGCTCATAGTTGCTAACATCAGACAGGCAACATCAAGGAGATCATCTGAGTGCTTCTTGTGGGCATTTCTGGCAGCAGCCGGAGCGTTTGCCGGAGGTGCCTCCCCAAGTGGCTCTTCAAGCACATGCCACTTTCTTTCATGTCTGAGCACAATCATCAGATTGCGCTCCCAGTCAAGAAAGTTAGAGCCGGTCAACTTATCTTTTTCCAGGATAGAGCGGAGGGAAAGATTGTTAGTGCTGGTAACAGTGCTTGCCATCTACACAAAATAAAACTTTTTGGTCTTAGCAACTGTAAATAGACTAATTTCCAATAAAATATCAATAAACCCTTAAATGATCAATTTATTGGACTAGGATCCTTATTTCATACGTCCTGATGTGCGTAATGTTCTTGCTCCACCAGACCCGTATTTATTTCGGTAGGTAAGGACTTTTACCAATCATATCTAACTGACATGACTCCTAGATCTTTTCGGGACTGTGGCAACTATCTGTGCATGTTTTAGTCCCTCTTAGTGCTTTTTGGCCCGGTACCACCCGGTGAACATTATAGAACCAAAACAGATCTCACCATTTTGGGGACCTGATTACTATACTCTGGCCGGTACCACCCGGAGATAATTCGCAGAGTTATGTAACCCCTTCAGCTTCAGTTTGAACACAGACGTCGAATGTGTGATCACTTACAACTCCTATGTACTTTACGCCGAAGGTGCCCCTAGATGGGTTGCACTACTGATCTATGATTTTCGGGGTTTTGAAAAACTTTATTTCCAGGATTTTGAAAAACTGATTGTTTATAAAGGCTACTTATGTTTTAAACTAACTGTTTGAAACATACATGTAATTTTAAAACTAACTGTTCTAAAATCACTTGTTAATTAAAACTAGCTGTTTTAATAGCACACCTAGTTGATTAAAACTAACTGTCTTTATCAACTTAACCTTTTATATAAAACAATCATCTATACGTTGTTATAAAGAGTAATTAAAATTCTAAACTAACTGTTTTAAATATTCATGTTATTTTAAACCAACTGTTTAAAATATCGGCTAATTGAAATCAACTGATTTAAAGTGTACTGGTTGATCGAAACTACCTGTTTCGATAACCTTTCCGGCTGACAAAAGCTAACTGTTTCGTCAATTTTGCTCTTTTATAACAACACACTAGGTTTTATTAAAGACTTTACTTTAAAGGTTTTCGATTGAAAAATAATAAAACCTGATTTCTTGTCTTAGAAAGAAATATTTTTATATCTAATAAACTAACAGTTATTAGCATCAACTACGCAGTTAATCATGCACACAGATAATTATAACAACTACGCAATTGATAAACAGATAATTATAGGATTTGCCAATTTTGTTCCTAGGGACCAATAATGACCTAGTTTTTCTATAACTTCAAAACTTCGCGTAGCTCCCACTGGCTTCGCCATGCTTGTTAGTATTCCGGTAAGATGAAGAATAGCTCCCACTGGCCTCGTCATCCCAAAAGAAAGAAAAACTCTATCCTAGGGTCATTATTACATAAGGGGTTGTAAACGGCACGCAGGCCTCCCCATGAACATGTCAAGGGTCTAGGTTGGCAAATACTATAACGTATATATATATATGTAAAATCAAACTGAAATTCATATATAGTTCTCAAGCAATCACGCAATTATGTATATATTTGTAACCAAAGCAATATTATAATTACGAGAAAATAAACCTGGATCCGTTAAAATTATCTTGTTTTTCAATTATCGCAAAACTTGGTTTTATAACTGATTCGAAAAACAAACTGTTTTATGAACCCAAAAAACTGAAAAATGGTTTTATCTTAAAACTGAGATTTTTAATAAATCTTAAAACTAAAACCATTTAATCCTTTTACCCAAAAATTATTAAAAAAAAGTTTTTATCGACCCAACCATAAAATATCGGTTTATTCAAAAACAGACAAAATTTTAGTTTCCATAAAAATTAACTAAAAACTGGTTTGAATAAATTTTATCAGATAAAAAAAAAATCTTGGGTAATTAAGCCTAAAACCAAAAGAACTCTTTTTGGGCCATAACTTGGTCCAAAGGATTGGGTTTTTGGGCCTGGTAACGCAATTAGGCCCATGAAACGGAAAAACCCTGCGTTCAATCGATGGTCAAGAACCGCCGCCGTCACCGGCTCTCATAACCATCGCCACCGCTGACGGTTTTGAAAACACTGCCGTCGCTCCTATCAAGTGGCCGGTGGTAGCGAACGGTCATCGCCGTGGTTTGTCGCCGTTCACCACCGAACTGGTGCGTCGGCGTGGTCTGGCCATGGATCAGCCGTGGTTGGGCGATCCTCCACTCACCACCGTGATCGTCGTCAGCCACCATTACCATTGGTGGTTTTTCGGTGGTCGCATACGGCATACGGCCTGGTGGTTCGGTCGGCTACTGCCGCCGTTCCGCCGCCGTAAGCCTCGGCTGGTGATCTTAACCACCCCCGCCGCAACCACTATTGATCAATCGTTCGGTCATCGTCCACCGGCAATAGTAGCAACGAAACATGTCGCCACCATCACCGGTCACCACAGGCGGCAGCAGCAATCGGCCACCGCCACCGCGGTTTGGTCCACCAACGAACACCACCGTCGCCTTGCGGCTTCGGTGGTTGTTCCTTCGCGCTGATTCAGCTACCACCATCCACACCACAACCACCGATCTGGGGTGCGGTGTGGTGGTTGGTTACGATGACCGACGCCGCCACCACAAACTGTGGTGCGGCTGGTGTGTGTGTGTTCATAAGTGCCGGCGAATTGAATAAAAACCCATTATCACCGCCTACCGGCGGCGATTTTTACAACCGACGCCTCCACCACTATCTGTGGTGTGTTTCGTTTGGACAAGGCAGCCAGAAGCCGCCACCGCTAAGCGCGGTGTGGCCATCGGTCGTACAAGCGGCAACAGCCGCCGCCGTTACCACCAAGCTGGTGGTTTTGGCCGGTGTTTGGGTCGACAACCAATGCCGCCACCACCACGCTGGTGGTCCGGTTATGGCCATCGTTCTGGTTGATAATTCGGGTATGATTGAACGATAAACAAAGTTTTAAAATTTTATACACCATATAAAGATCAGAATTTTAAACTTAAAACACAAGAAACAAATTTTAACGGATCACACATAAATAACAGATAAACTGATAAACTGATAAACAGCTAAAAACGATTTAACAATGGCTCTGATACCACTGTTGGGTTTTTGTGGGTATCCTTGGATCAAACTGATTTGAGGATTATCTTAGATCTATCAAAACCTCGCTGGTTTGATATATCTCGTAGGTTTAAAACAAACTGTTAAAACCCACGTGATCAGAAACACGCTGTTTCTGATCAAAACATGCGGAAGCGATAAAAGCTAAAAACCCATTAAAGCCTAATGATCTTAATCGTTTGTAGCTCTAAACCTAAAGGATTAGGTTAGATTAATTTACCTGGATGCTTGAGAATTAGTCCACCCGTAATGAACCAACGAACGTTCCTCTAGCAGAACCGTGAAAACCCGAATAACCAAAAACGACCCGAAGGGGGGGGAAGGTTTATGTGCGCCGGTTTTTGGGAGAGAGGAGGGGAGACAGAAAACTGATTTTTCAACTGAAAAAGCTTAATTAATTTTCCTTAACCCATAGGCTTTATTTATATGGAGGAAAAATACAGTTTGTAAGGAATCCAGTTTCCTTATAATAATTATCTCAAATCCTTTCCTTATTTAATTAGCTGGAAAAGAATTTGCATACGATAATTACGATTTATATATTTATCTAATATATAAAAACTTTATTAATTAACTATTATATATTTATTTATCTTAATAAATATATAATATCCTAATTAATTAATAACCCTCCAACTTTGGTAATTCTGACTGAAATTACCCAATAGATTTATAATACACTATTATAAATCCTAACTCTCCATTTCGGGATTTCATCTAACTTGTTCGACTTATAGGTTCTCACAGGTGTGACCCTCAAGTGTCTTGTAACATTGGATGTATAATCACTTGGTTTGTCAACTCTGCACATAATTCCTAACAGCTCCATGATAGGCTTGTCGTCAACCATTTGAAATTCCAGATATTTAAAAACAAGATACTTGTTAGTACCCTCTTCATGTGTTTTATATTTTTGTTCAAGTGCTTTCCATAATTCCCTCGGATCAGAAATCGGAGAGTAAAGATCAAACAAGCGGTCACTCAAAGTATTTTTTATGTGCCCCAAGCAAAGAGCTTCAGCCTCCTTTCGGAGTTGACGCTGCTTTTCCAAATCAGAAATTGCTCTCTGATCTGGTTGCTGCCCCGCCGCGGGAATCGGATTCTCAGGAATGGGGGGCAGATCGGGGTCCAAAATATAGTAAAGTTTTAGGAACATAAGCAGAAACTTGACCCTCTCGACCCAACGGGTATAGTTCTGACCATCGAAACGATCGAGTTTCACGATATCCTGATTCATTAGGCGGAGGTTTTCGGAAGGTAGTTCAGACTCCATTGATTGTTTTCTGAAAGTTTAAAATTGTTTTACCAATAAGAGATTTAAAACAATAAGCTTTTAAAAAAGTTAAACACCTTTAAGATTGTTGTATTCAGAATCAAACAATCAAGATTTAAACTTTATGAAGACTTTAAATCAAACCAAATTAATTATTTAATTTATATTATCGAGTTGTCTAAGAAACTGTATAATCCTTCACGATCATATCAGTTCAAGAAAGGTAGAATGAGAGTGTCCCGTTATCGGACTATTTAAAACGATACTCGAAATTAAAACCAACCTGAAAGTTTGCTCGAATTACGGAAGTGAGAGAACCGCACGGAATAGACTCCTGTCCTTAAAGGTGTTTACGTCGCGTAATCGCTGTCAACCTCCAGACGTAACGACCCAGGATTAATGCAGTCGACGATCGGTATTTCAACAGCGATGAAACCCGAAAACTGGAAGATGATGGCAAGAAGCAAAGAAAAAAAACGAGAGAGAGAGAGAATATGAGGAGAGCTCTTTGTTTTCTGATGTTGGAAAAAACCTGCATGGGGCTGTATTTATAAGCCAACCTGCAGC
Source organism: Centaurea solstitialis (assembly GCA_030169165.1). NCBI lineage: Eukaryota > Viridiplantae > Streptophyta > Magnoliopsida > Asterales > Asteraceae > Centaurea > Centaurea solstitialis. Next base: position 43,819,080 of record CM058040.1, read on the forward strand.
TCTCAATTCCCAAAAACGTGGAGATAAGCTCTATCCGATAAGTAGCTTAATCTGGAAGAAATTGGATCTGATAAGGAAGCTTAATCTGGATGATAAGTGATAGAGATAATTATCCCACATGTTGGATAATCTGATCTCTATCTCTTTGGCTAAGCAATCCTATTCCAACTCTATCTGCTTATCAGCTAAGTAATCCGAACGGGTTTGGGTCGCATACCCGGATCTGAGATCCGTTCACCAAAAACAAAAGCTCCTCAGCTCCGAGCGACGATGCGGCGGCGTGCAAAGTGCGCCTACACGCGCCACTCGCGGGCACGCGGCTCGCGCTCACGGCTAGGCGCGCGTGTGGGGAGGACCTACTTGACCCCCACCATTTGGTTTGAATTATAAGGGATGGGTATCCCTTATAAACCCACCTAACTTTTCTCCTCTTTCCTATGTGGGACAAAGTAAAACTTCCCAACATTCATTTTTCACATAAAAATTCCAACATTAATTGTTTTGCATAGGGTCCATAGCCGATGTTAATTTTGGTGTTAATGCAATATTACTTGTGTCGTTAACAAATTAAATGGTGGGTACCGGATACATTTGTGGTTACATAAATTCTATGACTTTATATAATTTTGCATTAATGTGCTGTGTGAAAACGATTTAAAATTCGTGTGATATATAAGAATATGATAAGTCGTGTGGTGCATTTCCTACATCGTTCGTTTTAACTTAGACAAGATATTAGTTTATAAAAAGTTTGTTGCATTCCTAATTGCTACCTTTTAAAATTTTTATAACATATTATCTAGAAGTTCGATGACTTACCAGTTTGTTGTAACATTTTGTGTATCAACCAGGGGTTGTTAAGTAACTCGAACAACCCTCTTAATGGATGATATACTATGCTTTCATTTTCTAGTTCAAATCTGCATCAAATGACCAAATTGTATCTTGTTTAAGCCGACTTTACGTCGCAACTATTACTGCTTTAGCGAAGCACATGATTTTTCAAGGTAACACATCTAAAGTTTATTTTTCTTCCGCCATAAGGAACATTGACAACTTTATGTATGTGTATTTTGTTTCCACTTTGTAGAACACCAAAACTGAATCTATCTTAAACGCTCGATTTTCATCCGTTCTCGGCGAGGACGCAAATAACGTGATTGCCATTGGATGTAGCAATTTTCTTAGAGGATGCCATTTGTTGGAACAATAAATAGTAGTTAACATGTTATAGTCGAAACTAACACACAAGCCAAAAATCACAAATAATTACTGATGATGAAAGTGTTTTTTTCTCTCTTGACAGTTTGTTAATTTTTCTTACATCCTACAATATATACTCTTGGATGACAAGATAGGCAAAAAAAAAAAAAAAGTGAACCATGTCCCAACTATTCATTAATTTTTTTAAAAACTGCCCAACTTTTTTTAATCGAACTAAGTGAGACTTACAGTTTTCTAGTTTACATATCCAACTCGAACACTGTTTGCTTTCTAAGTCTGGCCAATGCCTATTGAGCTGCCAAACCCAACAAAGGGTTAAACGATAGCCGAATAGTATCCGGACCCGATATAGGACCGAAGCCTGTAAGGCCCACTAGAACCTATAGGCCCGGTTAAATAAGTTCGACCAACTTTAATTAGACTTTTCTAACCGTGTCCACCGTTACTATGGCTATGTTTGGCAAACTAGTTGATAAGCTAGCCGATAGCTGATAAGTTGGCTGTTGATTGATAAGTTAGCTAGTAGCTGATAAGTTAGCTTATGAACAAATTATGTTTGAGAAAAACTAGCTTATGAATAATAAAAAAAATATCTTTAAATTTAATAATTAATATTAATAAGGGTATAATTGAAAAAATCTACAAAAAACTTCTAAAATAGCATTTCAAAAAGTTAATTTATTTTTATCAAACACAGCCTAAGTGGACCCTACATTACATATCTGCCTATATAGGCCCAAGCACTATTTGAATTCCTAGACTATTTGTTGGGCTTAGTAGGCCCAATGGGTCTTGACCCGGCCCAGTAAGCCAACAGAATTTCAATCGTCCAACTGATTTCTGTTATTATTTCCGAAATCTAGAGAGAGAAATAAGAAAGAGAGAGAGAGAGAGAGAGAGATTAATACAGTTACAGTTATGGTGGAAGAGGTTGAGAAATCATCTGATGATCAAAGGACCAAGGATGCCGCCATTAATGCCACTAAACACAAAGGCCTCTGTAGTTCCGACGGAGAAGAAGAAGATCAACGGCCGACGAAAGAATCCGCCGGAGAGAATGTCGCCGATCATACACTTACTGCTAAGGATAATACGTTAAAACGGCATCCTCTGGAGCATTCATGGACCTTCTGGTTCGATAATCCATCTGCTAAATCCAAACAGGTCGCTTGGGGAAACTCCATCCGCCCTATCTACACCTTCTCCACCGTTGAAGAATTCTGGAGGTCTCATTACTTATTCTTATTATTGTTCATATTTGTTTGATTGTGATTCTAGTGATTGTTAATTTCTAGGTTACGTTTTTCTGCAATTATTATTATTATAGTTTGAAATCGGATCTGGTGATGGAATTTCTCGTAGCTAATTTTGTTTTTTCTTCTTGCGATTTACTAGTAATAGTTTGATCTAGGGGGGATTGAATGTGAGTGAAATGTGTTGAGATCTGATGGATTAGGGAAAAATTAGGTGGAAGTTTAGTTGAGGAAGATGAAACATCTTTTTTGATTTTGTATTTCTAGTTCAATCTGAATTGGATCACTGTAGATTGGAATTGTAGTCAAATTCATGATTACATGCTATCATAGGGTAGAGATCATATATAGTAGTAGGCAATTTTCAAGACTATCAATCATTACATGCATCTATGAATGCAAAAACTGCCAATATGCAGTTATGCACGTTTTCTCCCTTACGTAAATTAAGGGCAGATATATGAAGATTTTTTATTTATTGATTATAATAATATATTATTAACATACTATATAGTTTTTATCATCTTAAGGTATTTTTTAAAGACTTTATATAAAGCTAGTTATGGTAAAATCTTATTGATGAAAATGAATCAAAAAAAAGTTTTCTTAAGAGTAAAATAGAGAGCAAAATCTCTCTATTTTTCCAATTTATAGAGAATCTGTTCAATGTTGACCTCCATCATCAAGAAATTTAGTTAATGGACAAATGTGCAAATTGACATATAGTCTAGGGACAATTTCTCTCTATGTTTTGGAGTTTGATCACAAGGGATCTGCCATTATTAATACCATCATTTATCATTATGTATTTTATGTTTATTGATACTTTTTATGGATAATCCTATTAAAGACACCAAATCTCAAGCTTTTTTCTCTTTTTCTGAATTCGGGTTTCTTTCTTTGGTTTCAAATCTCATCAAAGTTCTAATTGGTTAAATTGAATAACATATGATACTAATATTTTATATAATTCATGTTTATATAAAAACCAAATACACATACCATTATTGTATATGCTCTTCGGGTAAGATAAGTGCTTACCCTATAAGTGTTTGGTAAGTGACCCCTTAGTTTATTTCTCGAGTGAGGGGTTGTCTCTCATATTTTATTTATGCATATGTGCTTCTTGGGATCATTGTGTAACTATTTGCTATAAAAAAGCTCACTCCTATTCTTGATGTTCCTAGTGAATTTCTAAGCTTGGAAGGTTGAGACTAAATATTTGACTTTCTCACTACAATCTAAGAAGAAAAGAGTTGGCTTACTAATTTGTTGTATGACATGTTCATATTATTTGATATCTTTATTGGTGAAACTTAGTAGAAGATGTTAAGGCCTTGTTTGTTCTTTTTCATTTTAAGCTCTTAATCATCACTTACGTCTGATGATTAGGTCAGATGTTAGTTAATTCAGACTCTTTGTTATTATTTTTTTCAGAGGCTCTTAACTCATAAAAGCATCTAAAATAAAAAATGGTACCCTAATATCTAAAATACCCTCAAGGTCTTCTGGTATATTCCACCCAAATAAGAAAGCCTTCATGAAAATAGACATAACAGAAAATCTAAACATTTACAAAGTGAATCTGAATCACTTGGTCACAACTCACAAATAAATAAATGCCACTTATTAAAGCAAAAGAGATAACAATAAGATGTTTTCTTTGAATGCAGCCTCTACAACAATTTACATCGACCGAGCCGGCTGACTGCCGGAGCAGACCTTCATTGTTTCAAAAACGGAATCGAGCCTAAATGGGAGGACCCGGTTTGCGCTCCTGGTGGAAAGTGGACTATGACCTTTCCCAAGTCAAAATCCGACACATGTTGGCTCTACACGGTACTTTTTTTCCAAAAGTTTATAATATTTATACACGAACACATACACATTTCACCCTTTTGTACTCTGTATCTACTGATTCTGGATGTCATTGGATGTCTATATTAACCTGTAATTTAATGAATGAAAGCTGCTAGCGATGATCGGAGAACAGTTTGATTATGGGGATGAGATATGTGGGGCGGTTGTAAATGTGAGATCAAGGCAGGAAAAAATAGCTCTGTGGACCAAAACTGCTGCCAATGAGGCTGCACAGGTAGTAGATGATTCATGATTCTAAAACAGTTGCTTTTATTTTGTGAGTTGATTCAAGATTTTGTTTGATTCATTAGATTAGTTCTTAAAAACAATGAGGTGATGTTTTGTTGTTTGCAGATGAGCATTGGAAGACAATGGAAGGAGTTTCTTGATTACAATGATGTAATAGGGTTCATATTTCATGTAAGTTGTGTGTGTGTGTGTATTTTTGAAGGCTTGATATATTGTAGTTTGATCTCAACTCTTGAATGTATTATATCGTTCAGGAGGATGCGAAGAAACTCGACCGGGGTGCCAAAAATAAATACTCTACATGATGAGGTAGGACTTGACTTGCTTTTCTTTTGGTATTGAGGGTTTTATGTAGTTTACATAAACATAAACATACATAAACATTTGCAATTGATCCATGATGATGCTTTCTTAACTCTTTCAAGTGACTACTTGATCCATGGTTTCTTTTTTCAATTTCTAGATTTTACATATTTTAATTTGTGTTACCCACGCTTTTCTTTCCTTTAAGGTTGCGATGACAAATTTTTGTAGAGTTTCGGCCTGTCCTATCGTACCCCTGAGGTTTAAGGTTAGAAATCTTTGGGACAATATATTAATGATAATATAACGTATTTTCTCATGATTTGAGGAAAATAGTTGCTCCATTGCTCTCAAATCCATGTGATTTTTTTATGGCATCTAAGGAAAAGTCAATTATGTCGATTTGTATAATACATTTTTACAAAAGAATCGACCTTCACGTGTTCTCGGTTGAATATTACATAGGGGTTTTTTTGGTTGATTTTGTAATGGATAGCAAATGCAACTACACAGTATAATTTTACAATTTTTTTAGTTAAGGTTCATCTAGATTCTATGCTTTGCCTAAACTACATCCTTGACAATTGGGAAATGAAATGTCGTTGAGACAAAACATGGCAATAGGATGCCAACGTCTGGGCTCGAACCCGGGTTGATGGGATATACCACCACATCCCCTAGGCTTTTGCTAGTACGCTACCACCTTTTTGGTTAATTTTACAAATTTTTTATATAAACATGACTGACATCATATACAGAGGAATAATAACCGATTTTCAAGTATAATTAAAAAGTTTTAAAAATGAAATAACATATAAATGAGATTACTTTTATTTCCTTTTCAATTTAGTAAGACAAACCTGTATTGTCAATTAATTGGTAAATTGGAGGGAAAACATGTATTGTGAAATTAAAAAACACAGTTCTTGGTAATAATGAACTATATTGAGTATATTGAGATGTTTTTTTTTACATTTTTAATATATTTACACCCCTTGTAAAAAGGTGCAAATAGCAACTTCCTTTTGGTTGATTCACATATACAATGTCACGTTTATTTAAAAAAATCATGTGTATGTTCATGCGTACATACACACAAAGATGAAAATCGAAATTTCATAAACATAATGCTAGAGTTTGTAAACTTTAACTGACTATGTATAGAGACAAAAATATGATTTACTTTCGAAAAAATAATCAAAGAAGAAATTTTTTGATGGGGTTAATTGTATTATTTACAAACGTCAAGGTTTAAGAGTGAAAATTGAAATAAAATACAAACGTCAAGGTTTAAGAGTGAAAATTGAAATAAAATACAAACCTCAAGAACGAAGTGATTTTAAAACTGCAACGACGAAGATATTTTAACAAACCATAGGGATGGAAATCGTAATTTACTCTTTATATTTTTTAAACTTTTTATAAATTAATTTAACAATATTATTTTATTTGTGGAGTGAATAAAAAATAATCTTTTAACCTCGGTATTAAGAAAATTTTAAACTCCGTTTTTTTTACTTATATAATTATAGGAAACACTATAAAAAATCTACTGAAATAAAGTAAGGAATATAAATTTTATTTTAAAGAATCTATTAAAGAAAACAATATATAATCCATTAAACACCAAAGCCTCTTCAATTCCTCGTCCAAGATGGAATTATGGAAGTGTTAAACCTTGACCTTTTAACCCGATAAAATTATAGAACTATTGAACCTGAAACTTTTTAAATCCATAAAATTATGGGAATTTTGAACCTAAAACTTTCAACTCATTAGAAGTATGGGAATGTTGTAACTGGACCTTTTAACGTGACTTGAAAACAAAACAAGTAATTCGAAACTGATGTGACGAATTATTAGACAGAAAATGGATACTTTAAATTGAAGATAAAAAATAATCAAAACAGACTTTAATAATTTTATTCATAATATTTTTTAAAATAAAGAAAATGAAAACATAAAGTTTTCAAACCAATTTATTAATTTTAGAAACATCTAATATATCTACTACTCCAACAATATGAAATAATACCATTGAGTTCTGTCTCCTTCATAATAAGTAAAATGGTATTTATATTATATCATTTTTTCTTCAAAATATAACTTTTGGAAATTTTCCTCTTCAAAAACCTGAAAAAGTTGGAAATCATGTTGGAGTAAAGAAACTCCATAATCTCCCTTTTCCATTTGGTAAGCTCAAAATACAATCATTATCATAAAGGCCATAGTTACTTGAGTGAGAGAAACTCTGCTTCAATTGTACCAAGAATAACATATGCAAACTTTTTCTATTTACATGAAAAGTCTTTCAACAATTTGTACTCCTTTGGAATTGCTTTTTTGGCTCTAAAAATACTTTTGATCAAAAGTGCTTATTAACTTATATTGGTAGGAAAATCGGTTTTTAGAAAAAGTGTTTGAATTAGCTTTTGTACTAGTAAAAGCCAATTGTTTTTAGTGTTTGGCTTGGCTTATCAGCTTTTTGTGAAGGGTTTGTAGCAAGTTTTTCAAAAAGCACTTTTGAAATCAAAAAGTCATCCAAATGTGACTTCTTAAAAAGGGTTTTTAATGTCTTGCCAAAAAGTCATTTGAAAAGTGTTTTTGGGTTTATCCAAACAAACTTAGACTTATTGGCTTTTTGAGAAGCCAATAAGTCAATAAGGCCATCATTAACGGACCGGTGTGGGGAGGCCGGTACCGCTCCTACCGACGGTGAACACCGCCGTGGATAGACGGTACCGGACCGGCAGTGGCGTACACCGGTACCCACATACCGGCTCCAAAACGCGCGCATGATACCCCCCCCCCCCCCCCCGCCAACGTCTCTTTAACGGCTATATTTTCAATTTTTTTTCCTTTTATCTCTTTCTATATATACATATTACATCCATTCTATTCTCCACACCTCATTCTATTCTCTTCTCCACATCTCATTCTATTCTCTTCATTTTCTTCTCTTTTCTCCTATCCACAAAAAAATGGCGGATTCCGATGACGAATTTGATCTTATGATAGATCAAGTTCTTCTTGCCAACCTTCAAGCTGCCGAGTTGGTCGGTAAACTTGTGACTACCGGGGTATTGCAAAACAATGGAGAAGGTCCGTCAAATAAAAGACCGAGAGGACCGAATAAAGAAAGAGGTCGGGAAGAGGGACACGATAAGCTTATCGTCGACTACTTTTCTAATAACCCGGTGTACAACGACGAAGACTTTAAGCGGTGGTTTCGTATGACTCGATGACTATTCTTACGGATAGTTAACGATCTAGAAAGAGAGATCGAATATTTCAAGCAACATTGGGATGCAAGAGGCGTGAAAGGGTTTTCCGCGCTTCAAAAGTGTACGTCCGCTATTCGACAATTGGCGTACGGGTCTGCTTCGGATGCTTCCGACGAGTACTTGAGGATGAGCGAAACGACGTCAAGGGATTGCCTTGAGAATTTTTGCAAAGGTATTATTTACCTATATATGCGACAATATTTACGAAAGCCTACTGCTAGCGATATTCAACGAATATACGCAATGCATGAACAAGTCCACGGCTTGCCCCGCATGCTTGGTAGCATTGACTGTATGCATTGGGCCTGGAAAAATTGCCCCGTCGCATGGAGGGGTCAATTCCATAGAGGTGATCATGCTGGACCGACGGTAATTCTAGAAGCGGTCGCATCATATGATGAATGGATCTGACACGCATTCTTCGGGGTTCCGGGTGCGACGAACGATATAATCGTTGTCAATCAATCACCGGTTTTCAACGATTTATTCGAAGATAAAGCACCCGATAGTTCGTTTGTAGCGAATGGCACACACTACAATCACGGGTATTATCTTGCCGACGGGATATATCCAGAGTGGACGACTTTCGTCAAAGCATTTAGGTATCCACATGACGACGAGAGACGGATCCACTTCAAGGAACGTCAAGAATCGGCTAGGAAAGACATCGAACGGACATTCGCCACGCTTCAAAGTAAATGGCACATGGTAAAAAGACCGGCGCGAGTATGGACACGAACGAAGCTACAAGAAATCATGTACACGTGTATAATTTTACACAACATGATTCGTGAAGACGAAGGCATTTCAAATTATCCTTTTGATCCTACGGAGGTTTTACCGGAAGATATCGAAACAAATATCTCCGAAGCAAACCGGGCAAGAAACGTCAACCTTGTGAAAAACCGAGAGAGGCACGCCAACCTTCGCCAAGATTTATCTCAACACTTGTGGGACTCTTTGCACAGTAATTAGTTTTATTGTATTTTTAGTTTTAATAAAATGTAATTTTAATTTTAATTTAATTTTAATTTTAATTTTAATTTAATTTTAATTTTATTTTTAATTTTAATTTTAATTTGAATGATAATTTGAATTTTAGAAATTTTAATTTTAAGTAAATTATTTTAATATATTTTAGAAATAAAAAAAATAAAATGAGGGGTATGAGTGGTATGGTTAAGGATGAAAGGTATGGAATTGGTAAGGTAGTGGTAAAGCTGATGTGGCAGCTGATGTGTCAGCAGAAATGGGTGGTATGGCTAAGGATGGCCTAAGCACTTTTGAAAAGCAATCCCAAACACCGTAGTTCAACAAAATTGATATCATTTAAGTTCTCTTTCTTCTTAACCAACTCTTTGATGTCACTTAACGTATGATATTTTCTGCACGGCTATTACGTATATGTAGTCCGTGGGACCTGGACTCTTAATCATGAATAAACTTGCAACCTCAACATAAAGGTACGAGTCTGGTCTAACTTATGTAGCCATTGGCTTAATTTTCTCCTTTTTTTACTTTAAGCAATAGTTCTTAAAACAATTTATCCCATAAATATGATTACTCATCTAAGTTTTTGTAACTAGTAAAAACGTGTATAACTTTTAACATAAAACTGTAATTATTTTTGAAATTTGATTTTATTCCATAGGTTTGTTTTGTTACTAGTTGGATTTTATTCCCAAGTGAAATAGCACCACTGAAAAGACCAAAATTGACTGCACTAATGTTATATATTACTATATGGGTCCTCAACCAAACTATTACTAGGTAAAACATTTAGTTGGCATCAACTATCTTACTGCATGAGTATGAAAAAACTAACACCCATCTTATATTGCATGAGTATGACAAAAAACGATAATCATACCAAAACCGAAAATTTCACCCTTTAAGGGTGTCCCTCCTTACTGGTTCCACAAACAAGGTAAATTAAAACATACATCCCATTGACAAAGAAGTGGTGCATAGGGTTCAATGGTTAACACATGAATTACACTTACACATCTACCTTTTGGATAGACCAACGGGTACCTCAGATAAAAGATACTTGCCAACAATCCAATTTGATGATGGAGAAGGCTAACTAATAAGGTACTTGATGATTCAGCTTGCAAACAATCATTATTCTAGTATAAACACACCCACATATGCATATAAATTAACAAATATAAACTTATTGAATAATGATATTGTAAAAGAAATAAAAAACAAACAAGAATGCATACAGCAATCTCTGCTATCTTCCATGAGAAAATTCTATTAAACAAAATCACAAAAGCTATTACAGATTACACTCACAGTGGCTTCATAGAAATCATGTTAACAACCACTCTTCCAACTTCTTCTCTTGATCTAAAATTGTTTAAAAACCAGATCCGAAAACAATCTCCAACTGGAAAACATTACAAAAAGCAGATGAACGAAACAGACGTCTTAACGCCTTCTTCGACGCTTGCTACGCTTGTGATCACTCTCGCTATCACTGCTCTCGCTCTCGCTGCTATCATCGGAGCTTGATGATTCAGACCCCGAACTCGAAGAATCATCAGAATCGTCTGATTCGGATGCTGGCTTTTGCTGCATGATGAGACGCGGCATGTTCTTCAGATATTCTCTCAAGTTCTCCGTGATCCCACCGAGCCCAATAGACGTGAAAAAGTTGATCGAAAACCGGGTGTTCTTTGGGTTATCTCGTGGGAAGATCGATTCGAAATCAGCCTGCATCGTGGGCTCACTGAGCCTATCGTTCAGGAGACGAATGCCGAGATGTTCAGACAGCTCCTGTATCACATAACGTGAAAATCGGCTTTTCAGCAGCTTGTAAGAAAGATTTTTAATTAAGAAACAGATAAACAATGAGCTTCAAGATAAAAAAAAACAAAAATTCAAATTACAGGAGCATGGCCGATAATGGTGGTAGTGGGTCAAACTGTATTGTATGTGCACATAGCGGTTATCGATCGTAAGCAACATAACGACCAAAATGAGGGGTAATTTAGTCATTTTAACTGGTGGGCTTAAAGGCTATGTTGTTAATTGTGGTGCAATAGCGATTATCAATCATAAGCAACATAGCGACAAAAATTGTGGTTCCGATAATAGCGGTCAAGTTAGCACTATTTCACTGATATTTGGGTAAAATAACGAGTCACCGACACCTACCATAGACCTCTTCTGAATCTAATGCTTACATTTTTGTCATTTTGGGGCTTTTACTTTAATTAATACATATTATATGCTAAGTTATGTATGCATATCTACATACGCACATATATTATAGGGTCAAGTTCAGGATAAAACCTCAAAAAATGGAAAACTAAGTAACGCCTTGGTGACCCACAGCATGCACTTGTGCATACAGGTAATTTGTAGCATGCACATGTGCATAAAAACCATAAAACAAATAATTTACTTATATGCACAAGTGCATGCCATCCAGATCAATAGAGCCCACCAGGTGTTCCTTAGTTCTCCACTTTTTTGAGTTTTTCCCTTGAACCTCCCCTCTACATATATATAATTCTAATAAACATTATATGAACCGCAATAACCGTTATTTCAAATCTCAGTTCTGGCCGCTACTTATATTGTGACCGCTGTAACAACATAGCTTAGTGGATTGTAATTCAGCCGCATAATAATCAATCAATGAAGGACGTCAAACAGTAAACAGATTTAAAGATACAACTTGAGGTAAAAACGACAAGTCATTAAGACCGTGATCACTTGCCTGGAAAAGAATCTTGATGAAAATACGGGAAGAGGAAGTTGTGTCCTCCTCGGTCAGCCGAATATAAGCCAAAACATGCCAAGGCAGAGCATCGGTTCCAAGCAGATGTGCAAAAAACTTAGCCACATTACGCAGCTTATTGGTCTCAAGCCGATGGATCATAGAGTATTGCTGAACAAAACATTTCTCGAAATTTTCTTGATAGACTTTGTTGATCATACAAAACCGTTGTCCCAGAAGCCCATAGTAACGAAGATAAGTTCTCTCCTGACTGCAACACTCTAATAACATTATACACAGTTCCATCTGCACATGCCACAAAGCTTTGTCAATTTTCTCATTTCGTGACAAAATAAAAAATAAATACTACTTCGAATGATGATAAAATTTAAGAATAAACTTCACTATTGGTCTCTCTTGTGTTTGTCATTTCATGACGTTTTGGTCCCTTCTCCCAACAGACAATAACTTTTTTCCGTCAAGTCCAATTAAATGAAGGGTAATTTAGTCATTTTAAACATTTTTTGTGACCAAAACACTTCTTGTGTAACCGGGTGTTGATGCTTTTAGCAAAAAATGTTTGAAATTACTAAAATGCCCCTCATTTAATTGGCCTTAAAGTTAACAGCTGTTAGGAGGGACCAAAACATTATGAAATCACAATCGTGAGAGCGAATCCGATTTTTTTAAGATTAGGGACGATATATGTTGAAGTTGACAATTAGAGACCAAAAGTGAAGTTCACTCTAAAAATTATGAAAACAGTTCTCATGGGAACCAGACAGGTATATATATATATATATATAGAGGAAAGTTCAAATGTGAACCACTTTTTGGTTGTGAACGTGAGGACAACCGAGAGCGCAACACGTGGCGGCTTTGAGTGTGGTCCCCCTCTTCAATTCAATGCCCTCCCATGAATCGCGTCTAGTCATCCGCCGTGGATCTGACGTGGCGCCTAGTCATTCGCCACGTGTCGCGCTCTCGGTTGTCCTCACGTTCACAACCAAAAAGTGGTTCACATTTAAACCCACCCCTATATATATATATATATATAGAGAGAGAGAGAGAGGGGGGGGGGTTCAAACATATCAATTTAAGAGAACGTGGGAAGCAATCTCAGCCACTCATCCAGTCAACAAACATGGCTTTGACCGGTCACCCCCTTTAATAATCTCTAACCTCCCATGAATCGCGTCAATCGTCCGTGATCACGTCCGCCGTAACCGCGAGACGAGTGACTGAGATTGCTCCTCACGTTCTCTTAAATTGACATGCTTCTCGTTTGAACCTTCCCCTATATATTTTATATATATATATATATATATATATATATAGAGAGAGAGAGAGAGAGAGAGAGAGAGAGGAAAATTCAAATGAAAACTCATTTTTCGTTGTGAACATGAGGACCACTAAAATTGCGCCACGTGGCAATATTCACTCTGAATATCATGCATTATTCAGAGTGAATAAAGCTTAGGCGCCTTTATTCACTCTGAATAATGCATGATATTCAGAGTGAACGTTGCCACGTGGCGCAATTTTAGTGGTTCTCACGTTCACAACCAAAATTGGGTTCAAATTTGAACCTAACCCTATAGGGGTGGGTTCAAATGTGAACCACTTTTTGGTTGTGAACGTGAGGACAACCGATAGCGCGACACGTGGCGGATGACTAGGCGCCACGTCGGATCCACGGCAGATGACTAGGCGCCACGTCGGATCCACGGCGGATGACTAGGCGCGATTCATGGGAGGGCATTGAATTAAAGAGGGGGACCACAATCAAAGTTGCCACGTGTCGCACTCTCGGCTGTCCTCACGTTCACAACCAAAAAGTGGTTCACATTTGAACTTTCTTCTAACCCTATATATATATATATATATATATATATATATATATATATAGGGGAAGGTTCAAATGTGAACCACTTTTTGGTTGTGAACTTGAGAACATCCGAGAGCGTGACACGTGGCGGATGACTAGTCGCCACGTCAGGTCCACGGCGGATGACTAGACGCGATTCATTGGAGAGCATTGAATTAAAGGGGGGACCACACTCAAAGCCGCCTTTATTGACTAGGCTTCGCCACGTGTCGCGCTCTCGGTTGTCCTCACGTTCACAACCAAAAAATGGTTCACATTTGAACTTTCCTATATATATATATATATATATATATATATAAGAGAGAGAGAGAGGTTCAAATGAGAAGTGCTAAAAAATACAAAGTAGAGAAGTGATCTCAATTGTTGATACGGTTGAGATCATAGTTGACTAGTCAAAGATTGTCAAAGCCGCAATCTTTGACTAGTCAACTAGGATCTCAACCGTTAATGGACGTGATTCACGGAGGGTGATTGGTCAAAGCTGCCTTTATTGACCGGATGAGTGGTGAGATCACTTCTCTACTTCGTATTTTTTTAGCACTATTCATTTTCAACCTAATACTATATATATATATATATATATATACACACATATAGAGGAAAGTTCAAATGTGAACCACTTTTTGGTTGTGAACGTGAGGGCAACCAAGAGCACGACACATGGCGTCGGCTTTGAGTGTGGTCCCCCCCTTTAATTCAATGCCCTCCCCATGAATCGCGCCTAGTCATCCGCCGTGGACTTGACGTGGCGCCTAGTCATCTGCCACGTGTCGTGCTCTCGGTTGTCCTCACGTTCACAACCAAAAAGTGGTTCACATTTGAACCCACCCCTATACATATATATATATATATATGTGTGTGTGTGTGTGTGTATAGCAATAAATAAAGTTAAAGGCTTTTCAAAAAATATAAACAAAGCTAAAGAACAAATAAATAACGATATAAAGCACTTCATTCATACCTCCTGCCCTGGCTCCAGTTTGATTTTCAGAAGTTTATGGCCAGCTTCCTCGAAATCAACACTAGACATAATCGTCAAGTATATGGTTCTCCGGAGATTGACAAGATTTGTCTCCGTCTCATCCCTTATCCTCATCTGCTCCTCATCCTCTTCTTCCGATGATTCATCTTCCTCGTCGTCTGAATCTTCACCACCCTCTTCTTCTTCTTCAGATTCGTCACCAAGAATGGTTTTCTTCAAGTCTTCGTATCGCTTCTCGTTCTCAATGAAATTAGGATCCAGCTTGAAAATATCTAAATTTGCACGATAACAACCGTAAGAACCCACATATTATAACACTTGGAAAATATTGAAACATCATAAATACAAAAGATACGTTCGGAAAAAAGCCCAATCAACTATCCTCTTTTGAATGATTAAGTCCCTCAACTATTTTTTTGAATAAAAAAGTCCCTGAATTATAAAGTCCCTGAACTGTTTTTTTGAATGAAAAAACCATCAAACTTACTAATGTTGAATGATCAAGCACCTGAACAATTTTTATGAATAAATAAACCATTGAACTATCAAAAATTGGTTACATACATCCTTTTAACAAAAAATGAAAAAAATTACCTATAACGGACTAAAAAGGTTTCCAGGTAAAAATAGAACTAAATAAGTGTAAGCTAAAAAAATATAAGTAGCAAATTTATAGAAGTTGGATAATTTATTTTATTGAAAATAATGTTCAGGGAGTTGCTCATCCAAAATGAAAGTTTAATAGGTTTTCCATTTAAAGCAATAGCTTGGTTAGGGGTGTAAAGTTGCTTGTGAGCTACTCGAGATCGACTTGTTAAAAGCTCGATTCGAGCTTGAGTTAAACGAGCCTGAGCCGAGCTCAACCTTCATTTTAGGCTCGTTTAATAGTATGAACTTGAGCTCGAGCCTTTATGATTAAGCTCAATTAAGCTCACGAGCCTCAATTAATTATATAATTTAAATAATAAATACATAAATAATAAAAAAATATTACAGGTCAACGAGTTGAGCTCAAGCCGAGCTTAGGCTCGTCTGACAAACGATCCGAGCCCGAGCCTGCTAAATCCTTGACGACCGAGCTCAAGCCTAATACAATAAGGCTTGAAATGAGCCAAGCTCGAGCTTTATAAACTTAAATGAGCTTAGTCGGGCTCGGCTAGGCTTGGCTAGTTTACACCCCTAAGTTTGGTGACTTATTTCAAAAGAAGAAAGTTTAATGATTTTCTCGTTCACAAAAATAGTTTAGGGACTTAAATCGTTCAAAACGGGATAGTTCGTTGGGTTTTTTTTATACTTTTCCCTATATATATATATATATATATATATATATATATATATGTACCTAAGGAAATCTCTGGATCGATCTTATCCAGAAGCGATACTTCATGTGTTAACTGATCTTCCAGCTCGACAAGGTCCAACTCTGGACGAACAGCTGGATGCCCCTGCATACGTAAACATGTAAGCAGGCTTAACAGATAGAAAATATATAATTCGTAAATAGTAACGTAACGTGAAACATGCCAATGCTATAATTCATAAAAGATTTTAACCTGAAACTTGGCCTTTCTCAGTGCAAAGAGACCTTCGATCAAGAACTGCACCCTTTTGTCTATCTCTCCCTCGTGAAGAATTCCACGGAAACGCTCAAAAATACCTGGATAAAACAACACATAAAATACATCAAATGTTGTCAAATGATATTGTGTATGGTTGTAAGCATGTCTATATTACAAACTGTAATCTGTATACATACATAATTATATCTAATGGGAGTAGATTTTCTAACTTTTCAGTCTTGTACTCTTTTGGGTCATGAACACAATGGAAAAAAGGAACGTTTTCGTCGGTTTATATGCTAATGCAGTTTGCCATAAACAAGAAATAGCAAAATTCAACGAAACTAAGTCATATTAAAAGGATGAATAAATGAACAATGAGCTTACATCTCAAATAACAATTATAAAACAAAACTACAATAAATTAACTCACCATGCAAACCTCGGGGACTTAGATCCTGAAGTATGGATCCACATTCAGTAACAAAACCAACGGCAACTTCCACACTGTCATCAGTTGGGTTTTCTAAAAGAGTTGTGAGTAGTTCAAGAGCAATAAGCTCATGAACTATCTGCTGGTTGACCAAATGCGCTATAAACTTCACTGCAGCGAGCAATTGAGGCTGTGAAAACACAAAGAACCAATGCAATCAGAGACTAAAAGCAACCATAGAAAAAACTCCATTTCACGAAAGATGACAAATAAAACCAAAAAGAGAAGAAAAAGAAGATAATTTTGCACCTTGTCATTTCGCTTATATGCCCTCTGAAGCTGCAAAATAATCCTCCTGAGCAAAAGGTCTCCCACTTCAGGGAATTTGGTGTTTACAACTGCAACGAGCGCTGCAAAGACGTCTGTAAAACCAGGAGAGGCCATTTGGGACTTCATACAGGATCGACAAAATAGCCCTCTTCCCCTGATCAAATTTTCAGCAAACAACTCGGGGATGATATTCTTGATATTTGTTGCGTTGACCTTGTTGACCAACCCATTTATACTCTTTCTTAACGCATCCCAGGTCATTCTTTGGTATTCCATGCTGCTTTTATCTTGAACTTCACTCATCATGCGAGCCAACTTAAATGGTGGAATGTATACTCCTCCGCTCTTCCCTAGGTTCGTCATGGATTCTTGCATTTCGGCCAGCTTCTGAAACCGCGGGCCTTCGTCCACCTTTGTGTCCTCATTCCTGTCCCTTCTCCTCCTGTCTTTTCTATCATCTTCGTCGTCACTTCTACTATCTTTTACCTTTCTACCCCTCTTCCGGATTTTGTGGTCTTCATCGTCACTACTGTCCTCATACTTCTTTCCCTTTCTACCCCTCTTCCTAATTTCTCCATCCTCGTCATCGCTCCTGCCGTCGTGTTTTCCCCTTCGCCCCCTTTTCCTGATTTCGCCATCTTCATCGTCACTATTGTCCTTAGGAGTTCCCCTTCGCCCTTGCTTCCCGATTTCACCTTCTTCATCGTCACTACTGTCCTCATACTTCTTTCCCTTTCTACCCCTCTTCCTAATTTCTCCATCCTCGTCATCGCTCCTGCCGTCGTGTTTTCCCCTTCGCCCCCTTTTCCTGATTTCGCCATCTTCATCATCACTATTGTCCTTATGCGTTCCCCTTCGCCCATTCTTCGCGATTTCACCGTCTTCATCGTCACTTCTGTCCGCATGCTTTTTCCGCGCTTTCCTAATCTCACCAACTTCTTCATCACTCCTTTTCCTGTCTTCACTGTTTTTTCTGTTTCTCCTATCATTACCATCATTGTCATCACTCCTTATGCGCCTGCTCCTACCTCTTCCATTATCATCTTCGACATCAATCTCTTTGTCATTCCGTCCACCTTGTTTCTATCCCTGTTCACGTACTTCCTCCCATCGTTATTTTTATCATCATCGCTCCTTTTTCTGTGCCTGTCTCTCCTATCAGTTTCGATTTCATCGTCGATCCTTCGACCCCTGTTGTTCCTATCTCTCCCTCTCCCGCCATTTCTATCATCATCACTCCTATCTCCATTTCTCTCCCTTTGTCGCTCCATTCCCTGTCAGTAAAACAATAGTGGCAGTGTGTCATTAAGTGAACAGAGTTGAATTCAGTAGCATATGATTAAGATCTTCAACAAAAATTAACCCAAACTCGAATCATGTGATTCATACCAAACTATATTTAGATATAATCTACACAAATCAATAATCAAAGTCACTTGCAGTGAACATCTACCATAACCTCCTGCTATACCAACAAATAACAAACCATATTTGACGTCTAAATTCCCAAAGAAAAATATTACAAATAAATGAATCATTTCAAAATAAATAACGTGCCCCTTTGCCCATACATCACAAAGGGGTTGATGGGCTGTTTACTTTTGGCTTAATGGTACTGGGAGTTTATTTTCTCAGTCACACCCGGTATTTCCTTCAGGTTTAATGATTAAGTTAGTGGCCTAATTTTTCAGCCAAAATAGAAGGGTTCTAAGGCTCAGGCATACTTTCCACATATGCCCTCCTCAAATCAACCCCTCCTTGTACTGCTTTCTCTTAGTCTCTCGCTATGCTGTTATATCGGTAGAAATCCAAAAAATCGATGAGGACCGATATTTAAAAAATCGGTGATATATCAGTATAAAAGATGTATACATATAAAAATTGTTGTATAGGACGAAGATTTTGTGGACTAAAATCTTACCCAGTAAGCAAATGGTAGTGTTAGATTTTACCGGGTAAGCGCTTACTGGGTACGTATTTGGTAAACGACCTCTAGATCAAATATTTCGTAAGAGCTCTTAGAAGGCTTACTTGTGTTTTCCTTTTTGACATGCATCTTATATTAGACGATACTGAACAATTTGAGTATTCAGTGCACTCTTATACAAGTGCAAAAGTCGTAGGCTAGTTTTGATTAGATACATGCATCTGAAATTCTGAATGACTAGAGTTAAAATCAAGGGAAAATAAATGTATATGTCAGTCCTAAGTTTTCCGACGCCCAGGGCAAAAGCCAAAAAAGTTTCCTTTCCTCAATACATGGAAAGACAAAAATGATTTTAAGGGGTTTGAAACCTACTCAAGTTAGACAGTTCACACCCAAAAGAAAAGAAAAGCACACAGACTGACAGAACTATGAATGTACCACATAGTAATCAGATAAGGGTTATGGGAAGTTCGAAAAACAAACACCCAAAGAAGGAAGACCCATGATAAACACACAGAAAAAGGTGAGTTAAACATCTATGTGTGACCATTCTTATAAAGATGTATGATAGTTGATTTTCTCAAAACACATAGTAAAATATATGGAAGTAAGTACCGGCTTCAAAGTCTAAATCAATTGAACATTTCCAAACAACATTCAAATTAATAGCTGAAATATAGTTCAATTGCAAATTTCCAAGTAACCTAACTCAAAATACAGTATACTATTTCCCTAGTCCCTGTCCATTGCAAATCCCAAGTCATGGTGCATTGAAGACAAAAGTTCCTTTGTAAGGGCAGCGGTTCAAAAATCACATGTTCTTTTTGCATCAATGTTAGCATTGGCTATTTAACTATCATCAATCTTGCTATACTTTTTGGTAAACAAAACAGACAGTTTGCCATTATTGTTGCTAACAAACTCTATAAGAACTTAAAGTTCACAAAATTGACCCCATAATAGATAACTTGCAATAAACTACATAGCAAGTTAGCAATCAATAATCAAATTCAACTTCATCACATAAACCTAATCTAAATCATAACTTCAGCAACACATACAATACAAAATCAAGTCAAAATCAAAAAACAAGACATAAACGTATCCAAATAACTTCATCATAAAATACTAGGATCAAAGAATCATAATTTTACCAAAATTTTAGATTCGAGCTAGGGCACGGAAGCAAGGTGACCTAGGGCCGTGAATTAGGGCAGAGATCGAGAGCCGAGGGTCTAGCGAAAGTCTCCGGCGAGAGCGAGCTTTGAGAGTGATACGGCGGAGGCCGGAAGCAGGTGGCGAGGTCTGAGGTTTTCGTAAGGATTTCAATGGCGATAGCGATCAGTGCGATATGAGATGAGAGATGAGAACGAAAAGCGGTTTTTTTGTTTTGATTTTTTGGAAAAAGGTTCAAAAACTTGGAATTTAGATGAATTATTTGTTGGGCTGTGATGCCCCCATGGGCTTTGGGCTGGGCCACCATATGGATCGGACTTTTATATTTTCAGATTATAGAGATGGTCAAATGGGTCCGGAATGACATTATCCGATTGGTTGATCGGTAACCGGTCTGGACTTTAACTGGTTGTAACCGGCGTAGTACCCCTTTGGTTACTTAACAGAAATCCTTAATCAGTTACTCTTTTTTTGCGGTTTTTGCAAAACTGGTTATAATTATAGTCGGACTGGAACCGGCATTTCCCAAACACCTCCTTAGTTACTTAAAATGGACCTTACAGCTCCCATAAATTATCAAGTTTTTAAAAGAAGCCCCTTATGTGTGAGTCTCTCTCTCTCTCTCTCTCTCTCTCTCTATGTAATATGTGTGTGTGTGTGTGTGTAAGAAACCTAATCTTTTTAGAAACTCGGAAACCGTCCATAGCATGGTACATGTCTCTATTCAAGATGATATACAGTCATGAATAACACACTCACAATGAATACACGGACGTGTGTTTGTCATGAATAACAAATTTACGATGAATATGTTACTATATATATATATTCATGATGAATAATACGTCTATATTATTACAATAGTATGACATGTGTCGGGTTGGGAGCCATCTTCCTAAGCAATTATAAATTTATCTCGGAATAGATGTATAGAAACATAGATAACACGACAACAGTCTCCAACTATTCGAGATTAATCAAGTGTCATCACCATCTTCGTCTTTGATCTTCATTTTCTCGAGAAAAGTCTTTCCATTGAGCTTACGTGAGAAGAATTCTTTAAGGTATTGTTCCATTACGAGTGTTTTATACAGCGGTGGGTTTCTTGTGCTCGCTATCAGGCTCTTCGAAGGTCCAACATCTGCTGCCATCTTTGGATTGAAGAACATGGCTAACGACATCCTCTCTTTTGTCGCATTCACAATTGCCCTATGCTCGATGCTATTGTATACACCGTTGCTTAATATCTGCGCGCATATATAGCCGAACATTAAGCAATATATTATATATAACTACTAGTATTTCAAACTATATATTTAAAGCATGCACAATCAATCACTTGACTCAATCGATCTTATATGAATACAATATTAGTATATATCAATATATATATATATATATATATATATATTATATATATATATATCCACAATCAATCACAAAGATTAGAAATCTTCATTGACTTATGTGATTGAATGCGACAATTAAATCCCAAAAGTTTTGGTTTTCTAGAGATATATTATTCAGCAAATTAGTAGATATAAGGTTTTTATATATGACCAGAAAAAGACACCCACTCCAAGGTTGATTGTCCAATAATTGATGATATTTAACATGTGTGATTGTCAATTTCATTCAATAATGTCAAATATATGTCCATATGCCAAAAACGCCATAAAAAAGAATGCATGCTTCCTTTATCTTTTTATATATTTTTTGTCATCCATATCATTTTTATGGTTTATATTTAGGGTGTGTTTGTTATTGTTTACATGAAGTGTTTATTAGCTTATTCAGGATTGGTACCGGTATGTAATAAATTGTTTTTAGTGTTTGAATGGGGGAAATAGAAAACTGCTTATACCATTTAGTCATCGCAGATAAGGAATTTTTGATAGGTTAATTCATTCGAACTTATTTGGAACTCTTTATCACCTAATACATCTAAATGATATGTTTACTCTTTTTTAACCCTATAACCCAAAAAAACATCGAACTTATATGTTTACTCTTTTTGGTAGCGCCATAAATTAATTCAAACACTTTTTATAAAACTCCATTTTGACACCACATAAGTAAATACTTTTACAAAAACACATACGTTGTTTTAAATAAGCAATCCCAAACAACCCCTCACTTCACATTTATCTACTCTTGCGTACCCTGATTTTGAGTGGGATATGCCTGTTCATATGATTAAAACATAAATGAGAATTGAAAAAAATGTGCAAAATGAATCAATGGGGTGGTGAGAGAAAGTGGAAAACGCGGGCTAACGGCTAACCTCAAGAATGTCTCCGACATTCACAATGAAAGCGTCTGGAAGGAAGTTGACAGGGATCCATATGCCATCTTTCTTGACTTGCAAACCATTAACATCGTTTACTTGAAGAAGAATGGTAATTCCAGCAGCATCGGAATGTGGGGTAAGACCGATAACCAAATCTGGTTGAGGGCATGGCGGGTAGTAAGTCATCCTCACCGATTGCATTCCGTCTTCAAAAATCTCAAACATTTCTTTCTTATTGATATCTACTGCTTGCCCGATTAAACCGAACAAACTCATACCAAGTTTTTGCACTTCTAGCAAGTAGTTCTCAAGTGTGTCTCTGTTGAAACAATAATTTTCTTAAAATTGTCACAAGACAAAATGGAGTTGATGTAAAGTAATTTTAATCAGCAATCCACCACTTTGGCTTACAAATGTGTCTTCTAGACTTCTAGAGTTGTTATCTTAAAAAGGAATTAACCATCTTAATATATACCTTTTGACCTAGGGCCTATCAAGGTCACATCAATCAATCACCAAACGATCTAAAATAAGGGCGAGAAAGACAATATTGTTGGTGATTGTAGTGTCATTAACCATTTAATGTTATTGTGCTTTACGTGAGCTCGATTAAGGTGATCGGACAAAGATAAATAAGGTAGGAGATACAGAGTACACAATCACAAATGTTGTCCCTATCATCTTAGATTGTCATAAGGCAGGGATTAAAGGGTTGCTCCCCCTTGCGAGATTCTCTACAAGTAGAGGGTATGTAATTAGAGCTTTGATCATATTAATAAGAGTTTTGAAGTTCCCTTAAAAATTGGTTCAGTCTAATCTTTGGACCATGCAACCAGACTTTGTGTCTATGTATCCAAACTTAGAAATTAGGAATTTTGAGTATGTTTTTAACTCTGAAATATAAAATCAAAGATATAGACTATGGAATGGAATCTATGTTAAGTAAGTTCAGCCAAGACTTGAGACTTAGACTTTAGAGTCAAAGTTTAGGCACATGGAGTCAAACTCTAATCATGGAACGTTCTAATTCTGTCTTTCAATCTTGTCCATTAATGGTTATGATTAGTTAACTATCAATAACTCTCTCAATCTCTCATATCAATAAATAAAATGTGATTTGCTGAATATATGTATCAAATGAATGCTTTCTTTCATGTATGTTGTTTCCAGATTATCAAATAACTGACTTAAAAACTCATCTAAACATTTGTATAACCACAAATCGAGTTTCCCAACGTCAATAATACTATGAAAATAACCTTTCTACATTTTAATTTAAAGGATATTTCTACGTACATTATCATGAGAAAAGATGGGTTTTATATAACATGTTATAATGTTTAAGCCTCATAGAGTTCAATTTTAAAACAAAATATGTTATTAATCTCTTTATATGATATCTTTTTGGGGAAAATGTCTCAAAGAACAAGTCTGCTGTAAAAACCTATGAGCACATTATTTTAAAAGTGTTTTAAGAACTTGATAGGATGCTTAAAATTATTTTGTTTTTATAAACTTAATGCCTATACAAGACACATGATTGTTTCATCTCTTAGCACACTAAAGTAACCTAATAATTAAGATATTTAGACACGTTTACTATTTTATATATATAACCGATTTTATTGTAATGATACTATCACAAATTCTTCGTCCTATATTTTTGAGTTGGAGATGGTAGTGTTTTGTCGTTTTATTCTTTGGACATAGACATGATCATTATCACATGTAGTCTCATGTGTACCAACACCTCTAAAGGGTGTTATACAAATGGATGGATCATTAAAAAAACGTGTTACATATGTATGTCCTTGACTTTACTATTGTCATGTACATCTACTTTTGACACAAAATGATTCTTCATGCTTCATTTTAAAAGCTATTGGGGTATGGGAGTGGTTGAAGGAGGTATATACATGGAAATGTTAAAATGAGAAATGATAAAGAAAATGTAAATATGAAGAAGGAATCTTTAGCCATTCATTCGGTCAAAAATTGCAACTTTCACCGTGAAGCACCGGAAAGTTCTTTGCATAGGCTGCAGATAACGGAAGGGTAGTTTCGTAATCTTTACAAAGTAGACGACAAACAAGTTCATAGATGAATTTCGTGATTGATATATGAATTACACATTTTCATCATGTATGAACGTATAGTTAATATATGAATCAGCTAAAAATAAGTAATATGTGAATTACACAGATTCATATATGAACGTATATACGAATTACACAACTCATATATGAATGTATTGTTCATATATGAATCATTTAGTTAATATGTGAATTAGACATGTTCATATATGAACTATAAGTTCATATTTGAATTACACGGGTTTATATATGAATCCCTTTTCAGCCTATTTGTAACAGTTACGAAATTACGCCTCTATTTTGGCATAACTGCAAATTTTGACTGGTCAAAGCCGCAAACTTTGACTAGTAAATTTGATCTTAGCCATATTAAAGGCTAGAATTACTTCTCCTTTTTTTAATATTTCTCATTTTAACCTATGACTATATATATATATATATATATATAGAGAGAGAGAGAGAGGGGGGGGGGATAGAGAAGTTCTTTTGTAAACCAATTTTTGGTTGTAAACTGTGTAATATATATATATATATATATAGGGGAAGATTCAAACGAGAAACATGTTAATTTAAGAAAAAGTGAGGAGCAATCTCAGCCACTCATCTTGTGGTTACAGTGGACGTGATCACGGAGGATTGACGTGATTCATGGGAGGGTAGAGATTATTAAAGGGAGACCAGTCAAAAAGGCCACCTTTATTAACCGAGAAGAGTGGTTGAGATTGCTCCTCGCGCTTTCTAAAAAAGTTATATTTTTCATATGAACCTCCCTTTATATATGTTATATATATAGTCGAAAGTTCAAATGAAAACTTATTTTTCATTGTAAACGTGAGGACCACTAAAATTACGACATGTGACAATATTCATTTTGAATATTATGCAGACGCCTCAACTTTATTCACTCTGAATAATGTATTATATTGAGAGTGAATATTGTCACGTGATTTAATTTTAGTGGTCCTCACGTTTGAGTTCACATTTAAACTTTCGTATATATATGTATATATAAAGAGAGAAAGAGAGAGAACCTTAGTAATGGAGGGAACTCAGGAAGTAGGTTGGATTTTCTCCTATGAAGAGGATTGGTGATCATATAAAAGCGATCAGCCCAATCAACTTTCTGATCTTGAGCATGGAGTATCGTTTGACCATACCCTTCGTACTCACCTCCCTTCAACTTGTATCTCAGCTTTTCTTGTATCGGCATCTTGAAAAATTCCACCATCCTCTTTTTCATTTCTTCCACTAACGATTTATCAACTCCGTGATTCACCAACTACAGATTAATTAACATAAGTTCTTAGAGCATCTTCAACAACTTTGCTAAAATAACTTTTTCTTTTTTGTTAAAGTGTCCCAACAGCTTTGTTAAAATTAGAGATTTTTCTAAATATAGAGAATTCTCTATAATCTCTCAATGATGAGACAAAAACAACCTTTTACTAATATATATATATATATATATATATCTTTCACCAATAGTATAATTGATTGTTAAAAATTTGTTCTTATTGAAATACTAAATTTATTGAATGTTTTGATAATATAAGAATTCTCTAAAATAGAGAAACCGTCGGAGGTGGATGAAAATGTTTTAAGAGAATTTTACTTTTCATTCTCTATTTTAGAAAATAATTAGCAAAGTTGTTGGAGATGCTCTTATCACCTACAATACAAATCGAACATAAGTTAAGGCTATGTAAAGAAACTTAATTAACCTGAAAGATTCCCCATTCGTGGCATATTGATCGAAGATTTTCCATCTGAAGCCTCATCTCGGATCCTCCCATGATCAAATCGTTCATGTCGATAACTGGGATGGATTGCATGGGGGAAGAATCGTTAGGGACGAAGGTGGGTTCTCGATGTTCTTGAACATAGTGGTGAGGGACTGTGAGGTTGAGGTTTTTTGCAAGTTCTTGAACACTTCCATGGCTGACTAATGATGGTGGAAAAGCCATATAAGATGTAGTATGTTGGACTTAACAATTAAGTTGTGTTGCTTGTTTATATTAGAAGTAGGAAGTCACATCAAATGATAAGACATTTCACATTTGATGGAGGTTTGTTTTGGAGTATAAGAGAATCTTTTTATAAGTTTCTGATATAAAATGTTTTTAATAGTGTAAAGTTTGATGGACAACGACAAGAATCTAACACTACATAAGAAAAATGAATAAATGATGCATGGTAGTTGCATTGCTTTGCTTTACAAAAATTGTGAAGTTTTTTATTTTTTATTTTAGAACTTGCAATATCTTGTATATATATATATATATATATATATATATATATATCTTTACTAACTTTTGGACTATATCACAATGTTACTTTTGGCAGTCTTTTTAAAGATTAAATAGTTTTGTCGATAAAATTTTTATCCAAAGATTTCTCTCGTGGTTTGAAAAACAATATATTGGAAGTCCTTTAAACCGGAAAATTTAGTTTACTCATTTTCCGTTTGGGATCAATGCCACGAACACCAAAGGCCCGTACTATGATGTGGCACCTGATGATTATAGTAATGCTCATTCACTAGGATATGATTACATTTACGGTCGATGGCTAGCTTCTGGTCCCACATAATTGTGCCAAGAGACCCTCTCTAAGTCTCTATGACCCAATGTCTCAACTAGTTACAAACGGGAATTATCCCAGCATTTAGCCGACACTATAGCTATGAATCCTATGTTGGAAATTTATATGTAGGTTGGAAAACACTTCATCCAAATTGGTAGATTTTGGAAAATAAATGAGGTTTATAAGCTTCCATACACTAGTGGGCTTTGAATTAGTAGTTGGGCTCATGGTAGGGGGGCGCAAAGAGGGTGCAACGCAAATTCTACATTCTATGGATCCAAAAGTAATAGCATAAGGCTCGTCATAATAAACTTGCGACAAAACTATAGTCATACATATTGTTTTCTAACATCATTTCTACAAAATGATTTCCGTAAATATAGTATTTCCCAAGTATAAATCCCTAGATACTCGATGTATGTACAAAAATTAATATATCTACATGAACATACTCAAGTAAGATATTTACCTTAAAATTATAAAAACAATGAAACAACAAGGTTATTTACTCGTAAATCCCTTTTTTCTAAGAAATCTCAAAGGGTAAAAACCCTAACCGGAGTCAAAATGTTTTCATTGCAAATCTTAATTAATAATATGTGTAATACAATACATTTATACCTCTTTGAATACCTAAGGATGTGAAAACTCTAAAAGCTTCAAAATCCATTTTAGGTCAAAAATCCCTCAAATGATGAAATGTAAACAAGGAGATTGTATAGGAGTTTAAAATATGTAGTTAAATTGGTATAAGGTTTAGAGAGTAGAATGAGCTCACCTTCCTTAATGGATCAAGTAAACCTAGGTGAAATTAAGAACCCTTAATGGATCAAGTAAACCTAGGTGAAATTAAAAACCCTAGAAGAGGATATCAATGATAACTTGAGCTTTGAATCTTCTTGATGTATCTTGGTAAGAATACTAAACAACATCTAAGAATGATCAATAAATGATCAAAAGAGGTTGGAATAAGCATTAAAGGAAGGAATGAATAAGTGACAAAGAACACTTACCACATTTGAGAGAAAAGGTCGTCCCCAACCTAAGCCATATTAAATAAATGAGAAAGAGGTTGGAATGAGATTTATAAATTGCATGTGTCATCCAGATACTTAACAATTTTCGGACGACATCCGATATCTTTCAGATAGGGGTGAGCACGGGGCTTATACCGTACCGAACTAGTACGGTACTGAAAATTTCCGATATCGAATAACAAACCGATTAGAAGCATACGGTACCGTTATTTCGGTACTAGTACCCCATGAGTCCCGATTTACTACAATTTTGAACTGATTACAGTTTTGTTTTTATAAAAGGAAATAATTATTTGATATGCAATTATTTACTATATTTATGCCCAAATTAATTAATTTTTTTGTTGTAGTTAATTTAATATGAACTAAAATAAAATAATATAAAATCGATATGATCATCGAAATAAAAGTACTCATTAATGCATGATTAAAATTTATTTGCAGCAACAATAACTTTTGTTAAATTTTCTTAAGTTATATTGTCCTCAATCATTATCGCATGCATTATATACTGTGATAATGAATAATTTATTAAATTTGGAATGGGGTTGATCAATTGCAAGAAATCGATTTTTTTTTAGAGTTAGTATTATCATCCATTGGATGGAAATGAATCGTTTTACTTTTGGAATGAATTTGAGATTTGTTTTGAAAACTTTGAATAAATGATGTTTTTCCGTATTCGGTACAGAACTGGTATTTTCGGTAATTATAAGGGACCTAATACCGATGTTACCGAATACCGATGTTACCTATAGGAATATATAGAACTGATTATTGTACCAAAATACATAATTGGTCTGGGATCGATACAGTACCGGTTCGGTATATCAAGAATTGGGATTTGTTGCTCACCCATACCTTTAGGCTTCCGGATTCCTACGATTTCCGGATCCAGGTTTTCTTGTGTTGAAAGTGTCATAGTAAAAATTTTATTGGGATACTTAACTTTGTGTTCACAATGTGTTTATCATATGTACAATGCTTATATTAATACTAAGATAATAAGAAAGAAAAAAAGGTTAAACATGGAATTGTCTTAAAACTTTTTATTAACTTTTCATTTGTAAATATGGATGATTATCTTATCAATTATTTCATTTAATAATAACATTAATTATCATAAATTAGTGAATTAGAATGATACAAATCTCACATACTTTGGAGTTCTTAAACCATTACCCCGATATACATATACATATAGAGGTAAAATCATCTGTGAACCAAGAAAATGTATAAACTATGTGAACCAATGAAATTCTATAAAAGTTTATGAAACGCTTTCATATTTCATATTTCCATAATCATTGACTTTCCATATATTTAATATTTTCATATTTTCTACGAATCCATATTTGCCCTTCATTATTTTGATCAATGACTATCATTAGATTCACAAGTTCAACCTCTTTTCGTGGTTCACAAATGAAACCAACTCTATACATAGAGGTATATATATATATATATATGGGGTTGAGTTTCAGCAAGAAGTTGATGTTAACGTGAGAAACGATTATTTACAGTTGGATAAGAAGTGGATGCACATTTAAATATGATGCATCGAGATCCACAGGATCAATTTCTTTCTAAAGATTCATGGAGGGCATGAAATTAAAAGTTATTGACGGTTTAGATCCACTTCGCACGTTAAACCTAACTTCTTACATGATCCTTCATCCTATATATATATATACTAGTTAATGACCCGTATATTATACGGGCATTTGAAACATGTTATTTTAATTTTTAATAAGAATAGACATTTACATGACAATTGTCATTACCATTTAAATACTTATGTAAATTATATGTTATACGACAATTGCCATTATAATTGCTTATTACAATAGATATTTTAGTTATCTAATAGCTGTTAAAGTTTTAAAAATTGAAAATTTATTATTCTTTTGTCAAAAGATTTGAATTTCCAGAATGATTTTAAAACTGGAGGGATTCAGAAATAAAATATGTGTAGTGTTTTGATTTGTAGGATTTTAAATAAAATAAAATATAATTATTTATAAATAATCTATAAAAATAGTTAGATTAAAAAGATGGAATCTTTAAATTTCAAGAATATTAGCAATTGAGTTTTAAATAAAATAATATTTCATTACTTATAAATAATATATAAAAATAATCAGGTTAAAAAGATGAAATCTTTAAGTTTCAAGAATATGAAGAATAGAATTATAATAAAATCTAAACAAATTAATTTATATCTATTTTTATAACTGGAAGGATTCAAAATAAAATATGTAGTGTTTTTTATTTGTAGAATTTTAAATAAAAAATTAATTACTTATAAATAATCTATAAAAATAGTTAGATTAAAAAGATATAATCTTTAAATTTCAAGAATATCAACAATGGAGTTTTAAATAAAATAAATTTTAATTACTTATAAATAATCTATAAAAATACTTAGGTTAAAAAGATAAAATCTTTAAATTTCAAGAATATCAATAATAGAATTGTAATAAAATCTAAACAAATTAATTTATATCTAATTTTAATAATGTAGTTAAATTAAAAAAATTATCCAATATTAAACTCATTTTGAAGGTATTGTCGAGACGATTATAATGGTATAATTTATTAAAAAAAACAAAAATTTTAATACATTTTAATTAATATATATTATTATTTTAAAATGATAAGGATGTAAAGTGAAAGATGAGAAACTAATGGATAAAAAGTAATTTAATCAAATAATTCTAAGGATAAAAAATGTAAATTATAAAGATAATTATGATATTAAAATAATAAGAATATTTGATGACATCATCATTTGATGATTCTTTTTTAATTGGCCAATCAAATGACTCAATTTCATAATCATGACATCAGCAAAAACCTTTCTTTAATATATATATATATATATAGATGTGTGTGTGTGTGGGGGGGGGGTATATATAGAGGGATAATCATTTGTGAACCATATTTTAT
The DNA here is from genome assembly GCA_030169165.1 of Centaurea solstitialis. NCBI lineage: Eukaryota > Viridiplantae > Streptophyta > Magnoliopsida > Asterales > Asteraceae > Centaurea > Centaurea solstitialis. The sequence goes on from CM058040.1 coordinate 43,850,233, forward strand.
GTGTGAACTTGTGAACCATATCTTAGTTGTTGAAATTCAAAATGTATGGTCAAGATTGGTTCCATGATTATTCTTATTAACCATCCACGATTTTAGGAAACTTTCATGATTAATCTTGACCGTCAAGATAAGATTTGGATGTCTAGGATTAAATTCACACAAATATTGTTCACAATTGATTATTCCTATACATATACATACATATATATATATATAGGGTCAGATTCAAATGTGAACTCATCTTTCATTGTGAACCTGAGAACCACTAGTGTCACTCCACATGGCAATATTTAGTTTGAATAAAGCTTAGGCACATGATTCAAAGTGATTGCGCATAAGCTTTATTTACTCTGCATACGCACGCGTCAGAGTGCATGATATTCATACTGAATAAAGCTTAGACGTTGATTTAGATTGTCACGTGGTGCAATTTTAGTGGTCCTCGCATTCACAATGAAAGATGAGTTCACATTTGAACTTCTCTCTCTCTCTCTCTCTATATATATATATATATATTTATATTTATAGGGTAGTAATCATTTGACAACCCGATTATTTGTGAAAATTGTGAGATCCAACCATATCTATTATTAATGAGTATCCACAGTAAGAATTACCATATTTGGGTTTAATGTTCGAGACATAAAACACTCATGTTTTGGATCAATGGGTATTAAGAGTATGAATCATCATTTTTAATTTAATGTTTGAAATAAAAAATACATGGGTTTGAATTAAGTAAGTAATTAGAGTGTCAATTACCATACATGGGTTCAACATGTGTGGTTGTGAATGAATCTTATAGTTCCTTCAAAATACAGAGTTCTTCCATGTATAACTATATAACTATATATTTAGAGAGAGGAAAGTTCAAATGTAAACTCGTTTTTCATTGCAAACATGAGGACAATCAAGAGCGTCATGTGACTGTGACATAGTCTGAATAATACAAGATCATTCAGACTAAATATAAGCCGAATAGCACACATGGCACGCTCTCAGTTGTCATCACGTTCACAATTAAATTTGAGTTTTCATTTGAACTTGACCCTATATATATACATACATGTGTGTGTATGTATATATATAGGCCAGATTCAAATGAGAACATGATAAGTCCCAAGCTCATATATGATTATACGTGATACAAACGCTTAATCGTATATGATTAAACACATGTTGTGGGCAAATGACGGACGACCTACCCCACAACCTTTCGTCATGATCACCAAATCGAACCGTCTTCCTCTCAGATATATTTAATCATATATGATTAAACGTTCATATCACACCTAGTTATATCTGATCCTGAAACTTATTATCATTCTCACAAATCTCGTTTAATTGTGTCTCTCTATACATATGGTAGATATCAAAATATGTGGGCTAAAATTGCGTTCTCATTTCTTTTGCATAAGGTCAATCCCGTGGTGCGGATAACAAAACTCTTCATATCCCCTTATGCAAATTAAAGGAACAAAGTGTTCACACTTTTAAATAGAAGACAATCTAGTTAATCCATAAAATACACCACCATTAACTTTGTCGTAATTGTGTGCTAGAAAGAAACAAACATCTTCTAGATTAATTTTTTGCCACTTTTGAGCTCAATAATAAATCCAAAATTTATCCATATTTATGTAAAATTGGTTGTAGGAAAAATCTAAGCGCCCAAATTTTATTGATAATATTCCTTTTTGATAAGAATCCAACAAACCCTCAAAGAAAATAATAAAAGGTTAAGTACATTAAAATATATTCAAGTTGTCATCTTTTATTATTGTATGTATTCAAGTTAAAAACTTATGTACCGAACCTGCTAAAATTGTCATTCTATGTATTCATTTAATGTACTTAAAAACTTACCATTTAATGTACTAGACCTGTAAAAATGACAATTTTTTAAGTTGAGTACATACAATGGTAAATTTTTAAGTTGAATACATAAAATAATAAAAGGTGACAGCTTGAATACATATTGGTGTACTTAACCTATGAATAAACCTTAGAACTCAAAAAATACGAAGAGCTAGAATTAAGGAAAGAAATAGTTACTATAAATACAACTGAATAATTTCTCTTCAAAAAGTATTAGCTAAACTATTATTTGACTTTCACCAATAACGCTTCCCCATTAGGATATCACTGCACAATAATAATTTTTTACCCTTAGGCCATGCGTAATGATTACACAGGCTGGACGAGCTGCCGGTACTAACTCGGCAGTCTGGTGGCGGGATGGAGGCTGCGGTGTGGCCACCCCGAGCTAGCCGTTCCTCTCCCTCTCTCACATTTTTTTTCCTTTTTTTATTGTATTGGGTATCTGACTTGGAGGATTGGGTACTAATAGAGAGGGCTCTAGAGGACTTATAGTGATTTTATAGATGTGACGCAGATGTGGCAGAGGGGTCAGTGTTGGAATTTTTGTGTAAAACTGAGTGTTGGGAAGTTTTGCTTTGTCCCACATAGGAAGGAAGAGAAAAGCTAGATGTGTTTATAAGGGATGGAATCCCTTATAATTCAAACCAAATGGTGGGGGTCAAGTGGGTCTTCCACACACGCGCGCCTAGCCGTGACCGTGAGCGCGAGTCGCGTGTAGGCGCACTTTGCACTTCGTCGCTCGGAGCTGAGGAGCCTTTGTTTTTGGGTAAACGGATCGGGTTACTTAGCTAACAAGCTAACTAACAGATTGAGTTGGAATAGGATTGGTTTATTCAACATGTGGGATAATTATCTCTATCACTTATCATCCAGATTAAGATGACTTATCAGATCCAACTTCTTCCAGATTAATCTGACTTATCAGATCCAACAAACTCTCCACGTTTTTGGGGATTGAGAGCTGCATGGTTGGCTTATAAATACAGCCCCATGCAGCTTCTTTTTCATCATCAGAAAACAAAAGCTCTCCTCACAATCTCTCTCTCTCTCTCTCTCTCTCTCTCTCTCTCTCTCGTTTTTTTACTTCTTGCCATCTTCTTCCGTTTTCGGTTTTCATCGCTGTTGAAAACTGATCGCCGACTGCATTAATCCTGGGTCGTTACGTCTAGAGGCTGACAGCGATTGCGCGACGTAAACACCTTTAAGGACAGGAGTCTATTTCGTCCGGTTCTTTCACTTTCATAATCCGAGCAAACTTTCAGGTTTGTTTTAATTTCGAGTATTGTTTTACATAGTCCGACAACGGGACACTCTCATTCTACCTTTCTTGAACTGTTATGATCGTGAAGGATTATACAGTTTCTTAGACAACTTGGTAATATTAATTAAATAATTGATTTGATTGATTTAAAGTCTTCATAAAATTTAAATCTTGATTATTTGATTCTGAATACAACAATCTTAAAGGTGTTTAGCTTTTAAAAAGCTCATTGTTTTAAATTACTGATTGGTAAAACAATTTTTAAACTTTCAGAAAACAATCAATGGAGTCTGAACTACCTTCTGAAAACCTCCGCCTAATGAATCAGGATATCGTGAAACTCGATCGTTTCGACGGTCAGAATTATACCCGTTGGGTCGAGAAGGTCAAATTTCTGCTTATGTTCCTAAAACTTTACTATATTTTGGACCCCAATTTGCCCCCCATTCCTGAGAATCCGATTCCTGCGGAGGGGCAGCAACCAGATCAAAGAGCAATTTCTGATTTGGAAAAGCAGCGTCTACTCCGAAAGGAGGCTGAAGCTCTTTGTTTGGGGCACATAAAAAATACTTTGACTGACCGCTTGTTTGATCTTTACTCTCCGATAACTGACCCGAGGGAATTATGGAAAGCACTTGAACAAAAATATAAAACACATGAAGAGGGTAAGTATCTTGTTTTTAAATATCTGGAATTTCAAATGGTTGACGACAAGCCTATTATGGAGCAAGTCCATGAGCTTCAGGTTTTAGTCAACAAATTAAATGCGCTTTCCATTCCCATAGTGGAGCTTTTCCAAGTTGGCGCAATCATTGCTAAACTGCCGCCATCTTGGAAAGACTTCTCTAAACGCATGATGCACAAATCTGAGGACTTTAGTCTGGATGATCTGTTGAAACACCTCCTCATTGAGGAGGAAACCCGCAATCGAGACAAGCGCGGTAAGGGTAGCTCGAATGTGCATCATGTTACCCGGAGTTCTAATCAGAAAAACAAGCAGTCATGGGGACAAAATAAAGTTACGAATTTTGGACCAAAGAAGCAGAGTTTTTGTGACAACCGACAATTTTTGACCTTCAGGTTAGCTACTTGTTAAATCACTCAGTAGCGTTTCCGTAGGTAAAAATTTAGTCATTTAAGTTATTAGAAGAAATTAGGTTAGTTTGCGTGAAAAATTTAGGCAAAAACCTAAAAATCCCGAAAACTGCCCGAAAAAGCCCGTACCGGCCCAAAGTCACCCGAAAACCTGATAATGCCAAATTTAAAGTCAACTTATATAAAATATGTTACTTTGTTAAAAATAAAAATCAAATGTTCTAAATAACCTAATTTCATGTTCGAAAAGTCGGTTTTGTCGAAAAACTGTCGCGAACCGACACTGCGGTTAGATTTAACAGTATTTGGACCTTGATTTAAATAAACAAAAAAAAATGATGAAAAGGGTTGGGATTGGCCTATTTGCCCCCCCCCCCCTTCCTTCTCTCTCCATATAAATTTGAAGAGTCTTCTTTCACACACCATTTTCACCTTTCAAAATTTCAAGACCATTTTCTCTCTTCTCTCTCTCTTTCAAATCCTCTCCAAAATCCAGAAAATTTCAGCTTAAAATCTTAATCTTTGAAGAACAAATTAGAGATTTAAGTATTTCATTTGTTCATCCATTAAAGGTAAGGGTAATGTTTACATTTTAGCTTCATTTTAAGCACTTTTTGTGCTCTTTATGCAAGTTTTTGTTGGTTAAAGGTTACTATTCGATAGAGTTATGTTCTTGTGATTTTAGAAGGTAGGATGAACATTTGGGATGGTTAAAAACATCCATAAGAAAGTTACATCCAATGATCCTTTCATTATAAACTCAAGACAAGTTAAATGCACATGTGAATAACACCCAAATCTTTGTTTACATATGTGTTTATGAATCTGAAAATGTTGGGTATTTGCATGCATGATTTATCATGATATTTGAGAATTTTCTTCTTTATTACATGTTATTGAAGTGGGATTGTAGGTTAGTAGCAAAGAAATCCCCATCTTTGAAGGTTTATGTGTTTTTAAGTGAGAATTTTGGGGATTTTGTAATGAGCTGATGCTGACAGAATGTTACAAGTGTGTTTGGACGACCCAAAAAGGGTGTAAATGGACTCATTTTTCTAAAATTTTTATGGTTCAATATTCTATGTGTTAGGGTTCAAACCCCACTGGAATCACTCAAAAATTCCATGTTTTGAGCCCTCAACCATGATAAAACTTTTTAGTGTTCATCAGCTTCTAGTCAGAAATTTAGATCAACTTCATGCATGCATATCTCTATGATAGATTATTCAAAATACATGATTCTTGATTCTAAATTCAATTTTAGTGAGTTAGCTTTCCAAAGAATCCAAAAACACATGATTTGGGAGAGTTTTAAGTGTTCAACCAATGAAAAAGAATTCGGAGTGCAATCTGTCCAATGATGGCAGATTCACATGCTTGAGTTCATGAGGTCATATCTCATTCAAAAAGCATCCAAATCGTGTGAAACAAGTTTCATTGTTAGATATTTGAGTTAGCTTTAAAATCCCTTTTGAAATTCAAATTTTGGAGTTGAATGAATTCTCTATGGCACAAATACCACTGACTTGTATCTCCAAAAATGATTTATGCACACTGACTTTGTAAGAATTTTTAAAATATGTTAAACATCTCCAAAAATCATGAAATTTGGTGGGAATGTTGTTAATACCCCCAATATCAGTAGGTAAAATTTTGGTAACTTGTCTCTTTTTGGAACTAAGCTTAAAGATAACATTTTTACAACACAATGAACCAGCCAGAATCTGAATTCTTTCAAAAGATGAGTTTGTGAACTTCAAGACTTCTCATGTGTTTGAATATTAATTTAAAGTAACTAAAAGATATTTTATACAAGGTTGAACTTAATAAAATTAAGTAAAGGCATTATAATAGGATATCGGTATTGACTTGACTAAAATATGGACCGTTAAAATGAGACTTACGTCAATTACGTATGTGATAGGGCATAATTAGACTTGGAGTCGGGATTTGTTCACGCACTACCGACTGTCATAAGCGCAAAGCTACACAATGTGAGTATTCACGGCCCCTATTTTATTGTTTTATACATTTTGGGGTGAAAAGCATGTTGTTGATAAAATGATATGAATTATGCTTCCAAGCAAAAGTTATATAAAATGTGGTTAAATGTTGCTTTTTAGCATGTGATGATGCATTATGATGATATGTGTTGAGTAAATCCCCTTATAATATACACTACCATTAACTCATTAGGAGCCTATGACTTAGTGGATAGCGCTATTTGGTACCAAGACCCACCCTACTGACTGACGAGTTGAGGGTGCACTATTTCAGAATTGACGACTACACATGTGGGGCAAATCCCCACCGTTGAGGTACTCGTTGGCAGACAATCTACACATGTGGAATTAAGTTCCACCGCTGAGGTAGTTCGTGAGAACGCTCTGCCCATGTGGTTCGCTACCACCTCTGAGGTATTCGTTGGGGTTAACGGATTGGCAGTAGCTCGAACTTACATATCTTATGCATAAATGTGATTTTTGGCGTGAGCGAACGTCCATGGATTCCATTGTTCTTACGATAAAGATTTTCTGTTTATGATAAATTGTGTGAGCAAAAAGGCTCACTGTAAATGTTTATGAAAATGAGAGTGAATAAAAGATTCACTGAAAGGTTATTGCATTCAAACTGTTTTGTGCATATGAAAACCTGTGAACTCACCAACTCTCGTAGTTGACGTCTGTTTTAACATGCTTTTCAGGAAATCAGAAGGTAAATGAAAAAGCTTAGTTTGCGCGTTTGTTGGCATCAGTCAAGACTTTATTTACTTTGCGATGTCTGTAACTTCAAACTTCCGTTGGTTGTAATACATTTTAAATTTTAAGACTTGGAATATTTTAGTATGAATGAATGATGTTATTTATCCCCTATCGCATTGAAATCTTAGCTGTCACACCTCGTGTTTCCGCTTTAGCGGGGTGTTACAGATTTGGTATCAGAGCCATAGGTTATAGAGAACATCGGTTTTTCATAAAAACCAAGTACTATAACCAACCTTTTTCTAAAATAAGTTAAAACTTTTAATTATAAGATTTCGAAGTATAGGAGAATTTAAATACTAGTATGATTAAGATAGGTGCTATTCTGATATATCATAGATAGGCGGAGCCTGATCACCTACGCCTAGCCATGATATAAGTAGGATAAGACTTATGAACCAATCATACGGCTAGAGAATAAAAGTTGGAACTTTCGAAAAATTTCCTGAAAAACATAAACTGCGTGAGTTTGCATAAGCACATCATGATGTTGATATTTACTATAACACTTACGCGTTTAAGAAAAGTAACGCCTTTGTTGATCACTCCTGCGTTAGCGCTTAGGATGTCACTAGTATTTGAATGCGCGTTAGTAAGTTATGCGGACACTACAATCACTATGTCGAACACTATTACTTAGACTTCGGAGAAGGACCCGTCTAAGCATTACGATTCTGACATTGGAGTAACAAGTGAGGACATTTAAGCGATCCACCTTCGATTACCCCAACAAGTGTCTTACCTGAACCTACACCAGTTATTCCTACGCCTAACCCGTACTTCCCAGCACCCCAAGTGAGACAACTCAGAAGAAAGCTGCGGCAACCATATGGAGTGGACTGGCGATAACTCATCTAAATAACGCAAGATCATTTCATATCCATTCGGGGATATTGATCGGTTATATTACTAGTATGACACTAGGAGATGCTTGAACAATCCGAGCACTCGCCGACGGACTGCAAAATAGTCGAAGCAGGGTATTAAGATAGAATCGAACGATAATTAAGTCGAAAGAATTGGCGATCTCTTGGAGGAAGGTACCACCAATGTTGTGGAGAATGTTATGACGGCAAGAAGGACGACTAGGAGAGTTGACTTGTGCTGGCAAGTTGTGGTGATACTATTGGCAAAGTTGATCTTTTCAAATGTAACTCTCATGAATTTGAAAGAATTTCAAAAATGCACTTTTTGGTTGTTCCATTTAAACCTCAGTATGGGCAAGTAAGATATTTTAAGGATGAATTAGTATCAAATTTCTACCCTTCAGATATGTATTAAACTTTTACGAAATTCATTTTTATTAAATCACAAGGATGTTCTTAGCGATCTTATTTTAAAGAAATTATCATAAATAAAATACAAATATTTTCGAACATTCGTTAGAGACAACTTTTAATATAATATGCATTTTGCAAAGGATTTAGAACCGTATTTTCCAGAAGAAACACACGTAGCTAGAAAGTGAACCGTGAGAATTAATCGATCAACATTGCTCAACGGATAGCCCAACAAGTCCAGGAAGCCGTACCTACCATAGTCACTAAAGTCATTACCGACCTTGTCGCAAGTAGAAGAAGTAAGGAAGTAATAGTACCCATCGAATGGAAGGATGGTAATACAAGAAAATTTGGGCACCAGTCGGAGGAAACAACTCGTGTTAATTCAACCAAAGGTTGGAAAGTAGCCGAATATTTTGGAGTGAAGACCCAAGAGTCAGGAAAGTATATGGACTCCCCTCCAAAATGTATTAGATATAACTGGACCACCCATGAGCTTGTATTTCGGGTACCAAATGTAAACTAGCAGGGCATTTTGCTCTATACTAAAGAAAGGAAAGAAAGGTCAAGAAGGGCGGAAAGTCTGCTACGAGTTTCGAAGGCCAGATCACTCTAAGGATACGTATTACACGCTGAATAAAGGCTTGAGCAGCACCAAGAGGAGGAACAAGCTACATAAGCCAACCAAATAAATTAAGGGTGCAAGGCCCAAAGAAGGGCATTCGTAAATGGAACTGAGGAGGTACATCAAGTTCCAGTATAGTATCCTGCATGGAAATGCTAAGCTCTTTGCGAAAGGATTGCGTGGCGTTTATGGTGCATGTTGTAGATAAAGAGGTAAAGGAAAAGCAAATTCAGGACATCCTGATTGTGCGAGAATTTCCCGAGGTATTCCCGGAAGAGTACCTGGATTACCCCTGCAGGGGCAAGTGGAGTTCCACAAAGATCTTGTCCCAGGAGCGGACCCTGTAGCAAAGTCACCGTATCGTCTGGTGCCCTCAGTGATGCAGGAACTGTCAAATTAGCTTCAAGGGCTACTTGATAAGGGATTTATCCGCCTCAGCTCATCGCCATAGGGAACCCCAGCTTTATTCGTCAAGAAGAAGGACGGATATTTTCGGATGTGAATAGACTACAGGGAATTGGACAAGCTAACCATCAAGAATCGTTATCCCTCCCTCGCATTGAAGGTCTATTTGACCAATTACAAGGAGCTGCCTACTTTCCAAGATCGACCTTCTGTCGGCTATCACCAAATGTGAGATTGCGAAGATAATATCGCCAAGATAGCATTCAGGACTCGATATGGACATTACGAGTTTCTGGTCATGCCTTTCGGTTTAACAAACACGCCAGCGGTTTTCATGAAGCTGATGAACAGGGTATGTCAGCCATATCTAGATAAGTTAGTGATAATGTTCATAGATGACATCCTGATTTACTCACGAAGCAAGGAGGAGCATGAGCAACAATTGAGATTGATACAGAAGATGCTCAAAACCGAGGAGCTTTACGCAAAATTCTCTAAGCGTGAATCTTGGGATTCGTGAAGTGCACTTTTTGGGTCATGTAGTGAACAAGGAAGGAATCCTTGTCGATCCAGCGAAGATCGAGGCCATAAAGAAAAGGGAAGCTCCGAAGACGCCAACAAAATTTCGACAATTTCTTGGTTTGGCAGGCTATTATTCGCGATTTATCGCAAATTTTCCAAGATTGCACAACCCTCGACGATGTCGATGCCCAGAGATAAGAAGTTGTTTGAGAAGAAAAACAGGAGGAAGCGTTTCAACTACTTAAGCATAAGTTGTATAATGCACCAATCTTGGCATTACCCGAAGGAACGGATAACTTCGTGGTGTATCGCGATGCTCCGCATCAAGGCTTGGGATGCGTTTTGATGCAAAACGAGAAAGTCATCGCTTACGCATCCAGCCAGCTGAAGATCCATGAGAAGAATTACATCACCCATGATTAGGAGCTCGGAGCAGTAGTGTTTGCCCTCAAAATTTGGAGACATTATCTTTACGGCACCAAATGCACCATCTTTACAGGCCACAAGAGCCTTCGACACATTCTCGACCAGAAAATGTTGAACATGAGGCAAAGAAGATGGGTCGAACTGCTCAATGATTACGCTTGTGAGATTAAGTATCACCTAGGGGAGGGCAAATGTTGTAGCTGATGAGCTGAGCAGGAAAGAGAGAGTGAAGCCTACAAGAGTACGAGTCATGGGAGTATTAGTGCAATCGAGTCTGAGGAGTCAAATACACGAGGCTCAAGAAGAAACTCTAAAAACAGAAAATCTGAAGATTGAGACCCTACATCAACTGGAAAAAGAATTTGTGGTGAGATCAGGCGGAGTGCGTTATCTTAAGGACTTGGTATAGATACCAAAGGTCGACCAGTTGAGAAAAACGATCATGAATGTAGCTCACCGATCAAAGTACTCGATACACCCGGGATCTAACAAAGATGTATAAGGGATTAAAGGAGCACTACCGGTGGCCAGGAATGAAAATGGATGTAGCCATGTATGTAAGTAAATGCATGACTTGTGCAAGAGTCAAGGCAGAACCCAGAAGCCATCCAGACTCCTGCAACAGCCAGAGATTCCAGAATGAAAGTGGGAGCAGATATCAATGGATTTCGTGACCAAGCTACCCAGACTAAGAAGGGCCATGACTCAATATGGGTAATTGGGGATCGCCTTACGTAATCGGCGCTCTTTTTACCAATTCGAGAGGACTTCAGTATAGACAGACTTGCGCAACACTACGTGAACGAAATTGTTATGCGCCATGGATTACCTGTTTCAATTATTTCAGACAAAGATAGTCGCTTTATTTCACACTTCTGGCAATCATTAAACAAAGCGATGGGCACAAGGTTAGATCTAAGCACCTTATACCAACCTCAAACGGATGGTCAGATAGAGGGAACCATATAAACGCTGGAGGACAGGTTCTGTGCCTGCGTAATGGAATTCAGAGGAAGTTGACACAATCACCTACCCTTAGTTGAGTTTTCCTACAACAACAGTTACCATACCAACATTCAGTGCGCTCCATACGAAGCTTTTTATGAAAGTAAATGCAGATCACAACTTAATTTGTTAGAGGTCGGAGAATGACAACTAACTAGGCCCGATATTGCTCAGGGAACGACAGACAAAATTAAGACAATTCAACAAAGGCTGAAAGCAGCCATGGATCGTCAGAAGAGTTATGTTGAAAATCGTAGTAAGCCTTTGTAATTTCAAGTTGGTGACAAGGTACTTCTGAAAGTATCACCGTGGAAAGGATTACTAGGGTTTGGAAAGAAAGGAAAACTGAGTCCTAGATTCATTGGATCAATTAAGATGCAAGAGCAAGTCGGACTAGTTGTATACAAATTGAAGTTACCTTTGGAAACTCAGTGCCCTCCATGACACCTTCTACGTATCAAACCTGAAGAAATGCTTATCAGAGGAAGCAGTGGTCCTACCCTTGGAAGTAGTCCAAATCAATGAACGATTGCACATCACTGAAGAACCGATCGAAATTCTCGATCAAGAAATCAAGCAGTTAAGGCGTATTAAGATAGCAATTGTCAAGGTTCGTTGGAACTCAAAAATGGACCAGAGTTTACATGGGAACGAGAAGCCTTTATGAAGAGCCAGTACCCTCACCTGTTTACAAAAGAGCCTCCTGGTTATGGCAAATAGTAAATTTCGGGACGAAATTTCTTTCAACAGGGGGTAAATGTGACAACCGACAATTTTTGACCTTCAGGTTAGCTACTTGTTAAATCACTCAGTAGCGTTTCCGTAGGTAAAAATTTAGTCATTTAAGTTATTAGAAGAAATTAGGTTAGTTTGCGTGAAAAATTTAGGCAAAAACCTAAAAATCCCGAAAACTGCCCGAAAAAGCCCGTACCGGCCCAAAGTCACCCGAAAACCTGATAATGCCAAATTTAAAGTCAACTTATATAAAATATGTTACTTTGTTAAAAATAAAAATCAAATGTTCTAAATAACCTAATTTCATGTTCGAAAAGTCGGTTTTGTCGAAAAACTGTTGCGAACCGACACTGCGGTTAGATTTAACAGTATTTGGACCTTGATTTAAATAAACAAAAAAAAATGATGAAAAGGGTTGGGATTGGCCTATTTGGCCGGCCACCCCCCCTTCCTTCTCTCTCCATATAAATTTCAAGAGTCTTCTTTCACACACCATTTTCACCTTTCAAAATTTCAAGACCATTTTCTCTCTTCTCTCTCTCTTTCAAATCCTCTCCAAAATCCAGAAAATTTCAGCTTAAAATCTTAATCTTTGAAGAACAAATTAGAGATTTAAGTATTTCATTTGTTCATCCATTAAAGGTAAGGGTAATGTTTACATTTTAGCTTCATTTTAAGCACTTTTTGTGCTCTTTATGCAAGTTTTTGTTGGTTAAAGGTTACTATTCGATAGAGTTATGTTCTTGTGATTTTAGAAGGTAGGATGAACATTTGGGATGGTTAAAAACATCCATAAGAAAGTTACATCCAATGATCCTTTCATTATAAACTCAAGACAAGTTAAATGCACATGTGAATAACACCCAAATCTTTGTTTACATATGTGTTTATGAATCTGAAAATGTTGGGTATTTGCATGCATGATTTATCATGATATTTGAGCATTTTCTTCTTTATTACATGTTATTGAAGTGGGATTGTAGGTTAGTAGCAAAGAAATCCCCATCTTTGAAGGTTTATGTGTTTTTAAGTGAGAATTTTGGGGATTTTGTAATGAGCTGATGCTGACAGAATGTTACAAGTGTGTTTGGACGACCCAAAAAGGGTGTAAATGGACTCATTTTTCTAAAATTTTTATGGTTCAATATTCTATGTGTTAGGGTTCAAACCCCACTGGAATCACTCAAAAATTCCATGTTTTGAGCCCTCAACCATGATAAAACTTTTTAGTGTTCATCAGCTTCTAGTCAGAAATTTAGATCAACTTCATGCATGCATATCTCTATGATAGATTATTCAAAATACATGATTCTTGATTCTAAATTCAATTTTAGTGAGTTAGCTTTCCAAAGAATCCAAAAACACATGATTTGGGAGATTTTTAAGTGTTCAACCAATGAAAAAGAATTCGGAGTGCAATCTGTCCAATGATGGCAGATTCACATGCTTGAGTTCATGAGGTCATATCTCATTCAAAAAGCATCCAAATCATGTGAAACAAGTTTCATTTGTTAGATATTTGAGTTAGCTTTAAAATCCCTTTTGAAATTCAAATTTTGGAGTTGAAATGAATTCTCTATGGCACAAATACCACTGACTTGTATCTCCAAAAATGATTTATGCACACTGACTTTGTAAGAATTTTTAAAATATGTTAAACATCTCCAAAAATCATGAAATTTGGTGGGAATGTTGTTAATACCCCCAATATCAGTAGGTAAAATTTTGGTAACTTGTCTCTTTTTGGAACTAAGCTTAAAGATAACATTTTTACAACACAATGAACCAGCCAGAATCTGAATTCTTTCAAAAGATGAGTTTGTGAACTTCAAGACTTCTCATGTGTTTGAATATTAATTTAAAGTAACTAAAAGATATTTTATGCAAGGTTGAACTTAATAAAATTAAGTAAAGGCATTATAATAGGATATCGGTATTGACTTGACTAAAATATGGACCGTTAAAATGAGACTTACGTCAATTACGTATGTGATAGGGCATAATTAGACTTGGAGTCGGGATTTGTTCACGCACTACCGACTGTCATAAGCGCAAAGCTACACAATGTGAGTATTCACGGCCCCTATTTTATTGTTTTATACATTTTGGGGTGAAAAGCATGTTGTTGATAAAATGATATGAATTATGCTTCCAAGCAAAAGTTATATAAAATGTGGTTAAATGTTGCTTTTTAGCATGTGATGATGCATTATGATGATATGTGTTGAGTAAATCCCCTTATAATATACACTACCATTAACTCATTAGGAGCCTATGACTTAGTGGATAGCGCTATTTGGTACCAAGACCCACCCTACTGACTGACGAGTTGAGGGTGCACTATTTCAGAATTGACGACTACACATGTGGGGCAAATCCCCACCGTTGAGGTACTCGTTGGCAGACAATCTACACATGTGGAATTAAGTTCCACCGCTGAGGTAGTTCGTGAGAACGCTCTGCCCATGTGGTTCGCTACCACCTCTGAGGTATTCGTTGGGGTTAACGGATTGGCAGTAGCTCGAACTTACATATCTTATGCATAAATGTGATTTTTGGCGTGAGCGAACGTCCATGGATTCCATTGTTCTTACGATAAAGATTTTCTGTTTATGATAAATTGTGTGAGCAAAAAGGCTCACTGTAAATGTTTATGAAAATGAGAGTGAATAAAAGATTCACTGAAAGGTTATTGCATTCAAACTGTTTTGTGCATATGAAAACCTGTGAACTCACCAACTCTCGTAGTTGACGTCTGTTTTAACATGCTTTTCAGGAAATCAGAAGGTAAATGAAAAAGCTTAGTTTGCGCGTTTGTTGGCATCAGTCAAGACTTTATTTACTTTGCGATGTCTGTAACTTCAAACTTCCGTTGGTTGTAATACATTTTAAATTTTAAGACTTGGAATATTTTAGTATGAATGAATGATGTTATTTATCCCCTATCGCATTGAAATCTTAGCTGTCACACCTCGTGTTTCCGCTTTAGCGGGGTGTTACAGTTTTAAGAGACCAGGCAATCAGAAACCCAAGTTCAACAACAAACCTAAGAGAACTGGACCGTGTCACGTCTGCGGAGAGACGGGGCACTATGCAAGGGAATGCAAAGATCGAAAGTCTGGACCTATGGCTAATGCTGTGGAAGAGGTGGCCAATCTGGTCGCAAATGTGGATCTTGGAGGAGTCTACATGATTTCCTCTCTAACCCGGGCGGTGGCGGCTCGAGGTTGGTTTGTGGACACTGGGGCCACTATCCACGTTTGCGGACAAAGACGTTATTTCGGCACCTACCGTCCTGCACCTGCGGGGACTGTTGTGGTCTGTGCCGATGGCCATCGTGCTGATGTGTTGGGTATTGGTGATGTAACATTGAGGTTCAAAAGAGGTCGCACCGTTGTTCTAAGTGACGCACTTCATGTTCCGACAATCTCCAAAGGGCTGGTTTCTGCTGACAAGTTCGACAAAGGTGGTTTCAAGATGGGGCTCGAGAATGGCCGGATAGATATCTCGAGGGGTGGAGCGTATGTTGGGAAAGCGGTCAATGTTAGTGGCATGTATCGCTTAGTTTTAGAGAGTGATGATGAGGTTAATAATGTTGGTAGTGGTTCTTCTAGTGGTAGTTGTTAGTAATTATGTGCAGAAGTTGACAAACCAGTGATCGCACATCCAACGTTATAAGACACTTGAGGGTCACACCTGTGAAGACCTGTAATTCTGTAAGTGTGAATGAATCCAAATCTAACACAATCTCATCAAGATTGTGATACAAACTTATGAATAAGAGAGAGAAAGATGTAGAGAGAGAAAGATGTAGAGAGGAAGTCACAAGTCTTTGATATTCAATATGAACGTTCAAGTCACTACAATACAAGGCATTGGGGTATTTATACCCCAACCCTAAGAATTAGAAAGTTACACTTAAGGTCCCTCAACTTCTTTAATAAACACTACATTAACATTCTCTCCCTTTTATAAAAGAAGGAGGGACACTAAAAAAAGAATTAACAAAAAACACTCAAGTCTGCTTGACAGCTGGTTTTCTAAGTTTGAACTTGATCTCTGCAAACCTGATGTCATTTCTGAGTCTCAATCTTCTATCTATCTCATTTACAAAGTGCTTGATCAGAACCTTGTTGGCAGCTGAGATATCATGGTGATAACACCAAAATTATAAATGTTTTGGTTGCGCGTAATCGTATGACTTTACCCCATTTCTCACCCGTTTATGATCATTTCATGCACTAAATGAGCTTTTTATTGATTATGAAGGATTTGGAGGCCGTAGAACGGAAAAGTACGAAAAAAGGCGAGAAAACGTGAAAAATGCACAGAGTCAACACAGAAGACACTTGGCGATCGCGAAGTTCCATGTTTGGCGCCGCCAAGTTCGACTGAAGTGCAGATTAGGGTTGATTCTAAGTGTTTGGCGTCGCCAAGATGGCAGTTTGGCGATCGCCAGATGGCGCCTGGTCGTTTTTCTTTAAATATCAGCCTCCTCCTTCAGTTTTGGAGATGAGTTTTGAAGTCCGATTCACGAGGGGAACGAGAGTGAGAGTACGAGAGGTGCCGATACGCTGCGGAAGTCGATCTCTGATCATCTATCGTTGTATTGTTGGTATCATGTCGATGTCTACTCTTGTTTATGTTTTTGTTTTCAATATGAGTGAGTAGTCAACTAGTAGTGCTTGTCATGATAGATGAACCTTTGTGGATGATTTTTGCAATTAATGTTTATTGGTTTGTTTTTGATTAATTGAATGTCGTTTATGGTTCTTTCTTGATTATTGTTGTTGTGGCGATTTGAAATCACTTGGTTGGGTGTATTTGTTAGACCAAAAACAGATAGACTCCGAAGGGATAATCAACCTACCTTAGCCTAACTTGGACCATAGAGTTATGTTAAGGGGTTACTTTGACCAATAAGTGACCGATAGTAAAAGAGCCATTGCAATACTGATTGGGAAGGGTTTACCGATTCTGGATTGTGGACCAAACGATTTAGGATTGGAATTAGGAGGACCATATCCTAGTTCATAGCCATAAATTGCGCATGTTAGGGTGTCCCAGACTTAAATTCCTACAATAGTCAAAACAACCAAACCTTCGATTTATCCATATCATCCATATTGGGGATTCGTATTATCATGATAAGTACTGCTGTTTTTCCTTATTATAAACTCAATTAATTATTTTAACCGCTTTCTTAGTTTTTACTTAGTTAATTGTCTTTTCCAGTATTAAAACCTTTTTCATACAAACCCCCCCCCCCCCCTTTTAGATTAATTAAACCGATTAAGGCTTTAGTCTACGATAACTTGACCGTTCCCAGTGGTAGATACGATACCTGGACTTTCCTACACTATATTACTCACGATCAGGTACGCTTGCCTGTATATGTGGTAAGACGGTGGCTAGGCATTAGAGGTTAAAACTTGTTACACTTTTTATATACGATAATTACCGCATCAAGTTTTTGGCGCCGCTGTCGGGGAACGGTAGTTGTTAGATTTTAGTCTAATTAGTTTTGTTAATCGATCCTTGTGAGGGATTCTTTCCCTTGCAAGTTTTTCGCTTTCTAGTTTAATTAATTAGGTTTAGTTTTATCTTTATTTTTTATCTTTATATTTTATCTCTTTGTTTCCCGCAAGTTGCTCGTAACCGTTTGTTGTGAGTTCAGTCACGGCAGACTTGTTAGAGCCATTTGAGGAGCCGGAGAGAGAGTTCAGAAAAAGAAACAAAAAGAAATCAAAAGCAAACAAAGTTCGTCCGAGAGCTTTGATTTTTGAGATGGGAGACGAGGCACCGATGTGGACCGCCAGGAGAGCCGCTCCAACTGTACCCGCCAATCTGATCACGAAGCCGAATCTGAACAAAGAAATCCCGGGGAAGCTCCTACACATGATCAAGGACCTTACCTACGACGGGAAAAGCGATAGCAATCCTATCGTACATATGGAGAACTTCGTTGATATCTGTGATCTGTTCAAAACAGAGGAAGGCCGAGATGATGCGATTCGTTTCCGAGTCTTTCCTCTCACTCTCACCGGAGAAGCTAGAGCTTGGTTACGATCTTTAGAGCCGAGATCAATCACTACATGGGAAGGACTTCGTTCCAAGTTCCTTTCCCGATTCTTTCCACCATCCAAGATCGACAAACTGAGAGCCGAGATCCGATCCTTCCAACAACAAGACGGGGAAACCATATCCGAAGCATGGGAACGTTTTAAGCACCTCCTAAACTCGTGCCCGAGTCACGAGCTAAATAAGAGTGAACAGGTTCAAACTTTCTATAGTGGACTTGCTTATTCCTCACGAGCTACTTTGGATTCATCTGCAGGTGGTGTCTTCATGTACAAAACGCCCACGGAAGGTTACAAGCTCCTCGAAGACATGCTCATACACAACATAGATTGGAGGACGGACAAGCGACTACAAATCCCGAGGATGGCCGGAAAGATCTCTACCGACTTCGATCCATCCGATGAACTAGCCGCTATGAAAAACCAACAGGTAAAGTTTGAACGCAAAATCGAGGAACTAATTAAATCTGTTCATGCTTTGCAGGTTGGATGTGAGGAGTGCAAAGGACCGCATTTGACAAAGGATTGCCCGAACAAGCCGATGATGACACCCGAGGAGGTGAACTATATCAACCGAGGCGATTACCAAGGGAGGTGGAACAACAACCGTAATTTCATCACTAGACCTCCCGGTTTCTTTGCACCAACTCAACAAAACCAAAGGCCGGATGGAGAGCCACGGGTATCTATCGAAGATCGGATTATCCAATTCATGGATGCGCAAAAGAAACTGAACGATGAAGTGGGTTCATACCTACGTCATCACCAAAGTACCATCCAGAATTTGGAATTGCAGGTTGGACGTGTTTCGCAGATGTTGAGTGAAAGAACGCAAGGAGAATTGCCAACGCAAACACAAGTCAACCCGAAAGTGGAGAATGCAAAACCAATGCTCATGATAACCGGAGAGCCATCGAAAAAGAAGTGGACGGACATCTACACGAAGAAGTACGTGGAGACCGAGAGTGAAAGTGAGCCCGACTATGCCACGGATTACGATTCGGAGGGGTTCACCGTGTCTTTCGAACACCTACGACTCAAGGTTCCCGAGGCTTGAAGTGAGGATGAAGATGAGGAAGATGGAAAGCAAGGCGGATACGCGGAATTCGTGATCCCGAAGAAAGAAGATAAAGGCAAAGAAAAGGAGAAAGAAAAGGAGAAAGCACCGAAAGATGATCTCATCTACATCGCACCAATCAAGCATGATCCAGGGAGTTACAACTTACCTATTTCTTGTCATAAATTTAGTGGTCTTGCTTTGGTTGACTCAGGTGCCGCTCTTAATATGATGCCTGTTTGCTATTGTAGGAAAATGGGAGTCAAGAGGATTGTGCCAACGAACTATCAATACCGGGGAGTGAACGGTTATATGATGATAACACCAAAATTATACATGTTTTGGTGGT